>VZTB01012421.1:971676-1066236 GCA_013397245.1 Thryothorus ludovicianus
GTGCCGAGCCGTGCCGAGCCGTGCGCTCCCCCCCGAGCCGCTCGCTGCGCTCCGCTCCGCTCGGCTCCGCCCGGCTCCGCTCGGCCCGGCTCGGCTCCGCTCGCTGCGCTCGGGGCGGGCGGTGACTCAGCCCGGCCCGGCGCGGCCCCACGTGCTCCGNCGGAGGGGCACAGCCCGGCCGATGTCCGCGCCCCCGGGCTGCGGCCAGCGCGGGGGTAAAGGCGACACGGCAGCAAAGGGGTCTCTGGAAGTGAGAGCCACCGCGGCCACGCTGGTGATGCTCCAGTGAGCGGAGCNCTGGCAGTGCCCGTGGCTCCTGGCCCTCCCTGGCTGGCAGGCAGAGGGTGCAGAGTTGGAACGGAACATACTGGGGGCTGCCAGCACTTGGCAAAGGAAGAGCTGTTTTGCAGCACAAACCCCACTTTTCTCTCCCTGGGTGGGATGAAAGCTGGAGAGGGCTTCCCCTCCGATGACAGTGAGCACAAGTGCCCTGTGCCATCCTTGTCATCCAGCATGCCAGTGGCATGGGGTTTTCCCAATTCCTCCTAACTAGCATCAAGGAAAACAGCTTGCAGTCAGATCCAGCGAATATGTGAAAGGGATTGGGAGTGACATAACTTTCTGCCCAGAGCACTGCACCACAGCTCTGCTGGTTTGGCCCCAAACCAGCTCCTTTTTGAGCTGTGCCCGGCCACCAAGAGCTGGAAAAGCCCAGCCATGCC
The DNA here is from genome assembly GCA_013397245.1 of Thryothorus ludovicianus. NCBI lineage: Eukaryota > Metazoa > Chordata > Aves > Passeriformes > Certhiidae > Thryothorus > Thryothorus ludovicianus. The sequence continues at coordinate 972,399 of VZTB01012421.1, forward strand.
CTAGAAGGCAGAAACATATTTAGCCCTGGAAGGCTAGAGTATATTCAGGCTAAATCCATATTCAGCAGTAAATTCTTTGGAAAAGAGCACTGCACAGCACAGGAATGCTGGGTCATTTGACCCTGTAATGGAAATCCACTCCAAACCCTCCTCCTCCTAAACGTAAAGCTGATTTTATCTCTTCTTGCAAAACCCTCCATTTCAGCATTAACTAACCCACCTCAGACACTTGGGCTGCTCATATTTATGTGTTGACTCTGCCCAAGTGTTGCTACATTTCTGCCTTTGGCAATGCAGCCACGCAGCCATCCATGAGCTGGGCAGTCCAGCTGCATGCCATGCACTTTGACCAGTCTTCCCATCTCCACTCCAGTGTTTATTTAATGTTTTTGTCAGACACAGTCAACCAGCGCCCATGAGAGCACCCAGAGTACAAGTGGCACCCCAGGACAGCAGGTTCAGCTGCCCCTGCTGCGCTGGGGACTTCTGAGGGCACCAGAGAATGAGAAACACATGGAACTGGACGCGTATTCCCACCCACTCCCACCACCCTCACTGCTAAATTAGTAACAACACAAAGAAAACTCCAGGTAGAGTTTAACTCCAGTGTAGGGAGAAACAACAGCTGGAAAGGAGGGAGCACGCAAGACACAGTACTTGCTTTCGAATAACCCTTCAACCTCAGGGTAATTACTGCTGTGGTGTTCCGAGGAAAACAAGGTCAGGAGGAGGAGAGCTCAGGGCAAGATTCCCAGGGCTGTGCACAAGCAACTAGGACAAGGGTGTTTGTTCGGCCTTTTGAGGGGCAACTGGCTGGATTAGTCTCGGAGAGAATGCAAGACCCAGAGGGAGCTGCAGAAAAAGCATCAGCCTCTCTAAAAACAGAAAGCAAAATGTTTTCTTTCTGTCCCCAGAGGCATGAATGCCAATGTCCTAGGAGCGCGCATGGGAAAGGATATTAAAAGACGAGTTGTGGAGGCCAGATGGAGCAGTGCTCTCCACAGGGACAGTGCTTCTTGCAAGTACCAGTGGCTCTTTGAATGGAGACCTGAGATGGAGAGAGGGGCATCCCATGAGAAAATACACTTGGGAAGTGTCCCTGCTGTCCCAGCAGGCAAAGGGAAGCTCTGGACGTGGGCAGCAGAGAAGAGAGAGGAACAGCCTGTCAAGGACTGGGAAGAAACGAGGAACAGAGACAGCTCCCACAGGCAAACACCACGCCTGGGCTCCTTACAGCCGCCAAGTTTTTGCAAGGGATGGCTCTACTTGAAAGAGTTGGGTAGGTTGAAGGTCAGGCGTAATTTCACTCCCTTCTGCAGGGACTACTTAGGCCTTGCTATTGCAGTATTTACCACTGGGTTTGGTTTCTTCTGCACAGAGATCTGCCAGATTCTGCTGTGCGTAACCCTTTCCAGGCTGTGCTGATAGCAGATAGCCTGGTTCCCGTAGCTGGGGTGATAAAGATGAAAAAAAGTGAAGATGGGGGCCATGCATTTCTCTGATGCAATCTTATTTATTTTCCATCTTATACAAAGGCGTTTTCCTGTGAACAAGAGAGGTGAACAATACACAGGTGATCCCTTGCCCGAGCATAAAACCCCCAGTCTGCCATAAAACTGACTAGGGTGCATCTCATGGCTGATGAACGTGCAGTGATAGCTTTCGTATCAGCACAGTTTCATGTTCCTTCCCTCCACTCCTTCTCAGAGGTCCTCACAGGACCTCTCTCCATCACAATCAGGTAGTAAAGATGCCCCTCCACCCACAGCAAAGCCCCACTCAGCCCATGAATAGATCTTTTTTTAGGTAGCAGCTCCTATTGTTTCAACTATCTGTTCTGTAAAGGAGCTCACTGGCTTAGGTCTATCTCAAAAGTCAGCTGTTACACCCCAGAGGGATTCTCCACCCAAAGTGCTCCCACAACACTTCTTGAAACATGGTTTTCTTGTCTCAGTCCAGTTTTGAGAGCCCCCAGAAAATCCCTGACATAGGTAGCCCCCAACCATTGCACGCACGACTCTTTTTTAGAGTTCAAAGTTGTGGATCAGGCCACAGCAGAGGTCCTGGGAAGGTTTCCTGCCGTGTGGGATCAAGCCTCCCATCCTGCCACACGTGTTAGCCACTCCAAGTGGGAAGCAGAAACGATCTGCAGCACCACAGCAGTGGATTAAGCCCCAGTCTGCTCTTAATCCCTCTAACAGGATAACCAAGGGCTTGTGCCAGCATCTCTAACCTCCTGCAGCCCCAGCCAGCGTCACTGCCTGCTGGCCTACCAGCACATGGTTTCCAATTGCTGCCGATGACATCCACTGGCTGGGACAATTCTTGCATGTAGCCAGACTTCTCTGTTTAGTTTTTTGAGGAAAAGGCTTCCATACTCTCTGCCCTTTCCATCAAAAGGGTAACAGTTTCTTTAAATACAAGTACACTTTGGGATGCTAATGTTTAGCAATCAGGAACTTCAGGACTAATAAAAAACCTAGATACTGAATATCCTGGAGGCATGGAAAGCTCCATAAGACTACTGAGACCCTTCAGGATACCTAAAACTTTCTGATTTAGAAGGAAGATGGCAAAGGGCAGCACCATCTCCTGGTTTTGCCCTGCTGCCCACTGCTGATCTTGTCAGAGCTCAGATGAGATTCCAGCCAGTTTAACTTCAAGTCTTTTGCTCTAACCTAAATAAACAAGATTATATCCAGCTTAGAGCTGCTGTGTCTGTGTAAGGTACTTAATATAAGCACCTTTATATAACCCCCCTCTCTGAATCCTTTGCAGCCTTTAAGGATTTATCCACGCTTATCTCCAACAGAAAAGGTGTTGCCTTCATCTTCACTTGGCAGATGGGAAACCAAGGGCTGGAGGGGCTCAAGAGAAGGACATATCTGCCTTTATTTTGTCCATCCAAAAGCTAGACACACAGGCTTGGCCTCTTGCACACACAGCCTCATCAGCCAGTGGTAACAGCACCACTTCCAAAGGTCATTTCTAAATGCTACAGCAGGAATTATCCTGGGAAATACCTGTCTCCTCACTGATGATGGATTAACTCCGACCTCAGGCCGGGATTATGGCCCTGCTATGGTGGTGGTTCCCTGTGGTGCTCATCTCAGAGCACTGCCCAGGACAGAGGGGGCACAGTCCACATCCCAGACTTGCCTTGCCCTCTGTAACCTGTTGCTTGGGATCAGCAACCTCTAACAGGAGCCCACACTCCGTGGAACACCGCGGTGCTTAATAGAAACCCCTGATGGATTAGAAGCTGCAGCAGCCTGACCATGCCTGAGAACTGAGCAGATACCATAGGAAGATAAGCCATGGCTCTTTTGTTCTCTTTCAGGAAGCTCTTCGAAAGCCCCTGCCTTGACACAAAGCACTAAATTGTGTGCTCAATAGCTTTATTATCCCAGTTCCTCTGATAACCAGGTTTCTGTGGCAGTTTTCTGATCCTCACCCTGTTAACTTGCTCACAAGACCTTCCCTTACTCAAGCCACCAATTTGGTGCGTGTGCTTCTGGCATATGCTTGATGGAAGGTGCTCCAGTACCTTCAGGGCTTAAGACAAGCTCACAGTCTGATTAAACACGGGCCGATGGCGCTAATGCTGTATGAATATGGAAACAACACTAATGAACTTTAACGAGCTAGACCACAGGGTTTGTTTGCAAGAGCCCAGAACCTGTCCTACCGGCTGGTGGGGAAGAGGCAGTTTGCTCATTACTGCACGTTCCCCTCCCGCCCATCCATGCTGAGAAAGGCTCTGCCCAGGTGGAAGCCTTATTAATTTGTAAAGCTGTCTTTTGATCTCTGTATCTCGAAGCATAATGAGAAGGTTTGAACTCTGCCTGTCCCACCCCCTCTGTACCTCCCACTCGCTCTGATCCACCAGAACCTGGCAGGCAAGGGGAGAACTGCCACAGCTCTAGGATTCACTTCTTCCTGGAGAGAAGCATATTTGTGGCCTTCTAAAACACACTTCAGTAACCACAACCATGGCTGATGTAGCAGGAAAGCACCAGTCAGGAAAGCACCAGTCTCTGCACATCTTCCTCTCTCTCACACACCTGACCCTGTGAGGGAATCCAGGATGATCACAACTCAAAAGTAGCTCCCTATTCCCTTGGTTCCCCCAGGCCAAAGCAGCTCTAGGTGGCCACCTGGAGCCACTTGTGTCCCTAGATGAAGAGGCTGGTGACCACTGATGCAGGATGTTGGCTCCTGGAGGACCTCTGCTCTGGAAGGAATTTCCTGGTGATTCGTGCCTTCCGCTGCAGCTGCTGCAGGAGCTCCTGTGCTGGCAAAGAGCCATACATCCCACTCATCCCGTGACCCATCAGAGCATTCCCCTTGTGATTCTGTCTCTCTCCCATCCTGGATCGATCCTGCACTGCTGGCATACCAGTTGAAGCTCCTTCTCAACCACTTCCTGCCCCTTGGGTTGCAGCCTCCAGAGCCGCAGCGGAAACCGCAGCAAGAGCTCGTTTGGAACCACAGTCTGTGTCCAGGAGAGCCGGCTCAGCCACTCAGTTACTCCTCTCCCATGGCTCCTCCTTCCCTCAAAAGGAAATAAAAACAAGCTCCAAGCCAGACATGTGTCCTCAATAAAACCCATCTGTCAGAGCCATCGCCAGGGTCTCACCGGGCTGTTGCCTGCTCAGGGTGTCCAGCCCCGCCATGGAGAAGAGCACGTAGCCAGTCCCAGGGGCAGCACGCACCCAAGGGGACACGAGGCTGGAGCAGGGGATGCCACGGGATGGCCAGGCAGCTGTGTCCTCCCTGAGCACTCTGCCTGGGGCTCTGCTACCTCCTTTCTCAGCAGCGACAACAACTTCCAGGCAAGGAGCCAGCTGATAGCTCTGCACATGCACAGATGTCTCCACACAGTTCCCATACACACTGTTTGGAGCAGTGAAGAGCTCCCTAGAAGAAACAAGAGTGGGCTGATGGGCAGGAGTATCCACCCCTCTTCTCTACCTGTTTCACAAATTTCCTCCAAGGGATATTTCCTAGCGCTTAGTTGTGTGACCCCTGTAAAGACAACCAAGTGTTTCTCCCTCCCTGCCAGGAGGTTTATACTAATGTGTTTTTACAACATGCATTCAGTTAGTCATACTCCATATGTCCTCTGCAATCACCCCTCCTTCTCAGTGGGATCTCCCATCACACCAACTACTTTGTCCAGCTTCCAACAGAGCCTTTATTAGAGCATGAACCCATTTGCCTTCTGCCATCATCTCCCCCTTCAGGCATTTTCACATTTCACTGTCGTCTCTCATCTCCTTGCCCTGCCCCACAGATCAGTTAATAATAGAAGATCCCACCTATTCTGCATTCTCCCAGTGTTCCTGGAGAGTTAGGCAGCTGCAGCTCCAGTGATGAGTCCCTCTACATGTCCCCAGCTGGCAATGGGCTGCTGCCTTGAGAGCCCCAGCAGTAAAACCAGTGTCTCTCACTGCAGACATCCAGAGTAGACATAGAATCAAAACATGTGGCCCCTGAACTCCTAACAGGGCTTTGCAGCCTACCACAGAATTCTCCTTGGTCCATGTTCTGGGCCAGGTTTGTTTGTACTTCTTTAAGATGTCCCCCAGGGAACTATGGATGAGGCCTCAGCACCTCCTTCAGCTCATGTGGTGGGACCAGGGCAGTTATTAGGGGTTTGTGTGGGAATCCATGTCCAATTTAGGAAGTTCTCTTCCAGCCCTTGCTAACCCACCTCAGGACTGAGGTAGAAAACAGAAGGGAGGTCACCTGCATCAAGATCTGATGTGGCTCATTTCTGTGAGCAGGGCAGGCTTCTTGACACTGTGCTGTGCACACCATTCACCTGAAAGAACCCCAGACCCTCCCCATGGCCCAGAGGGAGGTGCAGTCCCTTTAGCTGTGAATGGGGTTCATTTGCAGCCTCTCTCCTCTGTTGTCTGCCTGCATCTTCTCACTTTTGGTCGGTTGTTTTCTTCAAGACCTGAGACCGTAAGAACGTACCTACCTGTGCTAACTCCTGCTGCAGCTACGCCTGCACATCTGGCAGGGAGAGCAGCTGTGCCAGCTGTGAGGACAGTGACCCCAGCCGCAGGCCGGGCAGCAGGGCTGTGTTTTGCAGAACACGTGCAGCCCCACGCAGGAGGCACGTTTGCTCCTGCTGCCTGTGGTTCCTGGCAGGCTTTCCAGGGAGCAGCCCTCGGCTCACAGAGCTGCTTGTTCGGGAGCGTCTCGTGTTTTTTGCCTGGGCTTGCAGCTGCCTGTCAGCTGCTGTACAAACACAGCCCTGTCTCCCGTGCTCCCCCCCCGGCCTCTTCTCGCTCCTCAGCTCTGCTCTTTGCGGTGCTCAGGATTAGCCACACCTCAGCTGGGTAAACAGGAGCTGATCCTGCCCCACCAGCCGGGGGCTTTGCAGCCTCAGCTGCCGCAAGCAAAAAGTACTCCTTTATTTTTCGCCCAAGTAAATCTCCCTTTCATCATTCAGCAGATCTGAAGTCCTTAATTGGACACAGCAGTGGATGTGATCCTCTGCATTGGTTTCATCTTCTATTTACGTTCTTTATCCTTTTATTTTCTTTCTTTATCCTTCTATTCTTTGCTTTTGTTCCACTCAGCTTCCTTATTTTCTGATCTGTTCCTCATTTTCTCACTCCTTTTATGCACTTTTTGCTTTTACATCCATCTGAGAAAAGCCACCCTTCCTTTCTGTATTTCACCTGGGTGCTATATAATGAACTAATGAACTATTCTGGTCTGAAAAAAAGCCCTGGATCTTGTTCGTAACTCCAGCCAGCACCTTAGTCTTCATCTCAGCTCAGAGGCAGCATTTCCTGCAAATTTTTACCTGGCTGTGAAGGGATGCTGAGCAGGGAGGGAGGAGGACACCCATTCCCTGCAGCACAGCACCCTCTAGCCTCCGCCGGGGCGGTAGCTCTTTCCTGAGCTGCAAGGACGGAAGGACCTTCACCATCATCACTCAGCCACGCATCCTCCCATCCTGCCACCCTCCCTACACGTCCAGCCCTGCATAACTCGGACAAAATCCTCCTGCAGCGTTGCTGCCAAACCCCAGGATGGATTTCATGGGAACTCCGGAGGTCAGGAACTCGAAGCTGGTCCACTCTGAGGAGATGTGCGGCAAATCAGACGTCATTTCCCAAAAGTTGAGACATCAGTTTTGCAAGGTGGAGCCTGCAATGAGCCAAGGTGGAGTAAGCCTGGAGATGGGGTCATTACACTGCATTAGCAGCACCGTTTATTTCCTCCAGCCCATGCAATACTTTAACTCAGAGATGGCACAAAGGGAAGTGCTGCTCCTGCAAAGCCAGGTAAGGTCAGCCAGAGGAATGGAGTGCAGTAGCTCTGCAGTTGTTTTGTTTTCTTGGGACACTGATGTGCAGCAGATCATGATTTCATACCTGTGCATGGAAAAGGGTGGTGACCACCAGCTCACCCCGGCCATGGAGGCAGACCTTCACTGCTTGCCTGTGACTGCCAGTGCATCTCCAGGAAGCCATGAGGCAGGTGGAGATGCTCTGGATTAGCCTTTCATCCCAGCCATCCCACTGCTCTTTGCAGCTTCCTGCTCACCTACCCACCCTGCCAAACCATGCTCCCATGGACCCACCAGCCACAACCCATCTCCCTACACCAGCATCAAGCCTGTTTCCTCTCACCCCTGCTTTCCTTCTACATCTCCAGGAAACAGAGCTCTGGCTCTCTGCTCCCAAGCACCACCACTCATTCTCCCAAATCACAATTGTAACCATTTCTTTTGTACTCACCACCATCCAAACACTGTTGTATTCTCCCTCCCTTCCTCCCAGATCTATCTCAATTCCCACGATTTTGGCACAAAATCAATCTTCCGCCTCCACTCAATTTATTTCTATGAATATTGCTCTCTAGGAAAAGGCCCTTCCCCATTCCTCAGGCAAAGCTAAAATTTGGATTTTTACAGGGGGCTGCTAACCCCATTGTTCAGCTCACTGAGCATTTCAGTTTGCAGGATTGATACTCTACATTCTCCTCAGGCACCACCACGTCTATGGAAACTTTTCCACAGAAAGCATTTTGCAAGTAGCCACTGAAAGAAAAAACCAAAACATAAAACTGTGGCCGTAGCAGACTCCCTTGCCAGCTTTCTGAGGCGAGACAATCACAGTCTCTCTAGACTTCAACCTCAGGAACGCACTATAGTGGCAAATGTCAGACAGACCACTTGGGATTAAACAGAAGACCAGCGGTTTCCTTTATTCAGCATGACATCTTGGAAATTCTCCAGGAGAAGCTCATACATCCTTCTGGCTCTAGTACATCCATTTGTCTGAATCCACACTGCTTTCCCTCAGAGATGCCTGCTCTCCCTGCTCTCACTTCCTGCTACACAACTGCTGCTCTGATGCCACCTTCCCTGCTTCTGCAGGTGGCTTTAGGGACAGGTGCCACACCAAAGCACTGCCTGGCTCCTGCAGCTGTATCTTAAGGTACCAAAATGTGTGAAAGGGGCAGAAATAGCTCCATCTGAACAAGAGGTGGCATTAGAGGTGGCTGCAGGAAACAGGTCTGCTCAGCCTGGCAGCTTTTGGTGCAGAAGGTATCCTGAAGGCAGGAATTTCACCTAACCAGACTCCCTGGAAAATCGAGTAGTGTTGAGGCACAGATTTCTTTCAGGGAGATACAGATGGATCATTCTCCCAGACCACTGAGTCTGTTTGTGGAGCCAGGCAGGGTTCAAGTGCCATGGAGCAACCAAAAGCAGGACCAGCAATACTGCTGATGCCTGGGAGTGGTTTTCAAAACCTTTTCCTCTGGCCAGCAGCTGTGGCTGGATGTGGGATAAAAGCAGTGAGCTGACTGCTGGGAAATTGTGGACAGAAGCAGCAGAACACAGTCTGGTATAGTGTTCAGCTCAGTGGCATTTTTCTTTTGGCCTAAAGAATTTGGGAATGCAATCGCCCATCTGCTCTGAAATGATCAGTGAAGCGCTCTGTATAAGCAGTCTGAGCCCTCTCAAGTTTGAGAGAAAAACAAAAGAAGTGAGTCAGAAAGTCTCTAACAACAGCTTTCAGCCATTAGAGGAGACCAGAGCCTGTGGTTTAGAGGGGACAAAAAGGTGGACAGCAGTACCCAGAAGGGCTGAGGTCAGTCACTTCAGTTCTATAATTAGGAAATAAATAGCATGCTAAATAAACCCAGAGTAGGAGCTTTTGAGGAGCGTGACAGAGCTGGAAGTTGGCAAGGAGCAGCTGAATGAGAATGTGATGGAAAAATACTGATCAGGTGGGCCACGTGCCACCTCCCCAGCTGGTTTGTATGATGCAGCCGTTCTCCCATCCCTGGCACTTGCCTCTGTGCATTGCCAGCTCCTCAGGACACAGGCTGGTCTATTTAGAGCTCTGCAAAGTGCCCATTACTCTTTTAGACACAATTTTCAGAAAATATGTAAGAGTCCAAAGAGCACTGTGCCTCCAGATCCAACAGGCTCCGGAACAGCACGGCTCTGCAGCCCACGAGCCAAAGCCTCACTGGCACTGCAGGGAAGGCAGAGCAGGAGAAGAGGAAAAAGCATTGCCTTTATTTCCATCTGCAAAGCTTTTTTGTGCTCACATGTCACTGACAGGCACTTTGCTTATTTTCAGCTGGCAATCAAACCCTGCCTAAGAGGTGTTTTCCTTTTTGCTCCTGCTACACACTGCCATAGATGAACACCCTGATGTTTCCTCTGGCAAAAAGGTTTCCTCAGGGGTGCAAAGTCCGCCGGAGTCCTTCAGCGCACGGCATGTTTGCTGAGCAGGAGAAAAGCTGGGCCAGGGGAAATGAAGCAGAAAAAGAGTTCAGAGTTGAGGCAGCAACAGCCAAAAGACAGAGGGATGTGAAGAACAAAAGGTGATTGTCACCACGGTGTTGCACGGGGGTGTCTCGGGCTGGTTCAGCAGCACGTGGAGTTCTCTCTGCCTGGTACCTTTCCAATTGCTGCATTTAAAAAGGTGGAATTTTCATCAGTCTTTTTTTGGCCTCTCTGCGCAGAGGTAATTGCCTGCCCAAAGCACAAGGCAAAGCTGCTTTATTCCTGTGCTTGCAGTTTCCAGCACGTACATTTGTCCCTTTTTGCAGTAGCCACACTGCTCAGAGAGGGATCCTCCTGTCTCCAAAGCATTAGGGTGTTCCTGGATACTCCCATCCCACCTCTCAGCAATAACAGCCGGCAGAAATATCTGCTGGGCTGGAGCGGCTAAATTCTTCCCTAGAAGGCTGGAAATGAAGCTCAGCTCTTTCCAGCCCTCTTCCTTTGGGGATGGCTCAGGCTCCTGCTCAGATGGCATTTTCTGAGTATGACCTGTGTACTGTGAGTGGCACAGCCTTGCTCCTGGCTCCGGCCCAGAGCGCTCCACCCACGGCACAGGCACACAGGGCTGCTCCAGCACCAGCCCTGCAGAGCCCACCAGCACATCGGCCAGAACAACTCCCCACACACCCAGGGGGAGGGCAGCTTCCTTCACAAGCCACGGCTCACCAGCTGTTTTAACAGCCCAAAGTCAGGTTTGCATTCCCAAAAGGTGCTCGCTTCCTCCCAGACATCCCTACTCCCATGCTACAAGCTGCAGCTGGACACTGCCCAGAATAAAACACCAATGGCTTGCACTGGTTTTCCCCTCCTTTTCTGGAGACACAGCACCTTTTCCATCACTTCCCTCCTTGCAATAAACACAGCTCGGGATTTTGGCTCCCACAGCCACCTGTAAATTTATGCTGCCACCTCTTCACTGTTCACCTCTCTTCAGTGAGAAGCAAGTTTGGTTTGCTTTGTTTTGTGACAGGTCCATAACAATGCTCTCTTCTAATAGCTGAGCTTCTCTCAGGTCACAGAAATCTCCAACAGTCTCAAGGACTCAAAATAAAAGCCTTGCCTGGAGGCTCAGCTCGGGTTTGAGGCGTGTTTTCCTGCCCCGATCTGTTTTTTCCTGCCTGAATCAGATGGTGAAAGAGCTAAAGTACACCTGGAATCAATTGGACTGCAATTTTGTGTAATCAAACTCAAACACATTCCTCAAATACTTAGTTGAGTCTGATACCGGATGTTTATCTGCTGAGGCTATCTGTTAACTTGATCACAAGCACAACTCAGCTGCTTTGAGACACACCAAACCTCAGCCCAGCTGAGCCGATGACAAATTTAGCAACCATAAACCCTGGGTATTTTCACAAGATTAATGAAAAGATAAGGAATACAACTGTGTTCAACTGAGTGGTGTGGGATCACACCTGTAGCTGGTGTGGAGGAGAGGAGGATGCTGTTTGTCCTGCCACCTTCATCCCAGAATTTCCCTCTCTGCCCTTACCCAGAACTCCTTCCCTGTGACTCAGGCTACAGCAGTTACTCATCTCTCCATATACACAGCGCCCTGGAAAATGTGACTTGCTCCTTGAGAGCCTTCTCCACGTAGGAAGCTCTAACACCCAGTAAACAGAGGAAACAAAATATCTGAAATGAGAGGAAGGATTTTTCCATTCAGTTATATAAAGCAACCATTAACACAGCTCAGAATGGTTGGCGTTACCAGCATGGTAACACACGACTCTTTTGGAAGAATACAAAAAAGAAAGTAGGTTTATAAACATCATGCAGTGGATAGTTTTTTATTGTATCACTTATTTTCCTCCAGGGCCTTTCAGATGGGGCAGGGCACATCCACCTCCGAGTGGATTTTGCTGTCCCTGTCACACAGGCCACTTGGTGGGACAGTGCTGGGCACTCTGAGGGACCAGGGGCACAGCCCTTGTTTGCCACACAGAGCCGGCCTGTGGGCCCATGATAAACAAACCCAGCCTGTCGAGGGCCCAGCCACCATTTCTAATGTCGGAAGACACTGTTTCTAAAAGACGCAATATTATGTAAGCGGCATCCAGCACTGGGTACAGCACACAGTTCATCGGCGGCCTGGAGGGATTTTGGGTCCTCAAGACCACCGAGCTCCATAGCACCGAGAAGCAACCGTGTCCTTCAGCTGGAGCCGGCCCCCCATGTCACGGGCGGCGGCTCTGGCGGCAGGAAGCGGCGTGTGGCAGACTGAAAGCACGGCGAGGGCCGCAGCCGCTCACACCCCGCCGTGCCCCCGGCCCCGCTCCGTCATGGCCGCGGTCCCAGCCCGCCGCCGCCAATCACCGCCCGCCCTCTGACTGACAGCTGCCCGAGCCATTGGAACCGCGGTGTCCCGCCCCCGTCCCTGTTTTAGCCAATGGTGACCGCGTGTCAGTGATGGAGTGCCCGCCCCCTGCTCGTCCTCTGACCAATAGACGCGCGGGTCTGGGCGGAAGCGGCGCGGCGCTGGCCAATGGGAGGGCGAGGGCGGCCGCTAAAGGGCAGCGGGCGGCGCGGCCGCGGCAGACGGGCGGGAGCGGCGGCAGGAGCTGTCGGGGCTTCGTGCCCGGCCGGGGCCGCAGGTGAGGTGGGAGCATCTGGGAGCTGCTTCCTGCAGGTCTCAGGGGACGGCCGGACATCCTTCCCGTTCCTTTCGGCTGGCCTGGGGGGCAGCCCCACGGCCGGGTCTGTCCCTGCCCAGCCGCCGTGCGCTGTCTGCACGCCCGGCCCCGCGTGTTTGTTACCCGGGTGGGAGATGGGGATGTCCCTCGGTGGGGCTGTGGGCGGTCAGTGTCCCGTCTCCTCGCGGTTCTCCCCGACGCTAGAAGCTCTGGGAGGTGGGGAAAGCTCCCACCTTTGCTCCCTGGGGGTGCGAGGCTGTGCCGGGCAGGAGCTGAGGTGGGAGCAGCACATCCCTGTGCTGGCGGGCAGGGAATGCGATCGGGAGCTGCGTGCGGAGCGGAGAACGGTCCCTGCGTGAATGAGAACCCGGGGGGGTTGTGCCCCCTGTCTGGTCCTACAGCTCCTGCTGAACGAGGCTCTTCCCTGGTGCTCACGCTCCAGGGTGCTGACCCTGCTGCGAGCATCTTGCAGGTATCAGCTTCAGGCTCCCTTTTGTTGCCTGCCTGTCACCCTGTGTGATGGGACTCTGCTCCGTCCTGCTCCTTCAGATGTAACTTGTGAATCTCCTCCAGCACAGGATGTGCCGGTGTTCCTATCACAATTGATGAGTTACAGCTGCTGAGATTGCTCACCTGACGCTAACTTGTTTGCAGAGGTATGGCAGGAGCTGCTTTATTAATGCAGTTATGGCTGGAGGGATTGCATTCTGTACTTGTATTCCCATGTGGGTTCCCTCAGCTTCCTCTTATTGTTGGTGAACAATTGTCACTGGTCTGGCACGTACTAAAGATTCCTGTCAGCCTCTTAGATTGCCTTTTGGCCTTCTACAGCACTGGTGTGTCCTTCTGGAGCAAATGTTCCTGGCTCATTAGTCGGCTAGCTGGTACAGTGTGTTCATCTTCCATGCCTTATTTATCAATTATTGTCATGCTCACCCATGTTCATAATATTGCTTAGGTTGATATGTTCTAGTCTCTGCTGATATGGTGTCCACAGAACACTCAGTTCAGTTGTCTGCATTTGTGGTATCTCATTTTTAGACTTTCTTTGATAATGTGTATTTCCTGTGCAGGGAGTGTTATTGACAAGTAGTCTTGGATTATTGTTTTATCTTTCATGAGTCACCTTGTCTCTGAGGTGCTTGCTTAGTTATCATATCACAAGAGAAGTTTCAACAACTTCTCTGTCTCTTCTTAGATCAGTAGACATGCAGGTGTTCTTATTCTAGATATCACTTATTTTGGTTTCAAAGTCAAGAGTAAGAACAGGAAGGATATGAAAAGAGAAATAAAAGCTAATGTTTGAGTTCTTCTACTCTCCTGTCTTATTCTTAAAAATAGTTGCTTTTGCATGGAAAGTTGTCTGTGTTACTGAGTGAAGTAGCTGCACAAAAGAGGAGGTTGACCTAAGATTGTGCCAGACTGTCTTTTTTAGGTGTGGAAAAGATGTGGAGGTTGTGGGTTTCTGAAGAAGTTAAACTTAAAAATTAACTTGTTCTGCTTTTCCTATAAAAGCTGTATTTCTTTGTTCAGGGAGTGAACAGTGGCTTAAACTCTTAGTGTTTCATAAAGCTGCTTTATTGAACTTGTCATGTGAAAACTCAGAGATTAACACATTGAAAGAGTTGTTCTGGGATGTGGCACTGGGAAGGAAAGATGGCAAAATAACATTTTGACCTTGACACAGGCATGTGGAGATGTTTTCATAGATGAGTCTATGAAGTTCCAGCTAAACTCCAGATGGGATTTGGTGTGTGATGGGAAATGGTTGCTTTAGAGCAGTGAAATGTCTGGGTGCTACTGGATTCACCTGTTACCTTTCTTCTTCCATATCTCTTGCCTCTTCATCCAGACTTTCCCACTGCCAGCTCTGGCAGTACCAGAACATGGATTAAGCTAACCAAGAACAAGATTTTTCAGTCTCTGGTAAGAGTGTAAGTTCTTGGGTACTTGTGAATTCCTACTGAAAGGTGCAAAGACCAGCCTGAACCATGTCACTTGGACTTTTCAGAAAAAGCCTAAAGAATTGTAGTTTGTTAGTAGTTTGTACTTTGTGCTTTGCATCTACACTCCTGAGTTTCTCTGGAAAGAGTGTTACAGCTCTGAATTGCTGTAGATCAATTATCTCCTGTGCAAGTATTTGCCCTTCTTCTGCCTATATATTTTGCATAGTTTAAGCTCATATGCAGTTAAGCATCTGATCAAACTCAGCTGATTGATTTCATTTCAGTTGATTTAATTTCAGTGTGCAAGGGCACACTGTCCTTCCTGTGGAGAAGCAGAGCAACACTTGCCCAGCATGTATGGGTGGCAGTGATGGTACCCTGTGGGGCAGCTATCTTAGCCTTCTCTGCCTCTAGGAAGGCTTCTACACCTGAGGGCTTATCTTTCTTTCAGCTCTCTCAGTTGACTTAATAATAATAAAGATTGTCTCTGCCAGCGTCAGGCAGCAGCAATTGAAAATGCTTTGCAAAGCAGTTCAGTACAAACCAGGTGCTTGAAACGTCATTGTGCCTGAGCTCTTAGAGGTAATTGCAGTGGAAGGCAGTGCCAGGCTTGGCAGAGAACAGATTTTTATCTGTATCTCTAGGCTGACCAGGCAGTGCAGTTGCCTTTTACTCTCTCTGCTGTTGAGAAATGCTTTCATTTCTTCTTGTCATGGGTTCAGTCTCATGAAAATGAATGGCATTGACAACTTTCTCTGCAAATGTGGGTTGAGCCCCTTTAAACACCAAACTTTTCTGAAATGTCTCGTGTCTGATTTGCCAGTAACTGAGCTACAGCCCTATTCAGGGCATGGAGTACTCAAAAAGAATAGTACAGGCTCCTCATAGGAAGTGACTGCTGCTGAGAGGCTCACTGTTGAGTAACTTGTCCTGCTTCTAAACTTACCTCAAAGCATCCTCAAAGATGCTTTTGTATAGAGCTGCAGGTTCCAAAAAGCTTGTGCACAGAGGGTTCAAGCCTTGCTCTCCCTTATCTGGAACATCCTGTTCTGTGAAGTGTTGGTTGAGCATATGTGAGGGGTTGTACTAAGTGAAATAAGCACATGCACAGTCATTTGCAGTGAATCTTCTTGTAAGAGGTAAAGACAAAATGTCCTATAACATGACCCTGTAATACCCCTAAGCCTGTCATTCTGATTCAGCAGGAGGGCAACATAGATTTCTGCACATTGAATCGCTGGTGACTGCTGTAGTGCTCCAAAACCTCTTTTATTTGCAGTTGCATATTCAGCAGTGGTGGTAGCTGAGTGTTGGTCAGCCCCTCTTGGTGTGTAGCTCTTCTGTCCTGAAATGTTTTTGCCTCATTTTCAAGATATTTGCATGAATTAGGTTCCTCCTCTAGTACGAGCCCTCTATCTGTCATGGGCAGGCTGTGAGAGAATGACTCTGCAAATCTTCTGCTCCCCTGTGGAGAGGAGCTGCTCGTCAGGGGAACAAAGCAAGCAAGGTGTTTAAAGACCTTTCAGACTGCTTGAACTGGGCTGTTCTCAAATAAAGTTCTCTCACCTGTGTTGAGATTTGTTATAGGTGGGCTTTCCCTGCTGTGTGTGGAGCTTGCTCCCCCCTCAACCCTCCAGCTGAGTGAAGAGCTGTGACACGCTTGGACTTTGAGCTGTTCCTCCGTGTGTTCAGCTGAGCTCTGTGGCAGTGTGGGAATGGAGGGGTTGAAGTCAGAGGATAAATGAGGCTTTAACAATGTGATGCTTCAAAATATAATGAAGGAATAGAGCAGACTTCCTTGAGGAGGCTTGGTCTATAATGCAGTTTTTATTAGCTCACTTAGCTCTCTGTGGCTTGATTCCAAGAGCATTCCCTCAACTACTGAGCGTGGTTTGTTGGGTTCTCTGTGGTCTGTTTACTCCATTTCTTCCCTTGAGCTTCATGTTGCTCCCTGGCACAGTTCTGTGGTAGGCAAGGGACACCTGCTAATGCTGTAAGACTGTGGAAAGGTGTAATCCAACATTTCTCTCTGCACCTAAAAGTTATCTTGACCTCTTCTACAAGCACCTGAAGCTTTGCCCTGTAGTTACATAAGGCAGTGCTTAGGGAGACAGTCCCAAGTCTCTGCACCTTATCTGAAAGGAAAGGCTCATGTTATGTGAGCAAATATAATTATTTGATTACTGCAATTAATTGATTTCTGTGAAGTCAGAGTCTGATCCTGTCTTGGTTTAATCATGTTCATAAGGTGTGTGCAATAAAAGCTGATGCAGAGGTTTTCAATCCATTTGACACAAACAGGAGCCAGGATAAGGTGACATAACAAACAACAACATAGCAACCTTAGGTAATGTATAAAAGCTGCCTGTCCTGAAGCAGAGCTGTTTCTGATCAGTTAAAATGATATTGTGGGGAAACAAAGGCAGTTCCTGTAGTTAGAAGGAAGTGAAAATCAAGGCTCATTTGACTGTAAATTAACTTTCTTGGAGAAGTGAGAGTGCTGAAGCACCTTTGGCCCTCCTGGCTATAAACTTATTCTTGGGTGCATTTCTAAGCAACCTACCTTGGGATGTACACCCAGCCCTCTGAGATCTTTGATTTTCTGCTCTGAAGGCAAGGTAGAAAGCTGTAGTTCAAGGCGCCTTGTCTTTCTCACTGTGCTGATGGTTCCTTTTGCAATGAACTTTATCCCTGTAACCTCACAGTACCTCTGAGTTTAGCATGAGCCAAGTATTGTAACTGATGAAGAGGTCAAGTTCCAGTGAGGGCACTAGCCAAGAAATTTTTTTGGAACTGAGTGTAAACAATACTTGCTGGTTTCTGTACTTGCCAACCAGCCAAGTCCTGGTCTGGGTATGGCCCTGGCACAGGGAGGGATTTGCACTGGAGGCTTCAACAGTGTCCAAATAGTGTTCTTTTAAGCATCTTTGTGATGGGGCATGTCAGTGTGCCCTCTTTATTTGGAGATAAAATCTGTCACTTGTTGGACAACAAACCCGTGGTGGACTTTGCCAAACTCCTGAGGACTTTATCTCTCATGGCCACATCTAACCCTAAACTTAAGTGCTCAGCTAATTCTTAATTATACCCTCTGTGCTTTGAGGTCTGAGACTTAGCTGGCTCTTTTAAATGGCCAGACATACTGAGTGATGCATCATGATCTCAGCCTTTGCTTCTGATGTTCTCTCTGAGCCACTCAGAAGGTAATGGGAGGTTCTGGGCTGGGTAGATGCCAGTCTCAAGATAGGTGGTGTTATGACTTGGGTTTTGTGCTTTAGCTGATGAGGCATAGTATTGGTGTGGCCCTAAAATACTCGTGTCTCTGTAATTTTCAGGGAACAAAGCAGTTCAGACTCAACGCTTTGCCATAAAAACAAAGACATTTTTTTTTATACACGTGCTGGGTAAAAGACATGAAACTGCACAATAAAGCTTGAGGCTTTCTTCATGAGTCCTCTTACACAGGTTCTGTACTTGTGTAGCTTCTCATCCAGTGCTTAGTCTGGCAGCCTTTCCCATCAGGACACATGCTTCAGAGCCTTCCTCAAGTATATTCAAAGTGTATTCATCTTCATCTGGATGGTCTCTAAACATCATCCTCTGCATTTAAACCATTGAAAGTAGTGTGGTGCTTCTGTGCACTTCCTGGAGTGACATTTGTGTAATATGCTGGCATGAAACTTGTCTTTGTTTAAAAAACTATTCAGTGCGCTGACTTTTTTTACCCTTTCCTTAATTAAGTTCCTTTCCTCATAATATGGTTCTAAATCTTACCTGGTAGTGACAAGCCTGTACCTTCTGATTTTGCAGTGTATCTTTCAGAAAAGTCATTAAATATGGCTGATATTAAAGATTATTCATTTCATGGAACCATTCCATAAAGAACTAACTTCAGCCTTCCTCCTTAGAAAGGTGGGGAAAAAACCCCACCTTATTTCTGATCCCAGTCTGCCTAGGCACAATGCTTTAAAGTAGGGTGAGTTTGCTTTCCTCTTGTCTGATATTACTTGCTTTTGGAGTTTTATTCCCAAGCAGACACTAAAATCTATGAAACCAGTCTGAGAAATGTCTGATATGTTAACAGTCTGCCTGCTGAAATCTGTCAGAAATGGCCTCTCTGGCTCTTCTAAGTCCTTGTGGGTAAGAGTATTACTCTGCTTGATAAGCTGTAACTGAATAGGAGAGGGAGTTTTTAAAGACTCTCACTTTTGACCAGGCGTGTTTTTAATGTTTTGGTGTCTACCTGAGCTCTGAGAGCATCAGTGAGCAGGAATGCTGAGGAGTGAGGCACCCATGAGGCTTTTGTACCAAGCTGCCCTTCCTGGAAATGGCACTCCTTCAAGATTCTTCAGTCCCTGTAATGGAGAATAGAATATCTCATTAGTAAAGCCCCTTTCAAAGAGGCCTTTGCTCTTTGTGTTCAGTGTAGCTGCATCCTTGCATTAGCCCAAAACATTTCTAATGCTTCAGTGGAATAAATGAGTCTGCCAGGCTTTCAGTGCCTTGTTAAAAGGCCTGAGGGGGGAGGATCCTGTGGGAACGGCTTCCTTTAATATCTTTGCTTTTTTAATGTTGGCTTTCCAGTATGAAGAGTCAGACTCTGCTTCCGTGGGTGGAGGAGCTGTAAAGTTTGGTAGCTACCAAATCCTGTGTGTGCCCTGTTGAGTCACAGTGACTTCTATCTCTAGAAGTTTCCTCTTCACGGGAAACCTGGAACTGAAATATGTACAGGTCTTGGATTTGTTGATAGTTGTCAATTCACTTGCTGTACAAGTAAATATTTTGATGATGGCTTTCCCAAAAATCCAGTGTTTTTGAAAGACTTCACAAAGAATTTGCTGTAGCTCTACTGGCTTTTGTTGTACTTGTGTCTGCTTCTGTCTGGAAAGGGTGAGACTTAGGATTTTTTTTCTCATTATACTTTTACAGATGACGTGCAGTCTGTTAAGAGCAATGCTGAAATGTTTCTTGTAATGTGATTTTCAGCTTTTTGTGATGAAAGGGCAAATAAAAAGACCACAAATCCAGCACTTGCTTTGCAATGATTGATTTTAAAGTTTTCCCTCAGTTAAAATTGGAACCTAACAACATTGCTTGATAGAGCTGTGGGTCTTTGGGGCTGTCATGCCTGCAAGTGACTTGAAAAAAAACAACAAAATGATGTGATTAAGATGCTTCAAAATAACATCCTTGGGGCCAAGAGCTTCAACTTCTTTGGGTTCCTCAATGTTAATCTCAAATGCTTTGATGGATGGAAAGGCTTGATCCCTTCCAGTGGAATGCCTGTTGGTAATTTTGCCTAGCCTGCCAGAAATGACTCCAGTGTTTTGTATATGGAAAAGGCCAAATGTTTGTCTGCTTAGATTAATGCTGACCCAGTTAGAGGAGATTCTAGATTAAAATTTGTCTGCCTCAACCCTGTGGTTATCTAGCTTTTTTTTTTTTAACAGACAAGTTTGAGTCAATGCAAAAAGGGTTTAACAGAACAGAAGCAAGGTGACCTCATCCCAGCTGGTTAAAGAGGGAGACATTTGTCCTGTGTGATTAGAGGCAAAGCTCAAATCTATTTTAGTAAGCTAAACCCTTAAAATTTTAGAGCTGAGTGCCTTGACTCAGCCCATGCAAATCTGCCCTGGCTGACACGGGTCTGTTGAGGTCTTCAGGAATTCCAGACTTTAGAGGAAGGGCCTCAAGTGACACAGCTGAATCCATAGGGCATGGACTAGAACCACTTCTTAAATAATCGCTGCTGAAAGTTGTGCAATTTGAAGCAGTGCCAGCTTTGTGTTACGTCTGCAGGCTGATCTGAGCTTTTGGGTAAAGATTTTGAGAAATACATGAACCTCTAGCACATGTTTGAGGTGCGTGAGTTCTGTGAATGTGTGTTTTGCTGTCTAAAATGGAAAATACTGGTTCATAAGTGTCAAAGCATAATCCTGCCTACCAACAGCTGATTTTTCTGAAAGTAATGGCAAGTTGGTATGCTGTTTTAAGGGAGTGTCAGGCTAACATGAGATATAAAAGTATCAGAAAAGATGTGTGTTTGTAATCTGAAGATTGTATGGGAGAGAACATTCTCAGGGAGATAGGGTTTGGTTGTATCAATTACTCTGAGTCACTAGTACAAAATCCTAATGACTAATTGTGCTGTTTTATTTTAAGAAGTTGACTGAGGTGAAAGCTATAAACAGCAAACTAGCTTAAAATCCAGGCGTCAGAATGGTCTCAGGTATTAATGTCTCTTAATTTTCTGAATAAAACAATGACAGATGTCAACAGAACTTCTGGGAGTTTGATCTGAGGCAGGTTTGCTTGAGCACTGATTGTCCTTGAGTTCAGGAACCTGAACTTGAGTTCAGGAACCAGTTGTGCCTTCCCTGGTGAAGCCATTGCTGTGGTTTGCCTGATGTCTCCTGCAGAACTGATGGTAGTGTTGGTGAGAGCTTTCCAAGCAGAGATGGTAACATCCCACAGCTAAATATTGTACTTGACCTACCCTCATGATGCCTATGCAATCTTCTGAGTAGAAAGCTCTTTGTGGGCCATCCTCTCCCTTCTACTGTGAAGCTCAGAACTGGAAAACAAAAGCTGAAGAGTTGTCCAAGATTAAATGTCTCTGCTTGCCTCACTCTGTTCTGCTGTGCAGATGGTTGTGGTGGCAGAAACTTGCAGCTTTCCAGCACTCTGTAAGTCAACAGCTGATGTCACACGTGTTTTCTTCAAAGGGTTTTGGTGTAGCTACACTGAGTACAGAGAGTACTTCTGAGGCTCTTTACTCCTGCTAAAAAGGAGAGTAAGGCTTTGGTATGGTCTGTCCTCTTAGTGTGTTTTCCATTTGGAAGGAGCAGCTGTGGTAGAGAGCAGACAGTTCTGCTTTTCCTAGAAGCTCTGAGTCCCCATCGATTTGTTGTGCCTGTGGGAAGTGGTTCTAGTAGCAAGTATTGCTTACACTTTTATGGTCACAGGCTGAAAGCTTTCTCTTCTATTGGCATCATCAAATTCTTGTAACAAGCCTTCTCTAGTGTGCACTCCTATTAATGAATTATGTGGCTGTGTCTGAGCCTCCTGTGGCTCCCGGGCTGTTGAAGTGTGATATGTTGTAGCATCTCAAAAAGCAAGTGTGGGAACTTGACTGAAAAGAGACTCTTTTTGAGCTTCCATCTGTGGGAGTGAGCTGCCTTGCTAAGCCTGAAAAAAGTAGAAGGAAACTTCTTTCAGTCTGGCTTCACACTTCGGTAACGTTGTAGATATTGCAAAGTTGAGAAGGGTTTCCTGCTAATTCCAGTCCTTTAAATAGGAAAAGAGCTGGGTGGGTCCTCTGAGTACAATGTCTCACTGTCTTGCAGATGTGAAGCCTCTCTGCTCGTGTAGTTGCATTTGCAGATTACAGATGTGTTAATACACTGTAGGCAAGTTGGGAATCTGTCCACTGATAACAGATTTCTGATGCAGATGGGTCAGAGTTGCTTATGACTGACTACACAAATAGCTTGCCATGTCTTTAATGGGACCTTTTTTTAAATTTGTGTTTGTCCTTTTCAGCTGAGAAATGCAGTTTTATCAGTAATAATCAGTAATAATCAATCCATGTTCCCCCCACGCTCACAGGGTAGCTTGGGCAGCACGTGAATCGGTGACAGGTCTGCTGAGGACTGGCAACTTTTCTAGCTTGGAGAAAATTGGAATTGGTAAGACTTGACTTATCACTTATCTCTACTTGGGTTACCCATATGACTTAGGAAAGACCCAGGGAAAAAACCTGTCCCTTCAACAATAAATGCAGCCAGCTGTTGGAGCTGTACGTTCAAAATAAGCTGGATCAGTTTAAGAATTTGACCTTAAGCTGGAAGGATATTTTTTTTATACTTCTTTGCTTCTGTTCCTTTACTCTGAAACCCTTGAAAGAGTGGATATTAATCTAGTCCTTCAGCTGCAGAACTGCAAGGAATAAAAAGAAATGCTGAAAATGCCAGTACATAAAGTGACCATCTTAAGTGCAGGCAGGATTTAGTACCAGTGTTCTTATGGAACTGCAAGACTCAGGCTGAGGATCTAACACAGTAGTTCTTTCAGGTGCTCCTTTTCAAGTACACCTTGAAAAGTACAGGCTTGTCCTCCTGTGAAGGAGCACATGTCCAAAGCTCACGAGGTGCCTTTGTAGCCTGGCTTTTCACCCAGCTTCTGTTGGACCTGGGTAGTCTTGGCCAAGACCCTGCGTGCGTTGACTGGCTGTGGACCAGGGGCTGACACCTGAGACACTGGTGCAATTCTAGGGCAGCACTGATTAGGAATAAATCTCCTTCACAGCTGATCATCCAGTTTTTCTTCTGTTGGTCAGGATGATTAGAACAATGCCAACTGAATTTTCTTCCAACTTAAGTTGCTAGTCTGAGTTGGTTTGCTAGGATTTCCTGGCAGTGTTGACTGAGAAATTTAGTTGGTTAGCACAATTGTATATTTAAGCAGCTGATATTCATATCCAACGCTGTACTTCTAAGAACTTTAATGTTGTTTTTTGTCTCCAGGCTGAAAATGAGTGCAATATTGGAAACCTCTGAGCTGCCAGCAGTGTTTGATGGGGTGAAGCTAGCTGCAGTTGCTGCTGTTCTCTATGTTATTGTTCGCTGCTTGAATTTAAAAAGCCCGACTGCCCCTCCTGAACTCATCTACCAGGACTCTGCTTTGGCTCGCTTTCTACTCAAATCTTGCCCACTTTTGACCAAAGAGTAAGTAGTATATTTTTTTCCATGTTGACCTGTATTATAGGAAGAAGAGCTGCACTTATCCATTCTTCCTCACGTGTTTCATCAACTTGGGTTCAAATGAATGTCAGGGTATACTCTTACTAAACTAAATATTTTCTAAGTCAAGCATTTCTTTATTGTCTCTATATTTATATTGGATTTATGACCAAGCCTTGTGTGGAGTTTTCCACAGAAGCCTAGAAAAAGCCATCACTGTTCATTTTATAGAATCTGTATGTATATTCTACTCTACCAGCACCAATAGCACACTGTCTTTGGCAATGGGGGAGGGATGGATGCAGTCAGCACTTGTTCATGTTCTTGTACTCCTTTTTATTAGGGAAGGAATCTGTTGGGGCTTACAGGAAGGAAATGTTTTCATGGCGTGTCAGTGCCCTTATAATGAACACAGGGTTGGCTATTAGTTTTAAAGTGCCTGCTCTTATCTGAAGTACTTCAAGTTGATTGAAAACTAATGAAATTTATTACTGGTAGAGCACATCCTAACTAGTTTAATAAAGTAATGACATAGAGGCCAGCTCTAAGCCTGTTGAATACACTTTCAAATTGACCTTGTGTCAGCTGTGTATTTGAGCAGGCTGATCCCTGATCTGCCATTCCAAGACCTCCAGAATCAGTGCAGCTGCCCTTATCTTCACCAAGAACATTCTCCAATAATAGCAAGCATTTAGTACAATTTCATGAGGCTTTGGAGGGACAAGGACTTTGATTACAGTATTTCTCTTCTGCAATCACTTCGGAAACTTGCAAGTCCTATTTAGAAGCTCTAAGTACATCAATTATATAGTAAGTGCTGGGTGCAGCTGCATGAACTTTCCTTTTGGATCTCAAAAGTCAAGCTGACTTAAGGATAGTCATTTTAGGGGAGATGAGAGGCTTTTGGTGGTGCTGTGTTAGGTGCCTTGATTATATAAGGTTTAAGATGCTAGGCCATGGGATCTGTAAACTTTTAGAGGAAATAAAGGATTATCTGTTGAAACTGGAACCCAGAGAGGGTTCTGTGATGCACTTCAGGTTAGTGGTAACATAAATGTGTTTGGATTCAATGTCTGCTGCCTTAACTGCAAAGCAGTTCCTTTCCTAAAAAATGTTGAAGTTTGAGTTACTTGGTACTTCAGATATTTGCCATCCCAGCGTTTCACTACAGTATGACATGTCCCTAGTCACTGAAGGAGCAAGCATGAAGCTGTGCTGATTACCAGCCTTGAAGGCATATTAGTATCAGGCTGGTCTTTGGAAATGAATTGTAAGCTAATTTAGAGTCCATTTTCCTGCTATTTCAGCTCTGTTCTTACAGCACAGGCTCCTAGAACTGCTGCATTAGGGCCATGTCTTTGACTTGGAGAACAAAGCATTCCCAATAGAATGAAAATGCAAAATGTGTCCAGCAGTGTTTGTGCATTAATTGCAGGAGTGATGAGCTGCTTACAGAACCCTGGGGTTGTGTTAATAGTGTGCAAGTTTGGCTTGTTTGCTTTCTCTGGATCAGCTGAGCTCAAGCTTGGCCAGCTTATGTGAAAACTGTAGCAGTCATCTCCAACACCTGGTTCTTGGGCAAAATATTCTCTGAAAGACTCCCATGAAAAAAGGAAGCAAACTCAGCTAAAACCAGAAAAAAATGTGTGAATAGGTAACTGTTCAGTCCTCTTACCTCTATCTCTGTTAAAGAAGACAGGACAGTTGGGAATTGAAAGCGTTTACAGGAAAGACAGTTTTAAGATGTAGATCTGATTATTTCTTTTTACTGTTGTAGTGATGTTATCACAGACTTTTTTTTTTTCAATATAGAAATTTTTAAAAAATTCAAAGAAATCCTGTCTTTAGGCATGAAAGTCACCTGGAGACTAAAGGGGAACAAATGTATTTAAATTCCAGCAATTATGCATGAAAGAGTTTGTAGGATAATTAGGAAAAAGCTATGTGAAAACAGCTTGTGCCATACTACACCGAAAAATCTTGCAAGGCTTTGATTACTTGCTAATTATTCAGAGTGTTAGGAAAGCTGATTAAGCAGCTCTTTTCAGATTCTACCATGAAAGCAAAATAAGTAGCCCAGCAATCCCTTCTGTTATATTAGTACTGGGTTTGCTGTCAGATCTGTTATAAAACCAATTCTTGTGTGCAGAGGAGTGTTCATAGCTGTGAACTGGCTTTCAGACCTGCTTTGTTCAGCTCCAGCTTAAGGGAGGAAGGGGTGAAGACACTTCTGTGAAAAACAGACTGGCAGGGAGAAAGCAGAAACAAGCAAAGTTATTCTATCTGTGCAGGTGTTTAAAAATTCTTAGAGTAAACACTTTTGGCCTGTGTTTTCCCTTTATGGCACAATCCTCACCTCTGGTCTAATTCAGTGTATTCTGTGGTGTCATTCAGTAAGCCAAGTGGTGGTGGCTGAATAATTTAAGAACTTTGAATTGTAATGCTGCCTGAGATGGCTGTGTGCCAGGTACCTTGTACTTATAGATGTTAGTACTGGTTTTTACAGTTCTATAAACTGCCAGGAACTTTCTATACATCTACCAAACACTGGGAAGCAAGAGAATCTGTTTTCCTAGAGCTCATGTTCTCTTAGTCCATTTTGCATTCCTCTGATCCTATCCAGCTCTGTACTTTGCTTTACCAAGTGGAGTAGCATATTCAGACCCTTTTCCATTTAAATTGCTGCTTTTTGGATGGAAGCTCTTGCAATTCAGCACAGCTATTGGTGCCCTTGAGCACTTGGGCCTAACTGCTGGTGGCAGCTGTGTCCTTTTCCTGTCTCTCAAAAGGGTACAGAAAGTCCTTCATCTGCTCTTATTCCTGTAGAAATGCAGTGCTGGCTTTTTGATTCACGAGGATAAATTTGGCCAGTGCTTGTTGTACAAGGCTAGACATTTTTGGCTGTTTACAGTTTATTCTAACAAAGTGTGTGTATCTTTATTTCTGTAGAGATGTGGCACGTGTCATCCGTATCGAAAATAATTATCCTTGTTGTCTGCACACTTTTTATCATCAGTAAAGGCAAGCTTCTCAAAGATTGAGGCAAATGACTGTCAAGCCTGCTAGTAAACACTGTCAAAGATCCAGCCTAGATCCTTCTTATCCTTTGTTTGCACACCAAGCTATGGTGGGTGAGCAGGCTGCCTGGTACCAGAAGACTCTTTTACACTGTCACTGCTTTTCTCTTAGATGCAAGGAGATGAGTAGTCAGAAAAGATGTCTTCAAGCTTTTCAGTGTTCTTTTCTTCCCCCTGATAGCAAGCAGTGTTTGATCCCTGTCAAATCCTAGGTGTTTTACTCTGGGAGGAACACTTCCAGGAGAATAATAAACTAGAAGAACAGTGTTACCCCTGAATCTTTGGCAGGTGAGCCTGCTGAGAGGTAGAGGAGAGTGGCAGCTCCCTGTTGGTAAGCTGAAGCATTGACCTTGCAGAGAAGCAGCCTCGGGGGCTCTGAATTTTTGCTGGGTGCTGTGGCATTGGCAGCAGCCTTGTGTTTTCCAGCTCTTATCAGCAAGGAAAATTCTAAGTGCTGTAAATCCTCATGCCTTGTTTTGACTAAAATACTTCTTGTAGTCACTGGTGGGGGGAGGAGGGGGGTGATGGGCATTTTACGAAATGAAAGCTTCTTAAATGGTGAAGGTGGTTTAGCCAAGGCCAGTCTGTACTTTTAAATAGTTCTGACTTCATACAGGTCTTGTGGGCAGCAAACAAACACTTCTACTTTGTTTCTTTTTTGAGACTCAGGGAATGTTGAAGCTCCATAACTTGCTTAAACTTTTTTTTGTTGCAATTTTTTTGCTGTGTCCTCATCACACTGAGCAGAAAAAGGTGCTTTCTACATATTTGGGGTCAAGGGTTGAACCCTGCAGACTTCCATGTGATTTTCCTTGATTGGAATTCAATTTGCATTCCCTAGCATCAAATAAAGGACAAGGCTCAAACGAAGTTTGATTTAGTAAAGCATTCTTTAAATACCTCCAAACTGCACTCTAGAGGGGAAGAATAATCTCTTACCTGTTGTAATGCAGGCAAAAGTTCTTAGAATGTCCTGACACTAACAAGTTGTGGACTGTTTTCTTACCATCACTATCCAGGATGCTATAGCACATAAAGGCCATGTAAGGGTTAATGTTTAAAGTGTTAATCTCCTCAGATGAAATGAAGCAATGCTCCAGAAATAAGCCTGTTGCTGAACTTCCCTTCCACTTCACATCTTTGAGGACCTGAATGCTGATGCCTGCTAATAAAAATAGCACAGTTTTTATGTGCTTTGTGTGAGCTGCTTATACAGCTGCTGCTTTCCTAAATTCCTGCATACTGGATTATGTATGTGCTCTAAAATGATAATCTACTGCCTGAGAGCCACTAAACTTAATCTACAACCACATGCTGGAATTGTTTTAAATATTAAAACGCTAGGAGTAAAAAATTTGGGAAAACCAAGGAATCGTCTTTTCTCCAACACTGTGGGCAGCCACCTATCAAGATGTGAGGCTGTGCTGCACAGCTGAAATGCAGGTTTGGAGCTCAAACACTAACATTGGTGAGCAGATTTATGTAACTGGCTCTGAGTTCTCATAGCCACTTAAGAGTGACGAGCTCTGTGCTTGTTGGGCCATGTAAGTGACCTTCCATAATGAGTAAATATCATCACCAGGCCTGTTCTCCTGTCTGCCTTCTGTTGCAGAGTCCTATTACTGGAAGTTGCAGGGCTGGTTACTGGAAGACATAACTTCTTTGAATGTTTCTTTATTCAGAGTGCCTGCTATCTATTGCAACTGACCAAATCAAAATAGGGAAATGAATCAGTTAAAAGCCTTTGGGTCTGGAGAAAGCTCAGAAGCCATTTTTGGTTCGCAGAAATAAAATCTCCATTTTTGGTACAACGCAACTTTTCCTTTGGATTTTTTTGTTTATCAGTACATGCTTGTCTGGGTTGTTGTGTTATGCTGTCCTTGTCCTTGTGTGGTGGCCTTGGCAAGACGTCCTCCTGGCTGGTGTTCACTGCTCAGACCCTGTCACCATAAGCCACTATTGCTTAACAGTGGAAATGTTGCTTATGGACATGGTGTTTGTTCCTAGGCTTTTGTACATCTGAGAGCAGCTTCTCTGGAGCAGGATACCAAGGAATATATTCTGAACCATCTCCATGCTGTGCTGGAGTAATCTCTTCTTTTTCAGAACCACTTCAATTATAGCANATGTTGCTTATGGACATGGTGTTTGTTCCTAGGCTTTTGTACATCTGAGAGCAGCTTCTCTGGAGCAGGATACCAAGGAATATATTCTGAACCATCTCCATGCTGTGCTGGAGTAATCTCTTCTTTTCAGAACCACTTCAATTTATAGCAGACAGAGAGAAAGGAGTTGAAAATCTTTTGTGTCCTTGAACAGTTTCCTTGTTTCTACTTCTTATCAATGCTGGAGGGAAGCCACCTGCTTTTGAGTGAAAGGCCCTTGTTTGGAAGACATGGTTAAATTTAGCAGTAATTAGAGTTCTAGCATAAAATCTGAAGGGCAGTATGCAAATGCACCTTAGACTGAATACTACTTAGTTGCTTGGTCTGCATAGTTGTGTTTCCCTGTGTTGCATCCTGCTGAGCTTGTTTTCTTAAGGTAAATCACAAGAAGAATGCCCTGAGTACCTGCTCTTTTGTCTTCAGGATGATTGTTTTGGAGAAGCATCTTTTTTCAGCTGTTTGCCAGGAGGAATGCTGACCTCACAACAAGACGATCTGTTCTAGCTCTTGCTATCAGCACTGGGTAGTTAGGTTAGCTAGGCTGAGGATAGAAATGTCTTTGGAACTGCTTTTAATCTAACAGATGTAAATAAAATTGATCTGGTCTGCCCTTTCAGAGGGTAAAAGGCTTTTGCACAATTCCTGGCAAGTTTTCTCCCTCACCAGTATGGTATCGTGCACCTTCTTGACTGAGGAGTTCTATCCATGCTCTCTTCTTTGAATGGGTTTAGTAAAAGCAAGTTAAAGGTCCACACAAATCCTGTATAAAAAGATGACCCATCCTTCAGTCTTGTACAGTCTTGCACCATTAGGCTCAGTACTTTCTCTTGGATGTTCTTGTAGACTTTGTCTCAGTGAAAGACATAAAAGTCACATGAAGATTTCAAAAATAGGTTTGGCTATTGGCAAAATGGAAATAGAGTGACAGGCAGATCATATGTCTGATTCTGCTATAGATTATAAGGATACCTTGTCCTTAGCTGAGAATAGATTTTTACCTAAATTCAGTAAAAAAGAGGAATCACTCTTACTGTAAAGGCTTTACAGAGTTTTGTAGTAGCTTAGATTGGCAATTTGTCTTGGTAAACAGAAGTAATATTTTTTTTAGCTGCTTGGTTTTGCATCAATCTGGTAAGGTAAGTTCTAATCTTAGTTTTTCACTGATAATATAAGATCTGTGCTATCTGGGCAGCTTTCTTCCCTTTCCCTATTAAAGTCTTGTGGTGCTCAGTCTCCCAAGCCTGGATACTTAAGGGATGTCTTTTGCCTCACAAGTCTGTTGCTTAAGGGCTGATGAGCCTAAGCAAAAAAACTGATGAGATAACAAGCTTCTATCTGAACACTTCCATGTATTTCAGAGCTGCAACTGCTTTAAAACTTAGGTGCAAACTAGAAATATACTTAAAGCCTCGGTAGTAGTTACAGATCTCTGCATCAGAATACTATGCACATTGCTCATGCTGAAGCTTGGCCTTTGAATATTTATCTAAAAGAATGTAGAGTGACTAACACAAGCCATCTTTGCCACAGGCTTAAGCAGCTGATGGGAGTTAGCATAATAAAAGATAAGCTGAGCATTTTACTTGGTCCATAGGATGCTTGAACACTTGTGCATTCTGAGGGAGCAGCAGTGGATGTTTCTTTGTCCATAGGGTTTCACATAGTTTTAGCTTTGAGGGAAATATGGAAACCAGTTGTCACTTGACCATCATTTTGGATGGAGCAAAAAGGATTCCTGCCTTAAAACATGTCAAGGAAACTGCATGTGCTGTTTGCCTGTAAAAGCAGCATAAAGGTTTGATTTATTGCAGATCAATACTTAGGTAACCTCCAGCTGGGTTATGCAAAGACAGGTCTGGGGGTTCCTTTCCCCAGAGAAACCATCAGTGACCCAGAGGCAGGCTGTGGGAAGCAGTGCACTCTTTGGAACTGCTTGAAACCATTTGCCTTCATTTAAACTCTGGCAGTGGTAAGGCTTTGAAGATTGTTCTGATTTCATCTCCAACAACATCCTGTGGTATGTGCTGCTGTCTGTTCCGGTGGATGGCTGTAACCTATAGCTGGAAACTGAACTGTAGATTAAACATGAGGATAAAATTGGTGCTTGCAGAGATCCTTGATTTTTGGTTGGTTTTGGGTTTTTTTTCATGATAGCAGTAATCTATAATAGCTGTATAACTTAGCTGCTGTAGCTGGACAAATTGCTTTGCTGTTAGCTCTATATAGGGTAAGATTTGGGAATAGTCTTTGATTTGAAAAGCACTGTATGGAAGTAGAATTGCCAAAACTTTCCAATGCATGCTCTCACCCAAGATTAGAAACCCTGAAGCCGTGTTGACGTCGGAGTCTCTTCTAAAGGAGCTGCAAATTCTTATTATAGGTTGTATTTGTCAGCTCCCCTCAGTAGGTGCTAGCAAACTCTATCTGTAAAGGATGACTGTGAAAGAAAAAAAGACAAAAAGCCAGTCAAGCACTGTCTAGTGTGGAGTATGGCTACTAATGTGAACTGGTGGTACAGTAAATGACTGGGGTGAAGCCAACTGTTTTCCTTATGTTGAGAGAGCAGTGTCTCTTCCATCTGGCATAATAGTTGTGTTCAGGACCCTTGCACTGAGCTGTATGTGCCTTGAGCAGAACCATGTGCAGTTCTTGTGCAGCCTGGTTTAGTCTGACTGCCCTATCCCAATGGATATCTACCCTGAATTGTGAGAATGGACCCACTGACTGCTTTCCACCTCTAGCAGCTCTTGCAGAGGATGAGCTTGTCCAGCCTCTGTCAGTGCTGGGAATCTGCACAGTTGTGCTTTGTGCCTGGCAAGACCCGGTGCAGAGATGCTGGGCTGACAGATGAGGGGTGCTGCTCCTAGCCTTGCCTGCATTCCTTTGAAAAGCTTTATAGCTGAGTGATCAAATCTAGAATGCACTGAGGGCTAACTTACAAGGTTGTGAGCATCAGCTGGCAGCTTTTATTGAAGCAGTATCAGCTTCTTCAGAAACTGTTTTGGATCTCTTCAGGAAGTGCACTTGCAAAAATGAGTGAAACTACAGCAAACTATTGTGTTGCTTTGACTGTAAGGAGTCCCCCTCAGAGATGAGGGAAAAGAATGGGGAGAAAGAGGGCATACTGCTGCTCTTGTCTAGCTAAAAAACCCTAAATAGCTTTTATTTCATAGGAAGTCCTTTTAAGGAGTGTGGGGGGGAAGAGAGAGTTGCAGATATGACACATAAGAGCTGGCATGGGGAAAGGTCCAGCTGTATGAGTAGGTAGTGTCAGAGCACAAAGGTAGAGTTTCTGTCACATTCTAGTGGATTATGGGCTTAAATAGTAAACTTGAGTCTTGAGTTGCCTAATATTTTGTGAACAGGGAAGGGCATGATCTCTGCTTCATATGCTCTCTAAAACTCAAAAGGAATAATTGCAGGAAGCCCTAAACACAACAGGGAGGGAGTTGCTAATCCCTCAGGATCCAAGGTGAAGTCAGAAGCTCTCAAGCTTCTTCTGTGCACCAGCGACCGCAGTTCTTTAATTGGAAGTGTGTCCCTTGGTACTGCTGTTCTCCTCAACAATAAATCTTTCATGCTTTCCTGTTCAGAGCTGATGTAACTCTCTTTTCCAAGGCATTGGCTCAGTCTCCTTTGCTGAGTGACCAGGTGACTTGCCCACATGGTGGTGGTGCTAGGACACAGTATGTTTCCTGTTAAACCACTTGCAGTTCTGCTTGTGCTAAAAAAAATCTGATAACTAAGCCTTTAATGCTTTCCAGCTCATAGCTGTGTTTCTCACATATCTTTTTTGAGGGCCAGGAAAAGAGAGACAATCTGCTTTGTCATATAGCTTTAATGTACCCTTGATAAGCATAAGTAATTGGTAGACTCACTCTCTTACTGAAAGAGATTTGTTATTTGGTGGAGTTTGGTCAGTCCTGACTCATTCTCTTAACACTGTCTCAACTTTTACCTAATTCTGAAAGGCAAAAATCAACCTGTACTGTGCTCTTTGCTTAAAACTTAGTAAAGCAGTTCTGTGTCAAATGGTCCCAACTAGCAAGTCACAGGGCTTTCAGTTTTCTGGAACTTGGTGTGAGCTCTGTTTCTGCCACTGGCTTGTACAGTCAAGTGCTTGCACAAGTTCATGTGGCTCAACCCCAGAGGCTTCAGTGTTTCAATTAACACAGATTTACAGCACTGTACAGTTCTGGAGGTCACTTTGGTTGGTTGGCAACATGCAGTCCCAATCTCACTGAGGCACAAGGCCTCTGTGTATTTAGTGAGAAGCATTTGTTCCTCTAATATCTCAATACAGGAGATGTCTGGGTTTTGGCTTCTGCTGCTGCTATCAGTGCTGATTTTTCAGCTTTGAGAGTGTTTTGGTCTCTTGTCTTGTGTTAGGCTGCAAAGATCACTGCTGCCAGTTCAGTCAGAGCAAAAACAATTCCATCTTTGTTACTATATTTGGGAGCTGGGTGAGCAATTTGTTATGGGAGTGCTTGTGTGTTCTCAAGGGCTCGTTAGCACAGCAGGGGTAAGCAATTAAATTCCTGCCTTTCAGGTACATTCCACCCCTCATCTGGGGAAAGAGTGGACATATCCAGACAGCTCTTTATGGAAAAATGGGGAGAGTGAGATCACCACATCCATATGGACTTCGCAAGTACCTCACGATGCCAGATGGAGCGACAGCCACCTTTGATCTCTTTGAGCCACGCTCTGAGCACTGCACTGGAGGTCAGTCCAACAGCTGCTGGCTGCATCTAGCTGCTAACCTTGACTCTGTGCTCTGGGGGACAAATGAGGATAGAGCCCATGGCTCTCATTTGGCCCTCAGAAAAGGCAGATTGCTTTTTTGAAACAGTCAGTGTTGAAATCTTGCTGCACTGGAGCAGTTACTGTTATCTTTATTGCTGGAGAGAATCTGAGCAGTGCTTTTCTAATGAGATAAAAATTCAGTGGCTAGAGCTGGTAATGTTGGAGCTTTGCACATGAGAGTTACAGTTAATTTGAAGTGCATATGATAATCCTGAATGTAATTTACTGTGCTTACTTGAATTACAGCAATTACTTTCTTGGTTGATGAAATGATATCTTGTTAAACTAGTGAACAGTGTCAGCAGATCAAATATCATTAGATTAGCCACAAAGTAGATGATGGTTAATGTCAGCTGATCAGAATGTCTGTGCTTAGCAGAGCTTCATTTGGAAGATCTGTATTACACCCAGCTCTAGAAGGGAAATGAGAGGGGAAATAGCATAACCAGTCTACTTGGAGTGCTGGGCTCCACAGCTCCCACACACATCACAGTCACAACAGGCTGCCAGAAGGCAGAGCATGTGTAACATCAAAAATGTCCTTCAGATGGAAGAATGTACTCTTGCTCTCTAGGCAGTGCCTGGAGAACTGTTTGCACAGCTTTTCCTCAAGTTAGAAACTGTTCATCTCCCATAGCATGAATTGCTTTTTCACATCTGCAGCACTAGAGCTGCTGGTCTCCCGTCCCATACAGGATTTTTGGCAGACTAGCAGCAATTCCAGCTTGCTTGTGGTAGGTGGTTTCCCACGGGTCTGAAATGGAAACCTTCTGACTCTCTTAATTTGCATGAAGTGACATTTACTTAACTTCCCTGTCTTTCTGAGCACAGAGGATGTCACAATGGTGATCTGCCCGGGGATTGCAAACCACAGTGAGAAGCAGTACATCCGCACCTTTGTTGACTATGCCCAGAAAAATGGGTACAGATGTGCTGTCCTGAATCACCTGGGAGCCCTGCCAAACATTGAGCTCACTTCACCACGGATGTTCACCTATGGTAGGTACTTCATGGCACCTGGGGAACTCCTTTTCAAGCTCATAAAACTTGAAAGGGAAACTCTTAGGGGTTGATCAGCCTCCTTCAGGATAATAGAACTGCTGTACCCCAGTGGGGGTAAAACAGTTTTGTACTGTTTCTTAAGAACTAAACAACTTAGATGGGAGGAAGAGAGGAGGCTAATACTAAATTCCCTTTTGTCTCTTCTGCCAGCTCATGTATTCTCATCAAGGAGGCAGTTTTTTGTAAGAAAACTTTTTGGGGATAAAAACCCTGTTGTGCCTACCCAGAGCTTGTTCAATTGATTTTAGAGATACTGCATTTGCCAGTTTCATGGCATGTGAAACAAACCTGTCTCTGAAGGAAAAAAAAGCCACTTCTTAGGCTTTGTAAAATGCAACCTGAGAGGAGTTTGTACTAGCCTCTCCAGAAAGTACATTTATATCTTAGGAAGTCCACATGAGGATTTACTCCTGGATGCAGCACAAGTCAACAACAGCAACAGTTCAGGAGTATGACAATAAAGCTACAGACATGGTGGTGCTTAACTGCCA
Organism: Thryothorus ludovicianus; assembly: GCA_013397245.1. Taxonomy (NCBI): domain Eukaryota; kingdom Metazoa; phylum Chordata; class Aves; order Passeriformes; family Certhiidae; genus Thryothorus; species Thryothorus ludovicianus. The sequence goes on from VZTB01012421.1 coordinate 1,007,152, forward strand.
TGATTATGGCTCTCACCTTGAGTATAAGGAAGTCTTTCTTAACCTAGAAATTAAAAGGAATAAATTACTTGAAACTGTGTGAAGGGTGACTCCAGCTAGTCTTAATTGCCCTTTTGGTGAGTAATGTGATCTTTGTAGAATGGGGCCTCTTTGCCTGTGACCTAATCTGCTTGTTCCTGAGCTCTCTTGAGCCCTCATCTCCCTCTTTGCTGTAAGTTTCTATAGGTATCCTGTCAACTGTGTGTTTAGCAGACTTATGTTAGGTTTTATTTTTTAAAGGTAGCTAAGCTGCTGCTTAGATTTTGGATTAACAGAATAGTTATCTTGAACAGTTAAATTGTCAAAACAAATACTGTGCTTTGAGATGCCAAGTCTGGCAGGCAAATAGGCTGTAATGCTTTGTTGCTTGTTTTAGAATTATTAAATATACTTCTCTTTGGGAAACACTTTAGGAATACCAAATACCCACATTTGTAGCGAGGCCCTAGGCTGTTAATGGCTGCAAAACTACCATGTCTTGGAAACTAAATTTGTCTTGTTAAAGCATTTGCTATTTTGATAAAAGTTAAGAGTTTGCTTTCATGGAGCTTTGCTTTAGGCCTTAGGGTGTTATTCTGTAGTGCATCTCTTGAGACATACCTTTCTGAGTCTTTAATAGCCTTGGAAAGGGCAAAGAATGCCTAGCACTTCCTTTGAGTAAGGCAGTAAATCACTTGGCAGAGTTGCTTGTAAAGTGCCAGCAAGTGCAGTAGACTTTACTCTGCCTCCTACCCAAATAACTCAGTGCCCTTTTAGCTTTGCTATATTCCAGGCATACTTGTTGAAGAGCAAGTGGCCTAAATTTGGGCTCTGTATCAAGCTTGACCTGTTGCTTTTCTAGTTTTGTATTTCTAAGCTGCCCTGAAATCACAAAGGTCAAACACTAAAATATTTTGACCGCTGGCTTCTTCCAGAGGAAACCAGAGCAGTGCAGAATTTGTTGTCTTAAAGATTGCTCATTAAGAATGTTGACAAGGAAGTGCCCTAACCCTGCTGAAACACTCAGCCAGGAGCTTACTGTTCCACTGAAGCAAACAAGCCCTGGTGCTCAGAGTTTACTCCAGAGCTAGGGAAGGTTGGAGTCTGATGTCTACTGAGGATGGTACAGCTGGGGTGGAACAGTATTAGTTTAGTGGAATGTTGAAATCCTAGGATTTATCTCCCTGGACAGGATAGAGCTGAATTTCTGACTCTGGACAGGAAGAAACATCTGGAGTTACGTTTCTGTTGCTCATGTGATGTCTTCTGTGGTTTGCAGCCTCAAACCCAAAGGGAAGGTTAAACAAGCTGCATAAACAGTTGATACCAGTGTACTAATGCCATCACTACTGCAGCTGCTTCTCTGTATCTCCTTTTCCCATCCTCACAAGCAGGAGAAATAGTTGTAGGTACTCAGATTGTTGTATGTGTGGAGGCCTTAGTCTGTCAAACAACTGGAGGATGCCAGCACTACCAGAAACTGGATCCCTCAGTGCCTGCAGCCTGTGGGATGCAGGTGGGTGTTTGCTGACAGTGGGACAGATCTGTGGAGAGACACTTGACTGTTCTCCTGATGTGTCTTTCAGGGAGCTGCACAATCTTTACCTGTTCACTGGTTGCAAAGGGTTGAATATCTCTGCTTTAAACCCTTCTCCCTGATTCCAGAGATCACCTGCTTAGTCAGGCTCTGCAGCAGTCTGCTGGGAACTCTTCCTGACAAGCTGCTCCTTTCCCCTCTCCACAGCAGCATGGGTTTAGGGATCCACGGCAGTCTTGCTAAAAACAAAGGAGTAAACTGCATTTCAAACACCCCACTTTACTTCAGAAGTGGCAAACTGCCTCAGGAAAATAATGATGTGTGCTGCTCTTGCGTGGTAATGTCAAGCCCAGAGTTGCTGGATTCTGCTTTTTAAAACTGTTTCAGAAAGGAAGAGTTTTGATTGTTACGTTAACTGTCGCCATGATTTTTAAGCAACTAAATTTCATCTTGATTTGGCACTCTGTCAGAACTAAGCATGAGCTAAGCTCCACAGGACTCACAGATGTATGAACACATGTGTACCAGAGCTGTTAAAACCTTAAGGCTATTGAAAAGTCAGAAAGGGTAAGAAGCTGAATTCGAAGCACACAACTGAAGCTACAAGTGAGAATTTAAATATATTAGAAGATGATTTCTAACTTTGCTCTTCTTTCTAGGATGTACCTGGGAGTTTGGTGCCATGGTGAATTACATCAAGAAGACCTACCCTCAGACCCAGCTGGTTGTTGTGGGCTTCAGCCTGGGTGGAAACATAGTGTGCAAATACCTGGGAGAGAGCCAGGCCAACCAGGAGCGAGTCCTGTGCTGTGTCAGTGTGTGCCAGGGGTACAGTGCACTGAGGTGGGTCTGGAGCCTTCTCCATGCTGCTCTCCTCTGGGAGTGCAGGAGAGGGGCAGGTCTTTGGAAGGGCAAAGTGAAGATGGATGTTTCTCTTGCACTGAACTGGTCTGACAGACTGTGTAGGATGGCACCCTCCTGAAGGAGCACCTGAAGCTCTGTTGATTTGCAAGCACAAGTAAACTTTGTCAGCAGTGCAAACAGGTTTTGTGTACCTGGCCAGGTACATGCTGGCAGCTTCTGGACTGTGCATGTGATGCTGTCTCATGGCTACAGTGTCCTGAGAGGAGGCATTCCCTGTGCAGTCCTGGTGTCATTAACCAGGCAGGCTGGGCAGCATGACCAGCTGCTGAGCTGCTGCCAGCTTTGCAAGCAATAGTTTACACTGTCTCATCACTCTGAGAAATATCCCGTGGTTCATAATAGCTTGTTTGGCTTCAGTGTGCAGTTTCATCTGGCAGCTCTTACCTGGGGAGACTGGAAAGACACAGCAGAGTCTCTCTCAGTCTGTGTTCCTTTGGTGCTGTGGGCTGATCAGGGGATGGGGACAGGTGCTTGCAGCTGTGTTACAGGAGTGGGGAAGGTGGGGAGGGAAAGTATTACAGCACTAAAATCTGAAAATATTAATGTCTCCCCACGTGGAAGCCAAGGCTGTGGCACTTTAGGAGCTGTGATGACTTCACTTGTATGTACTGATGGAGGGTCCAGGCACAGCAGTGCTGCCTGGAAACTGGGCTCCAGTAATGTACTTTAACCTTTCCATGTATGCACAGCTAACAAGGATTAAAACACTGTAGATGGCTAAGCTGCTGTTTTCAGATTTCCCTGTCTGTACAAATGGACAATTACAAAGGTGTAGCTGACTCTGCAGTAATTTGCCATCAGTTTTGAGCTGGGAGACTACATACAAGGCGAAAGGGACTGTTGAGACTCAGGTATTTGGGTCAAACCCTTTGGACTGGTATGAATGGTGAAACTGTGGCAGGTCTGTGAGGGGCTTGCTGTAGAACTCACAGCCTGGTCAGGGCAGCTGGAACTCCTGATGCTGATGATGCTCTGCCTGTGTAGGGACCAGTTTGTTATTCAGCAGTCTGAAGACACCTTTTATGAATCAGGCTCTTATAGGTAAAAGCAAAAAGCTTTTCTGGAAGCACTAAGATGTGAGTAAAAGCTTGATATGCTTGTAATATTCCAGCTATCTAATCCCTTTTGAGGTCAGATGTGACTACTGCTAAAAAAGTTTATAATCTGCTGCTAGTTCACACCCTTAAAATCTGAACAGATGCTACAGGAACAGCTGTTCTGTTTTGTTTCAAGTAAAATGTTCTTAGCTGTCCTGGGGTTCTGGCATAGAGCACAGAGCATCCTTTTGAAGCCAGCTCCTTAATTGCAACCATCAGACAGGGTGTGCAGGGATAATACCTGGCTGAGATCCACTTGGTTCATCTTCTACAATTATGCAATATTGTATTCCTGATCTCCAAAATGCTGTTGTGAGTAATGCTTTTATGCTTGCATGGCAAGGACAACCTGATTAACAATTCTCCACTTGGATATTTGTTTGGAAAAACAACTTGCTGGTTTTTTTTTTTCTTCCCCTGAGTTTAATGCACCCCATTGTGTGGGCTGTGTGGATTATTGAGCTCTTGCTTCCACCTGCTGGGTAAACATCTCCTAGCAAACCTCCTGCCACAGAACATCTGCTCTGTATTACTGGACAGCCAGCAGGAAGGCTTTGCAGGTCTTGTGTCTCCCTTCCTAATATTTGCATCTGCTCTAAGTGCTAATTAGCTGAAAAGCAGGGGGAAACCAACATCTACTGAGCAAAAGACAGGGAGAGGGAGGGCCTTGTGCCCTGGTTCTAGGAGTGGGAGGGAAGAGGTCCAAAGCACCCCCAGGTAAAGTGGTGAAGCCACTGCCTTCCCAGACTTGGTCTGGTACATTAAAATAATTTTCTTCAGCCTTCAGAATTACATGGAAGTCGATTACCCTGGTAACATGACCAATTAGTTTACAGTTCCTTTTTTTTTTTAATATTGGCTTGTCCAGCATTTATTTCCCAAATAACTTTCATAAGTAAAGGAAAGAAGTTTTAGTGAGCAAGGTGACCCAAAGATCTCAAATAGGAAAGCCTTTCCAGAGCAGCAGCAATACTGGGATCTGCCAGAACAAAAAGACACTTAGTTCAATGAATTAACACAGAGTCTAGGGAATGTGTTCCCTGAGGCTAAACAGGGACAGGTCTCCTTATTCCTTAATCTCTGCCTGCATAGGCTTGATTCTGCTTCTTGATCTTGTGGAATGCATCTTCTCTGTAGCTACAGGCTGTGGGGAGAGACCTCAGCTCTGAAACCTGGGCAATCCACAAAATACTGGAACCTATCTGTGTTTTTGTTTAATGCTTGCAGCTCTTCATATTGGGAGTGCTGCTGTACACCACAGGAACTGCAGGGAAATGTAGTAGCTTTAACTTCAAACATATTGTAATAACTTAATAGGTTTGCTTGGAAAACCTTTTTTGGAGAAAGAAATGTGCATTTTCCTATCTTCTTTCATTACCCTGCCCTGGTGTAAATGTGGTACATATAGCCTAGCTAGACAACAAGGCAATGGATTTTTCTTTTTTTTTTCAATCCACACTCTCCAGCATAGCTAATTACAAGAAAACAGCTTGCTCCTGCCTGGCAGGGGACTTGCAGGCTGTAGTTTGGAAGGTCAAGCTAAATCTACAGTAGTTCTTATGGTATGTTAATGTTTAAGTGGTAGGAGAGCTTCAGTAGCTGAAACTGCTCCCAGCATTCTTCAGTCTCTCAGTAAATGATCGTGTGTTCCCTCAGTAACAGCAAACCCTGCTAGGAGTAAAGCTCTAACCTGCCCATGACCCTGCATAGCAAAGGAGTGCTGGTGTCTGGCAGAGCTCACACTGCTCTGGAAGGCTTAAATTCTGTTTTAAGGACAGATAAGCTGTGAAGTGCTCTTCTGCATTGAGAATAGGTAAAGGCTTCAACTCAGATGCCACTTGCAGCTGCAACTAGTATTTATTCCTACAGCTCCTGCCAATGAAATGAAACAATAACAGTATCTGTACATATTGGAAACATCTGCACAAATTGTTTCCTCTGCAGAGCTGTATTACACAACAGACAACACTGTTGAGCAACAGGTTTTAGTCCTTTCCTTGAAAGTCCCATTATGTAAATGACATTCAACTTCTGCAAAGGGATACTAAAATTCTCTTGTCAGTGTTATGGATCTTGATTGATGGCTCTTAAATGCTCTGATCAAAACTGCTAATTGCACTGTGCAAGATGAGACTGCAGATCTGTTTTCTGATACTAACAAACATCATCAAAGTGGAAGTCATTTCCTGGAAAAGGTTAAGCTGTGTCAGGGAAGGCCTGGAGGCTTGTTTACACAGCCCCCAGGCTGCCATAAGATGTTAACAGTGTATTAATCTGATCTTTCAAGAGCTCCATTAGCAGCTTTGTTTGTTCTGCACTGTGGTTTTTTTTTCTAGGGCGCAGGAAACCTTCATGCAGTGGGATCATTGTAGAAGATTTTATAACTTCCTCATGGCAGACAACATGAAGAAGATCATCCTTTCTCACAGGTATTGCAGTACATCACTCACACTGACAGTATTGATTGGGTCAGTTGCTATATTGGATTTGTCTGCCTGGTCCTTTGAAACAGGACTCCTGAAAGGTTTAGCACAAGTTCCTTGATAGATCTTTAAATGAACCAACAGAGAAGATGAGCCCATGTCAATCTCATTATGCTGTAAAATAGACAAATAAGCTTTGGTCGTCTTGTTAGAAGAACGATTTTGTTGTCTTTTTGTGTTCTGTGGAAACTTGCTTAATGAATAAACAAGACATGCACAGGAAAACATTGCAATTAGACTTCAAAGTGGAGTGTTCTGCATCTGTTTCACTTCTAGCCAAAGAATTCCCTATTGAAGGAGCCTCTTTTTCTGCCACCTACCTGAGGTAGGACTAATCTTCAAGATCTGCTGTATGGAGTTGCTGCTTATCAAATAAGCAAATAGTCAAACCTGTAGCTCTGGCTTCTAGCTGTTCCTCTAGAAAGAGCACGTAGCCAGCAAAACACTTAACATTGCTGTCCTGGAGTGCAAGTGTTCTGTAGGATCCTTGTGCTGCTGTTGCTGATCCGTGGCTCTTGCATAACAAAGAAATCTGTGTGCTAAACAAGTGACATGCTCGATGTTGGTGTTTTCCCCCATCAAAAGTTCTCTGGGGAATACTTTCTAGGCAAAAAAAGGACCTCATCTGTGTGTATTGGAAGTTGTCTGACTGAGGGGAAAGGAGGGGAATATCTTAAGACCTATTTCACTGAAGGGGCATGTGTCACTTCAGACTTCTGGTTCTTTGTTTACACTCCTGTGCAGTATGAAACCCTTGAAGGAAGGTAGCCAATGTAGGATGATCCACGTAATTCATTCCAGGTTTACAAATATTTAGACAACTTGAACAAATTTGACATGTGAAGTTAGGTAAGCTCCCATTAAAAGGTACTTAAATTCTTAACCCAGAAAAAGCTGGTGCTGGCTTGAAGGGAAATTTGTTTAATAAACTTTTTCCATAATCATTTGTGCTCTACCTTGCCCATATCAAACCTAGCCTTCCTCCTGCTCTACAGCTGCCTCTCAAAGGGAATAAAAAAATCCCTTTCCAACTTGTGGCTTTTGTTCTGTTTGTTAGGGAAGAAGTTCTCGTAAAGAAACACATCCTCCCTTGAGACCAATAACCAATTATGACAAGTATCCATAGTAAATAACTTTCTGCTAAGGTAATACCCTGAGTAGTTTCTGTGTGTGAGGTAGCCTGAAGTCTGTGCTGGGGGCCTTTAGAACCAGATGATGCAGGAGATGCTATGCCCAGCATTGCTGGTGCTCTCACCCAAACCACCCACAGGTTTGGTCTGAAGCCAAAGAACCCTCCCTCTAACATGTAGCCTCTAGTCCAAATACCCTTAGTGCTCTCTGTTCTGGGAGGTTTCTTTTAAGAGGCCCTCTCATGCAGTTTTTTCAGTAGGTAAGGAAAATATTTTTTCTTACAAGGAGGCTGCTAGGGTTTGTTATGTCTTGCTGCAAAGGTAAGGGGACAAGTAAGCTGTTCTTGCTCCCAAAAGAGCCTCATGTTAATGTAGCCCACTTCTGATCTTATCTTGTCACATTTGGTAAACTCAGTTGTCCTTGAACAGGTCATGGTTTTGCTGCCCTTGTGTTATTTGGATGTAATTCTCGATGTCACTCTTCCAGGCAAGTTCTTTTTGGAGATAACAACATGAAGAAGCCACAGAGCCTGTCAGATGCTGATCTGGGCAAGCTCTATACAGCAACATCACTTATGCAGATTGATGATAACGTTATGAGGTATGAAGGGCAATTCTCTGCTCCCCTGTAGAGCTCCAAGTACCTTCTTTTCCCAGTGTTGCTCTTGCATGCCCCTTGCTGTGCCTGTAGGAGTCTGCTGAAATGCAGTGAACACAACTTCAAATTCTTACTTGCCTCCACATGAAAGAAAACTTAGCAGAGAAAAGAAAATAACAAAAAACATTTTACTGATTACAGTCACAGCTTCTTTAAAATCATCTAGGAGGCATTTATTTACTGTTAACACCTGAACCTGCAGCCTTCACTAAGGTAGGAAGAGGCCAGCTCTGCTGCCAAGCTCTAGCAACAAAAAAGGGGAATATGGAAAGCAGCTAGAGCTGCTCATGGATTTCCTTAGCTCTGTTTGAAAAATCTTCTCCCCATAAAACGCTGCTGCTTTCTCAGTGCACAATAGGGCTGGCTGAGATAATGCAACCCTTCTTATTTGTCATACTAACACCTAATTAAGTGTTCTGCTTTGATAAGCAGGAGCCTGTTACTGCCTGTGTCCTTGACAGTAACATAGCACTTTAAGTGGCAGTGTTCATACCATGGCATGTTCTGTATCAGGCATTGACCCCTTTCCAAAATAAAGCTGTAAAGTGTTAGCTGAAAAGCTATGACACTTTTGGCACTTTGGGACTATGGTTGGCTGCTTATAAAAAAAAACATTCCTTGGGAAAACTCCCTGCTTGTCCCCTGTCCCTGAGGCCTTTCTAGTTTGGACCAACAGCAATGTTGTCCATTTTATGAAAAAACAGGCATTTGAATATAGGCTTGCTGAATTCTTGGTTTGGGATAGTGTGAAGGGATTTGGCAAAGAAGTAGAACCACAGTATATTCTGAGGAACTTGTCTAGTAAGTTTAAGGTTTATAACCTTTGCTGATTTGTATTTGAAAAGACTTTTAGGGAAAGATGAACAAGAGCCTAACTTTCTTTCATCCACTTGTACAATTAAGTGAAGTGGAGTGTTTTAAAAGAAACACCAGTTAGCTGCTGGTTTCTACATATGTGTCCTCACTTAAAAGTAATAGTGACATGGCTGGAGCAGGTGATATTGATGATAATCTGCTCTATTTCAGGAAATTCCATGGTTACAGTTCACTGAAGGAGTACTACGAAGAGGAAAGTTGCCTGCAGTACTTGCACAGGGTAAGCTCTTGCACTGGAGAGAAAATATTCTGTGATTTCTGTTGTTGATACCTGCAGATGTCTTAGCTGGGATTTTCAGAAATAATCAGTCACAGTATAATGGAGTGGGATTTCAGATCTTGCTACCTCTAACACTGGGGCTAAATTCTCTGGGCTCTTAAGTGCTTATAACTCTGGCAGGTGGCAGCACCCAAGAGATGGAGATAAAGCCACACATTCAGCTCTGAATGAACTGTTCTGAGTGCTTGAGGATGAAGTGGGAAATGGGTGCCTGCACCTTCAAGGAAGAAAGGCTTACTGTGGAAGAGACTCAGGACACTGACAAGGCAGATGCTTGAGCAAAGCCTTGCCAAAGTGGAGCTGAGATAAATTCCTCCTTTTACCAGAGAATGGAGAATGTTCCAAGGGAGTTTCCTGGACTTTAACCAAGGTGTCCATAACAGAGCTGGCAATGGCTGCCTGATGTACAAGGCAATGCAGGGTGAAAAAAGGGTGTAGTTATTCCAGTTCCAAGAATGAGGGCTCAGTCTATTTGCTCTCTTCCTCTTTCTTGCAATTGGATTAGAGGAAAAAAAATTCACTCTGGAATAAAAGATCTTAATTGAATTACACTAAGATACTTTTACAGTTGGTAGATTGACATTCAAATACAAACCCTTTTCTGTTTTGTTTTTTTTTTTTCATTTCATGTCATGTTTTCTGATGCAGATCTATGTTCCTCTTCTGTTGGTAAATGCTGCTGATGACCCTCTTGTCCATGAGAGTCTTCTATCAATTCCAAGAGCTCTTTCAGGTATGCTGAAACAGTCTCCTCAAGCTGTGCATACTTCTGTACCTACAGCTTGCTTACAACATCACAATTCCTGGTTTCAAAGCAGCTTGACATGCCTCCTTGCATCTGGAATGCTGAGGAAGGTGTGCTGAGCCTCTTTAAGTCACCAGTTGCTGTAGCTAACAAGGCTAACACTAAGCAGGAAGAAGTTCAGTCCTTTCAGGCACCTTTTGCTTGTGTTGAGAGCAGCAGGTTACATTCTTGGATGAAGAAAGGTTTCCTCACATCTCCATTGCTCACTGGGGTTTAGTTTGAAGATGGGTGGTGGTGGTGGCAGTCTGGATGAAGCACAGATAAACACCTTGCTGATGAAATGGGGACAGTGCATGCATGGCTGTGTCACTTGGCACTGAACTGAGATCTCTCCTTTGAAAGGAGTTGAGCTGTCTGTCTTCAAACAAGGAAAAAGGTAAATTATCCTTGGAAGCTCAGAAGAGGGAGCTGCTGCTGCTTCATCACACAGAGTAGGTGCACAGGGAGGGAAGCAGGGTTCATTCTTTTCCTGTCAGAGGCTGGGAGCAGAGAATTTACCCCCAGCTGCTTTCAGACAGAAGCAGGCACAGAGTTTTTCACTGTCCATGCAGCAAGATGCCTGATGCACTGCCAGAGCTTAATGCAGCTTCACACGATGCAAACAGTCCTTGTTCCAGTGGATGAGAGTTAAAAGTGCTCATTTGTTAAAGAATGACCATCTTTACAGCAATACAAGTGTTGCTGTTAGGGCCTGGCCAGCAGCATCTCCTGGGCAACTCAAGATGCTTTCATTCCCAGCTTTGAGGATGTTAACTTTCTGGAATTTTCTGCCTCTTTTTTTCTTTTACAGAGAAAAGAGAGAATGTCATGCATGTGCTGCCCCTTCATGGAGGCCACCTGGGATTTTTTGAGGGGTCTGTGCTATTCCCAGAACCTCTTACCTGGATGGATAAGCTGGTGGTGCAGTATGCCAATGCCATCTGCCAGTGGGAGAAGACAAAGCCTCACTGCTCAGACTCTGAGCAGGCTGTGTCTGGCCAGGAATAATCGACCCAAAGACTCTGGATCACTTCAGTGTATCTCCCCCTTTGGGAACATCTTGTTCCCTCACCTGCTGCTTCAGGTTTCCATTCTCCTTGATATCCCATGGCTGGGGTTTGATCACCATGTATTTTTTCCAAAATGGAGTTAAAGCAGAGGTTTACATCTTGTCAGAGCCTCTTTGGATGTCCAATCATGTGGATTTGTAATTTACTGCTCTGCTTGAAGAATTGGGTTGCTGACTGTAGCTTGTTACAGGGCTACTGAGCTAAAGACTGCTTGCTTTAATATAGCAGAAGTTTCACATGTCAAAATCTCTTTACCTGCTGCTCAAAAACTTGATCTGCAGCATTTATTTAGGTGTAGATGATGGGATAACTGTGGCTCTGTTCTCTCTCTGGGTGCTGGAAAATCCCTGTACCAAGCCACAAGCCAGTGAGTGGTTCAGTCTGTAAGCCACTACAGTGTGGCTTGGAAAAACAGATCCTCGACTGCAAGTGTAATGTCAGCTTTGCACCATCTCAAGGGAAACCTTTTAGTACCTAGGAATGCACTTGCACAAGTGAATCACTTTAAAAATATTCAACTTTTCCATGCTTGAGCTGTCAGTGGATTGGGGTGGCTTTATGATGAGTCTCCAAGTAGAAAAAAGCTGCAGCCTAGTAATGCCAGTTAATGTTTCTATGTAAACTTGTTCTCACTCCAGGACCTGACCAGTCACCTTCTTGTCATGTTTGCCTCTTTTTAAATACTGTTATCTTTTCAGTACTGGATTCTTTGTTTGACCTGGGGCTTTTTAAAACTGGCTCTGGCTTCCAAGTGGAAACCCATGATTAAGAATCTGCAGGATTTTTTTTCTGTGAGCTCAATTTGTTTGAAAGAATATTTCATGGAAAGCTATTGTACTGTCTTAGGGATTAATTGGTGGGGGGTAGGGTTGTATCTATTTAGATTTTCTCCCCTTATGTCAGGGTAAATAATACCCAAATTCTTCCCATTAGCTTTCAGAGCATCGAGTGGGTTTGAGACACAGGACTTGCCTTACAGTTGGAAGAGAACTGGAAGTCTCCAGCCCTGTGCAACTGAAATGGCAGCTTTGCATGGCTGACTACTTCCAGATCTGTGTAATGCTGTAGGATTATTGGCTCCAGTAAGACACTGGGCTCTTTCTCACTAGAATTTCTTTTCCACAACCAGACATCCCCTTCTAGTTTTAATGTGCAAAGTGAAGTGTGAAAGCTGTTTGCAGGAAAGCTGGCTACTCACCTGTGCTTTTCCCTCAAGTGATGGTCTGTGCCAAGATAGTTATTAGAGGAAAGTTGTCCCATGACAATCTGGAGACTGAAACTAGTAGTAAAAATCTTTTTTTTTTTTCCTTACTGTTTGTTCTGTCAATATTGTAGTGTCATTAATCCATCCTTAGGATTTCTTTTTCACAGTGTCAGTGAAGTTCTTTTCCTGTCACACTTCCCTCATCAGCACTTTATTGCTTCAGCCTTGGTCTGTATTCCAGGCACTTTAATTTATAGCTTAAGGGAGGAACAAGCTGCAAGATCTCAGTCTGGTAACAACAAACCAGGGGAACAAGCCTTCTGGACTGCCCTGTCCCTGAACTTCAGTAGATTGAGTAGGTGGGGTTTCATTTTAATAAAGCAATAATTAACTATTGTAGCAGAGGTGCATTGTCATATCAGGAAATTCCTTTCATTTGCCTTAGGCCAAACACCTTGGCCTGTGATCCACAATGAACTGTGGATATCTGCACATTCTCCTAGTTAGTAAATCTGGGCTTTTTTTCTTCAAAGAGAAGATTAAACTAAGTAAAGAGAAAGCAAGATTTGGCTGTGCTTGTGGCTGTTCCTTAAGAGCTATTTTAGGGCATCAGTTAGCAAGGATATTCTTAGCTGATGGATATCTTGTCTCTGTGTTGTTATGCTCTTATTCATACTGCATCACTAAAGTATGTCATAAAAGACATTTCAGTTTTTTTGCTTAAGTAGTGTTCATGTAATATTCATTGGGTATGACTTAAATATCTTCTCACTTCAGCAGAAGTGGAGTGTAAACAACACATGTACACATCAAATAGGTAGAGTATAAATTTAGGTGTCTAAGTCCCCCAAAATGAGGTGAGGAACTGGGAAGTTCTCAAAGCAGCAGGAGCTGTAGCTTTGTCCCATCAAGTAGAGATTTTTCTTTAAACTTGGAGAGCCTTTCTGAGGAATTCTCCTTCCTGCCCCACAACCCAAGCCTTCATGCTTCAGAAGTGCCAATGCTGTGGACTTTCTGAAACTCAACTACAGAAGTACCATGGGTCTCTGTCTTGCTCCTTTGCCCTATTTTTGCACTTGAATCTAAAACTGTTCAAATCATTTGTGACTTGACGGAGTCTGGCTTCTTTGGGGAAGGATAAGTTTTGTTGTGGCTTTTTTGTGCAAGGTATCTGGAGCATGAGGTTCAGCTTATTAAGCCTGTAGGTGGAAGCAGTGTGAAAAAAAACTATTCATCTCAACAAATTTGATGCCTCTTTCAAAGCAAGACTTGCAGCAGTCACTTAGAGGTCTTGGGGAACTAGGAGAGGAGAGAATTAAGCTGCAGTTCATGTTACCTAAAGACTTTTAAATTATGTATTAAATCTTGCTACTGACAATGATGGATAGTTGATACCTAGTGACACATGGGACTTTGTCAAGTCTGAAATACTCTTTATCTCCCAAAGTAAGGAATGCTTATCTTGGGCAGGTAGTCTTTATTTGCCCAGTGAACCCAGCCTTAAATGCAGTCTGAATTTTTCAGTCTTAGAGGTGAAGTCTTTCATCTCTTGTCAAAACACACGAGGCTGCTGAAGTGTGTGCACTTGTAGATCACTGCAGTGTGGTCTGGTAGAGCAGTTCAAGATTACAACATGGTGAATCTGACATGTGCTCTGCTTAGTTTCAGACTGGGATTAGAAAAATCATTAGGAGAGCTCCTCCACGGGTAGTCTCGTGGTAAACACACCTTCCCCATCACTGAATGTAAGTAGCACTTGAACATGAGCCCTGAGGAGCCTCTCAATCAGACAGCAAGCTGCAGAACTATCACTCTATGATGGTTAGGCTGGTCCAACCATCACCTTTGCCATTTTTCTGGAGATATCTGAAGATGGTAAATAAGCAGCTCAGACTTGCTCTGACTGAACACAAGGAGCTACAGCTTCCACTACAAGAGCTCTGCCAGCATTTTTAATTTGTCCCTTTGTTAGCTTCTAAATCAAGGTGTTTCCAGGTGAGTCTGGCAGTGTTGTAGTTGCACTGTAAAGGCAAACACTTGAACTTCCCTGCAATCCTTTTCCTGAGTGTTTTTCTGCCGTTCCTCTTTATGAAGATATGAATTACAAAGACAGGGCATTAAGTAAAAATGTTGGGAACTATTAACTCCAGTACTGAATTTAGCCAAGATACCTGTGTGTCATCTGTCCTGGGTCTGTCACAAGTTCCTAGACCACAGCCCTTTGACACGTGGTGCCTTGCCCTTTTCCTCCTCCTCCCCTGACATCAGCATATCTAGAGACTTCAGTAACAGCTCTGTCAGAGCTTTTGGGGCTTTGCTTTTTGGTAAATGAGTTTTCAGACACTGTTACTGAGACACGCTGGTGATGCACTGTACAGCTGAGTGCTGATTTAAAGGACCTTTGGGAAACCTACAACTGGCTACAGTCAATTTTAACACTTAAAATATCAATTTATGTAAGCAGTGGATCACTTTGAGCTCTCTGCTTCTCTAAGCAGTAGGAATTGAGTCATGGAAGCAGGGTTTGCTTTGCTTAATGTGTGACTTGTTATCCTGCAATCCCAAAGTTTCTGTGTCTGTTAACACTCCAGCAGCATAGCTGGAGGTAGATTGGTCAAGTGGCTACATCTCAAAGGAAAGAGCAGAGAGAACCATCTTCAGGAATTAATTGCCAGTTTAGTCACCTGCATTGCTTCCAAGTTTTTCTGGAAAGGCTATGCTTGTCTGGAGCTCACTAAAATTCTTCAATCTTTTTTTCCTGAGACCAGAGGAGGCCTGAGCCTTGTGCTGCCTGTGCAAGTCATTTGTTGTAAAGAACATCTTGTTTCTGGCTTTAGTCATACTCCACGTGTCCGTATCCCTTATGTGGGTTGGTTCATTTGGGGAGGTGCTGGAGCCACAGTGACTCAAAGCAGTGTCTCTTTCATGGCTTCTAGGTGAAAAGCAAACAGCCTTTCTTGGTATGAGGACTTTTATGATTTTTCTCCAAGCTTAGAATGCCTCAGAGCAGCACCAGCCCAAGGGAGGGTTCCCTGTTCCTGTACCCTTTTCTCACTGGGAGTGGGAGTGACACTGGCCTGGATTCCTCAGCTTTAGGGGAGCTTAGGCACAAGTGCCATCAATGAGTCAAAGCAGTTGCCAGCTTTCCATGCTGTGCTGGAAAGGTTTCTGGAGTTATCCTGAAGATCTGCACAAGGTGCCACAAAGCCCCTTTGCTTTGGTCTGGCTGATAAGCTTCCATCACAATCAGAGTTCTTGCATCACCAGAGAGGAGATAGAGAATTTTCTTCTCAGATCTCCACTACAGTTCTGCTGGGATGTTGACCCTTCTCATGATCCCTGCCAACTGGAAAGTCTTGAAAATAAAATTTAAAAAAAAGAAAAAGCCAAATAAAGCCCATTTGTACTTGATATAATCAAATCCTACTGCTTTGCCCAAGTCAACAGCTTTCCAAAGGGGAATATTTTCTTGTTGTGGTACATGACAGCTTGACTGTAATTTCCAGTGACAGGTCTCTAGCCATTCTTCTTGGGAAAACACAACCTCTGAAAGTTCCTGGCCAAAAAGGTATGGAAAGAGCTTGGGAAGAGGAGACCTTGTGCCCTTGTTTTTCTCATGCAGCCGTGTTAAAACAGGCAGAGTGACTTCCAGTGTTCTTGGTGAGCAGTTGACTATGAAAACATTTTCAATTTGGCAAAGTTATATTCTGTAACTATCTCTAAATGCTGCCCTGAAGAAGCATGTATACTGAGACACCCTCCCTGCTGCCATGTTCTGAGTCAAATTCTCTGGAGCTGAGAGCTGCAGGGGAGATGATTTGCAACTAGCAATGCAATTTTTCTATATCTGCTGATGTTTACCTTTAAAATTATATATAAATATATATAAAACTGTCTTTGATTTTTTCTTTACTTTTTGTTCTTGTGTGGTGTNGGGTTTCTTTATTTAAAAATAAAGGACTTATTGAAGTCAGTGCTACAGCTAGTGACTGTGTGTGAAGTTCCATGTGTTGGCAGAGGCTCTCAGTCCTCCCTGAGGCCCTGCTTGGGGAGCTGGCTGGGGGGAAGGTGATACAAGCACTCGTGTGGCTCAAGCCTTTCCTGATTGCTTCTTGTCTTCTGGCCAAGAAGAGGTCTTTGATGCCACTCTGGTGGAGAATGGGCATAGCATTGGCTTAAAAAAGCCACACCTGCCATGAAACTACTGAAAAAGACTTATTTTTGCCAGTGGAATAGAACATCTGTTATTTTTTCCCCTATGTGAGAGCAAGTGCATTTCCTCATCTTTCAGCTGCTGGCAGAAGAAACACAAGCCAGCATCCCTGGCCCAGGACAGTGACATCTTCAAGCCTAGGGCATACAGAAGGGCTGCTAAAAGCACTGACCCGGCCCTAACAACTCACCAGTGTGTGGTTTATTACCTACAGCCCATGGGAGAGAGTTGTGGAGGGTAACTGGGACTGGTGCCCTGCTGGCATAGCTGGACTGGGTGCTCTGTGGGAGACAGTGGGGCTTCATCTGTAATTTATTGGCCATTGTGAGTTAGCTGTTAGATCCACTTCAACACTCCTCCCTGCCCTGCCAGTCCCTCAGCTGCCAGCTCTGCTGTGCTGTTCTCTGTCTCCCCATCCAAGCAAGCTCCCAGCTCACAATTTGTCCCAGGAGTGGTGAGCAGCCACAGGCCCCTCCCAAGAGCTGTGACTATCCCAGTCCAAACCCCAGAGGCAGCAGTGTGATACTCCTGTCTGTGTGGATGGCTTTTTCCCCCCCTTGTTCTGTTTCCACAAGCTGCAGTGGCTCTGCCTCCCGGGCAAGCTGTGCTGTTGTGTTTGCACTGGCCTGATGGTTGCAGGCTTGTCGCTCGTGGTTTCCTTGGGATGGCTCCAGGTACAGAAAGGAGCCAAAGAGGTGGAGAGGTGCCTTTTGCTCTGTCTCTGGACTCTTGCACAAGGTTGGCACAGCCTCAGGCTTTGGGACTCGTCAAGCAGCTGAGGCAGGAGCAAACAGATCTAACCCCAGACAGGCCCCGTCCTCCCTGTGGCTTCAGGGCTGATGTCCTGTTTGGTTTGAGCCTGAGCCAGTGCCCTGATGAATGTGGCTCTTGTCAGCACCTTCCACCTCAGCCAGCTTTGGTTGGGGGGCTGATCTGGCTGATGAAAAGGACCCGTGTGGAGCTGGGAGGGGGGACAGGACACTCTGTGGGACCAGCCTCAGGGAGAGAGTAACCTGGGCAGAGACCAGGAGCTTCTTCCTCTCAGCCCTGCTGCTGGCCAAGGGAGGAGATGGGCTGTGGCTGGGTGTCCAATTGGCTTTTTGGAGGAGATGCCTGGTTCATGAACCAGAACAGACTCCCTTGCCTGGGACAGCTATTTCTTCCTCCCTCCTCCCACGTGAGCAAGGTGTAATTAGAGTCAGGTGCAGCTTGTTTGCTGCACAGGCAGCATCCTTTGCCCTCCATGGTGGGGCTTCCCTGACTGAGCTCCCTTTCACAGTGCTAGGAGAAACAACTGTGCTGAGGCTTTTAAGGATTTAGGAGGGTACATTCTGCTTGTCTTTCAGTTGTTTTGTGACTGAAATCCATCTCCTAGTCTCAGTGGCTACTGCAGCTTCTCCCTGCCCAAGCAGGAATTAAGCAGAGACAGCTCCACCTGAGACCCTGGTTGGGTTTTTCTTTGCATCTGTTTTCTCTTCCCTGGTTAGAGCAGTTAGAATAACTGGAGGTCCTTTTTCAGGCAAGAAAGGGACTTGATTCTGGAATGCAGGGAGGATGGAGATGGGCAGTTCCTTGGTCCTGGTGCCAGAGTGTAGTCAGTGATGAGGGGACAGGGGTCTCCTGCCAAATACTGGCACTCCTGTTCTCCTTAGAACCAGCAATGTTGCCAGTGCCCAAAAAGCTGTGCCCCTATTCCTCACCATGAGGGACTGCAGAGCTCTGCTGTTAAACACTTTTATTTCTCCCTCACTGTAGCCCTCCCTTCCCAGAGCAGACACTCTCCTGTCCTCTCACAGCTCCAGGAAATGCTATGGGAGAGGGCTGGTGCCCTCCCTTCTCCACGGGGGAAGGATGCTGTGCCTGGGAGGGACAGCCTGGAGTGGGGACAGGAGGGACAGGCGTGGAGCAGCGCCTCAGCACGAGCAGTCACTCAACCAATGCTACGGGAGGGAGGTGGCTGGGGTTGGAGGGCCACCTCTGGTGCCGTGGTACAGGGGAGGGCAGCAGGCTCCTGCTCTAGAGAGCCGTGTCCTCGGACTCGATGCGGGGCCCAAAGAGCTTCTCTGCAGTTGCTTTGCCATCGTACTTGGGCAGGTTGCCACCAAAGTCTGCTGGCAAGATGTCGGCGTCGATCTCCTGGTAGAAGGATTCCAGCTCCTCGCCGTGCACAAAGACCTGGAGGGAGATGGGAGTGACCCTCAGCAGAGGACCGGGGCAGCTCTCCCCAACTGCTCTGTTTCACCCAAGGACAGGCCTTTGCCTGCAGGTCCCTTTCCCACACTCACCCTCTCCAGCAGTTTGCTCTTCAGGAATGGTTTGACCACGTTGTAGGTGGTGGTGAAGTACCAAGGCTGGTGGATGAAGTGGACGGCCTTGAACCGTGCTGGGAAGGAGTCCTAGGATCCCAAACCCAGACACAGATGGTCAGTGTTGGTGCTGTCCACCCAGATCTGAGCAGACAGCGATGGATACACCAGCACTGCCATGGCTCTCCTTGTTCCATGTCCCCTTCTCTATTTGATGTCCCCTTCCTGTTCTGACCCATCCTAGCCTCAGGAGCACCAGGGAGCTGAAGAATCTCCCAGATAACTTCCTGCTCCCACTCCATGAGAAGGACTTTCCCTGGGAAGAGCCAAGTGTCTTTGGCATTTGGTCCAAGGGCAGAAATCCTGGAGTTCCTGTGAGTCCCCATCCAGCCTGGAGCAGGCTGGGCTGAGATGGTCATGAGGAAAGACTTCCAGACCATGCCCTAGGATGCTTCAAGGAGTGGTAGTACTGTTTCTGGCCAGGCATTTAAGAAGGCAGGGAGATGAGGTGGGAAAAAGTTTCCAGGATTAAACCAATTACCTGGCAAGACAGGGAAAGGGTGATGGAGAACAGCCTCTCCATGATGCATTCTCATTATTCCAGCATGATGGCAATCCCAAACCCTGCTAGCCCTGCCACCTCCCTTCTCTGAGCTCTCTGCTTGCCCAGGGTCCCCTCTGTCACTGCTGGGTGGCTTTGGCACCTCACCTGCAGCATGTCCACCATCTTCTTGAGCTCGGAGGGTTTGATCCCTGATGCCTGCTGCATGGTGAAGCCCTTGAAGTTCTCAATGATGCAGAACCCATTGATCTGGGTCTCCTCGTTCTCCAGCAGCTTCTCCAAGATAATACAATAGGCACGAAGGATCTAATGGAGAGGAGAGACAGCAGGATCTTGTACGAGGTCTCACCTCCCATAGACCCTAGGAGGCACCCAGGAAGAGTCCCATGGAGTGTTATCCAGGGTCTGTTGGACTTCCACCCCCTTGTCACAGCCAGCCCCCAGATTTCAGAGCAGGGAGGGGGTGACCACGTTCTCTTGAAGTCGTGAGCAACAGATCTGGATGAGTGATACATTGACACCAGATTCAGAGCTGAGCAGAAAAGGAACCTAGGAGAAGCTGTGAGTTACATGCCTGGGAGACCTCTTTGGCAAGAAGCCCTTTCCATGCCCTATGCCTCAGTTTCCTCCTCTGCCTTTGATTTAATGGTGTAGTGCCTTTCTTCAGCCCATGTTACATAGGCTGGGGGATGCACACCCTGAATTTGGCCTGCATCTTGCGCTGCATCCTTTGGGGTGGACCATGTTCTCCCAGGCTCCCTCAAAGGATAAACTCAAAGGGCTACAAGTTTGTTTCCAGCTGTACAGCTGGACAGATGCCTGTGTGTGTGTGTGCAGGGATGCTGTGCCCAGACGTGTCGAGTGGGACAAGCCCAAAACTCTGCTGTGGGAGCAACCTCCGAGCTGGGCTCACCTCATCGAAGGTGATCTCCTCGTAATCCCAGTTCTCGATGTTGAAGAGCATCACCACCCGGCCGTACTTGTCCCTGCTGGCCAGGATGCCGGGGTAGCCGGCCTCGATGGTGCTGCGCACGGCCTCGGGGCTCAGGTTGTCAAAGAGCTCGGGGTACTGCTGGCGGAAGTTCACGTAGCCTGGAGAGAGGCAAAAATTGGGAAAACTGGCTGCTCGCCCGGCCTCGGGAAGCTGGGAGAGCTGCCAGAGATGGGATGGGGATGGTGAGATGTCAGTGCTGAGCCTGAGAGCTGTGGGAAGCTCTGCCTGTGGCTCACATGGGTCAGGTCTCCTCCAGCAAAGGGGGAAAAAGCAGCTCAGCAGCAGACCAGCCCCAGCTTGCTTGGTGTTATCCCTCCCCTTGCCAGGAGTTTCCCACACCTGCTTTCTCTCCAACACCTCAACAAGTAGATAAAGTAATTTCCCCTCTCCTTTCCCTTCTCCCCTTCCTCACTGTTTGGGTGAAAACCCCCATCTACCCTCTCTTGGCAGCCGGCAGGCACAAAATAAGGAATTTCATCCTGGGAAAATGCAGGCAAACAAAACAGCTCTTCTGAGAGCCAGCACTGATAATTGCAACTCATTATCCACTAAGCTGACACAAAGAAGAGCAGAGCTGGAGCCAGGCAGGTTCCAGTCAGCAGCCAGCCTCTGGGCTGTCCTTCTGCTCCCCCTCCATCCCTATGGGTCACTCTCAGTGTGAGGAGAGGGTGCCACAAGCACCCCAAAATATCCCCAGGGGTGCAGAGCCCCCCAGGCACTGTGCACAGAAGCATCAGGAGGTGCAGAAGTGGCTCCTTACAGGGGTACAGAGGGGGGACTGTGGTGCATGGGGGTCTCAATGAGATGCAGCCCAAGCCAGCTGTGTTTGCTGCACAAACAGAACCATCACCAAATGTGAGGGTTTTTTCCATTTTGTTTGGGTAAATTTGCAAGGAATTGGACTGTCCTGGTGCTGCTGGTATCACCCTCATTTATATCCTTCCCCATCCCAACTCTTTCCAAGCCCCTCAACCCTAACTTCTTCTATTTATCCCCTCTCTTCAAACCCAGACTTTTTCTATTTATCCCCTTTTTTCATTCCTTTCCCATGTCAGGGTCCTGCTCTGCCAGCACAGCCCAGTCTGGGCTAGGAGGCACCAGCACAGGACTGGGAGCTGCTGGGGGATGTGTACCCTCGCCCCCAACCCAGCATGACAGCCCACGACCCCTCCCCACCTTTCAGCAGGTCGTAGGCTCTGTGCACATCGAATTTGCGAGCACGGATGAAGCGGAGCAAGAAGGAGTCGTCCTTCTCCTGCACCTTCTCGGCCACCTTCTGGCAAACGTCCTCGCCGCCCGCCCGCTCCTGCACCAGCTCCCGCAGCGCCTTCACTGCCACCTCCCTCTTCTCCTCCGTCTCGTTCAGCTCATCCTTTGCCTGGGGGGAGCAGAGAGGGGACCCAGCGGTGCCACACACACCTTCTAAAGCACCCCAGGGGTCGTGAAGGCACCCAGAAACAGAGGGAGGATGGTAAAACTCCTTGCAGCATTCCAGCATAGGGTCACTCAAGTCCCCATCTTGGAGGCATTTTGGTTTGTGCATCCCCCCCAGTGCAAGACACAGTCGAGAGTCTCCTCTGGGCCCTGCCCCCCATTGCCCACAGCCAGCTCACCTTCTGCAGGGTGTGTGGGGGGATCTTCTCGCACCTCCCAAAGACGGGGCCGTGGTCCTTGGTGGTGAGGCGCTCCAGCTTGGTGCGCAGGGCCTGCTCCTCCTCCGACACGATCCGGAACGTGCCCGTCTGTGGGGAGGACAGCGTGTGGGGGCTCCCCAGACAGCCCCCCAGCTCCCTGCCCCACTGCAAACCTCCTTGGGAGCCACGGGGAAGGGGAGAGGCTCCACACATGCACCCGAGGGGGTGCAGTGGGGTAGGGATGGACCGTGTGTAGCCTGTGCAGCCCATCCCAGCACTGCAAGGGGAGTAGAGTCAGAGCCCCGATGGGACAGCGTGGGGACAGTACTCACAACGGCAGACATGCTGTCCTTTGTCTTCTGTTGGCAGCAGGACACTGGCAGAGGGAAGGAGGAATCAGCATGGATCCAAATGGTCTCCACAGCCCCCCTTATGCCCAGTTCCCTGCCCATCTTTCACAGATGGGGGCAGAAGTGAGGACATCCCCAACCTTTCTCAGCTCCATTACCACTGCCTGCATCTCTGCCTGCCCGAGGAGGCTGAGCAGCCTGGAGAAACACCAGGGATGGTTGCAAAAGCAGCTTAAAAATCTGTATATTGATCATCTGATACCTTCTTATGTTTTTCTCACTCTGCCTTTCCTCTTTGGGCTGGGGGCATCTCAGCCTGTGCTCACTCATCACTGTTCTGTCTCAGACCACCTTCACGTGGCCAGAGCGCCCAACTTTGGCCAGGCATCCAACCCATCCTTTTATTTCTACTACCAAAATAAATAATATTACCAAAATAAGTACTTATCCCCAAAGTATTTCCCAAACTCTCAAGTCCCACTGCTCCACCAACTGCAAGGCTGGACTATAAACCTTTCAGCATCTTTCCAACCCAGTCTGGGTGAAACACCTTGTTCCCATCCATGAGGAGGAGGAGGGCTGCCTTCATCCTGCCTCCAGCACCTGCCCCTGCCTACAGAGTGCCCCAGCTCCAAGCCCAGGCTGTGTGAGGGATGCTTGACTCCAGCTCAACCATTTCCCAGGGGCATCCTCTTTCCCTCCACCCCTTGGGAAAAGCGTCTCCTTGTTCCAGGCACTAAGACCAATTCAAGCTCTGGAGGTGCCGGGTTGAGTGAGGGCTGGATGATGGTCTTCAATGCAGTTCTTTCAGCTGAAAAATGTCCTGGATACTCACCAGGAAGAGGCAAAGCTGAGCTGTCCCCAGGAGGTGAGAGCACAGAGCTGAGATGGATGCAGGGATGGCGAGGCCGGAGTGGAGCACCGAGGAACCCGGGTGAAAGCTTTGTAGAGTCACCGGGTTGGGATTAGACCGTCACAAGGCATCAACTCACTGCAGCTTTGTAATTAAGTCAGCCCAGCCCAGGAAAGAAACCCCATTAAAACATTACAAAAGGCAGCTGAGGAGAGGGAAGGAGGGAGCTGGGGCTCCACCGCCAGCCGGAGCGTGCGTGGAGAGGCGGGCTGGATGCCGGACCCGATTAACAAAGTATAAAAGCTCCTTGTTGTGTAACTCGCTCATTAGCACGGGGCAGGGGCAGAGGCAGGTGGTGGGCAGCTTGCCATCCCTGCCTGCTCCCCCTGGTCTCTTCCCCAGCCTCTGCCCCAAAAACCCTGGCAAAGTCCTGCTGTGAGTTTGGCCATGTGGGCAGGGTCTGGCTGCAGGGATGGGTCTGTGGCAGAGGATGCTCCAATTCCTCCTCTACGAGGCCTCCCAGACCAGCATCCATACAAGGCCCCTTTCAGATTTAAAATAAATTTTAAAAAGGCACAGGGAAAATTTCTACAGTGTCCTCACTCAAGAGATGATTATCTGCTCATCTGCTCAGAGCTCTGGAAACTGGAACCCATTCCACTCCCAGGGAGATGCCATAGACCCAGAAGGGAAGGGAGCCCCGGGATGTGGGAGAAACAAAGGTGAGTCCACATGTGGGTGCAGCAGGATGGCAAAATGGCTTTTCAGAGATGGCCCAGCATGCTGAAGCTGCATAGGGCAGGAGAGCCCTTGCAGCCTTAATTCTTTGGGTCAAGGGTTGTGGGAGCTGGGTGAAGATGTGGTGAGGATGGAGCTGTGCGCAAGCCCAGGAGAGGAGCTTGGCCAGGCTCTTACCATGATGGGGATTTTGGGGAGGTGGCAGGGCAGGGCTAAGCACCAGAACAGGGCTGAAGGGGCTTACACAAGGCATGTTTTGTAATGCCTCTGGGATTTACGGATTTGGTTTCCACACAGGGCTGTCCTGCGAGCGGAGCTGAGACCCCGATGTGAGGGAGGGAGGAGGAGGAAGGCACGAGACTCCAGATGAAAGGCAGGGGTGCAGCTGAGGAAAATTCAGACCTGTGCCAAAATCCTGAGCAATATCGCTGTGGCCAGAGGCACTGCTCTTCAGAGGAGAACCCCAACCCTCCCATTCCCTTTCCACACCAGCCCTGGTGCAAGGCTCAGCCTCCTCCTAGAGCTCGTTGGACCTTTGTGTGCAGCTCAGTGCATAACAGGGGTGCATCAATGGCATGGGGTTTCCCAAATAGACCCAATAATGATCTTACAGAGTGCCAGAGAGAACCTGTGATCCCTGGGCTACCTGGGCATCCTGGCCAGCATGGTCATCACAGCTGAAATACTTTTGTAGACACATATTCAACCCCTGGCATCATGAAGTGTTTTGTCCAGAGTAGACGGGTCTCCAGGGGGACCCACCCTGATATACTGTGACAGAGCCCAGAGTGCATCCCTCTTCCAGGTGCGGTTATCCAGCTCCCCACAGCCCCAAACCCGCTCCCCTCGCTCAGCAACATCAATTCCTGCTCCACGTGAGCACGGGGCTTGCAAAAGCTCCCACGCTGCGCTGGCACCGGATCCTTTGGCCAAATCCCGCTGCTTAAAGGGCGGGCTACACCTCCTGGTACGCTCAGAGCCACCCCTCGTGTCCCCCGGAATTAAGGGGTTTACTCAAACGTATCCGAACCGCACGTGGGTGGCACTCGCTGCCGAGGCGGGGTGGCCCTGAATGGGCACTTTGTGCCAAATGCCCGGTGGCCCTGAATGGGCACTTTGTGCCAAATGCCCTGGGTACCCCCGGCTGTGCCTGCACCCCACTGTGCTCGTGCCCCGCTCCGTTAATTTTTCCATAGGCTGCCCAGAGAGGCCGTGGAGTTTCCCCTCACTGGAGATATTCCAGACCCACTTGAGATGTTAATTTTGAGGAATTAAGAATTTAGAGTAGTTAAGATTACGGTTAGAATAGATGCTGGGTTAGTTAAAAGGACAGATGAACTTTACCCAACAAAAGCTTGATCCAAATAAGATATCCTAGATCTAGTAACTCATTGCTTGTCAATTTTATGGACAATAGCCTGCTTTCCCATAACAAAAAACAAATCGAATGCAAGAAGCTGCAAATTCTACCAAAGACTCATTTGACACGAATACTCTGAAAAGGTAAAAATGTCAAAGCAAAGAAGACTTAGTTTACTTCATCATTTTAAGTGATTCCTCATAAAAAAGACCCCAACTCATTTCAAGAAACAAACCACACATGCTTAATAACCCCCTTTTCAATTAGCATACGAAGCGAAAAAGAAGAAATGACAAAAGTATCAATATGCGTTTGTATTTTGTATATTCAACATTTTTGTCCATGAAAGCTTTGTAATCACCTACGAAACTTTACAGTGTGCATTAGGGAGATACCCCACGCACTGCCCGGCCGCAATAAACACTTTCTAACTCCAAACTATTAGAATCTTTGTCCGTTAATAGATGGACATTGATATTAGATCAATGTTCACATTTCTTTAATTCACACTGGGCTGCAAAATCCTGCGCCGTGCGCTCTAGGACGACCCTGCCGGAGCAGGGAGGGTGAGCCTGGCAGCCCGCTCCGCTCTGCGGCTCAGAGCGCTTCCACCGCGGGACTCGAACCCGCGGCTCCTCGGCACCGTCCCCCGCGGGACTCGAACCCGCGGCCCACGGGGCGGGAAGCGCGCTCTGGGGGCGGGAGCTGTTCCCCGGGTGACGCGCGGGCACTTCCGGGCGGGAATTTCGGGGGACGCGGCTGCGGCCCCGCGGCTCCATGGCCCAGCGCATCCTGTCGCTGGCGGCCGAGGATGGCCCCGAGCGGCTGCAGGAGGCCCTGCAGAGCCTGACGGAGGCCGAGGTGCGCGGTGCCCGCGGGCCGGGCGGGGAGGCGCCGCCGGGGCTGCTCGGCGGGCGGCTCACAGCGTCCCCTTCCCTTGCAGCTGGGCGACATGGTGACCAGGCAGGCCCTGAAGGGGAGGGAGACGGCGGCTTTGCTGCGAGGGATCTTCAAAGGTGGGTGCGGTGTGAGGGACCTTCAAAGGTGGGTTCGCTGCGGCCCCAGCCCGGTGGGTGCAGCCCGTGCTCAGCAGCACAGGAAGGGTCGCTCCGGGTAGGAAACCCGCTGGTCACGGCTGTCACAGGGAAGCGCGACATCCATAAATACGTGCGGGGAGGTGGCAAACTGGGCTAGAGTTGTGGCGAGCCCGTGGTAAGTGCGATTTGCTGCTGAGAGCCCTTAGGGACCTTTTAGTAGGACTGAGCTGGCCAGGTGA
This sequence comes from Thryothorus ludovicianus, assembly GCA_013397245.1. Lineage (NCBI taxonomy): Eukaryota > Metazoa > Chordata > Aves > Passeriformes > Certhiidae > Thryothorus > Thryothorus ludovicianus. The sequence continues at coordinate 1,033,499 of VZTB01012421.1, forward strand.
CAGCTAATTGCTAAGGTGGTTCTTCTCAAAATTTTGACACTTTCTGATCTCAGGATGTGATAACAGGGTGGCCAACTACTTTATCCGAGTATCTCATTTCCTGTTCTTTGGGGTTTTTTTTATTTATTTTGTCAGATATTTAAAATAGGAAGTTGAAGCCAGGTGACAGTTTATCCCTGCTTATTTCCTGTAGCTGAGGAACGCGTTGTTTCTTGCATAACTTTTTGCCACATTCTTTTGTCCCTCTCTTTGCTTGCTGTAAGGCTCCCCCTGTTCCCAGAGAAGCGGTGTTGTCAGGAGACTCCAGGTTTACAAGCACTGCATCCCCCTGGTGGAGTCAGGGGACCTGCATTTGGGCAAGGTGTCTGAAATCATAGGACTGCTGATGCTGGAGGTAAAGCTCCCTTGGGCTGGCTTTCCTGGGCTCTGCTGAGTAAAATTTAACATGTAAATTGAGATACTTCATTCAGCCACTGAAGAAAACTCATTGTATCATTTCCATAGATCTTCTCTAGACTAAATTAGCTGGTATTGGAATTGGCTCTCTGAGTGAATTTGATTATCTTTAGATATTTAATTTTAGGCTCAAAACTCTAAACCTACAATCACATAGTCTTGATTTCTTGCTCTGTTCAGTAAAGAAAAGCATAAACAGAGATCTCAGTGCTGAATTTTCCTTTGAAGGGAGCAGCAATTCTGTCTTGTGCTGGGTTTTGGTGGCAGTTTGGATGTATCTGTGGCATTCTGTGTACTGCCTCAGGCTCTCTCCTGTTGTACATTCTCCCAGGCCCGCCAGCTGCCAGGCCAGGCGTTAGCAGAGCTCGCCAACCTGTTTGTGGATGTCATTAAAGGGGGCAGCCTGACCAATGGGAAATCCTTGGAGCTGTTTTCCACTGTGCTCACAGCACTGGCCAGTTCAAAGGAGAACCTGGCTTATGGGAAAGGTAACCCCTATCAGCTCCTTCTCTGCAGCTTGTCCTCCCTTCCTCTGGAATCAACTCCTAAGACTTTTGTTTTTTCAGGTGAACTGAATGGGGAAGAGTTTAAGAAACAGCTGATAAATACCCTCTGCTCCAGCAAGTATGTATGTCTGGCAGGTCTTGGTTACATGGCAAAACATTGTGCTTCACATTGTGCTTGGAAAAAGGCATCCCCATGAGCTGTGTGTCCAGCCAGCCTTGAATCTGTCTCCTCTAGCTGGGAAGGCAAGGGAGCACCCTGTTCCCACATCTTGTAAGATTGTTGCATGAACTGGTCTCAGGAAGTGCTTGTTTTGATTCCTTCTCTGACATTTCCTATTAAAGGGCCTGGGACAGTTCAGAACTGTGGAAATGTGGGTGGTTAGATTGATGTTGGTGATTCCTGGTGGAAATCTCGCTTCTAATTTTAGTATCAGAATGTAACAGGGAAATGGTGACATTGAAAAATTGTGTAGGAGGGAAGAGCTAAGTGATAATCCAGCCTACTCTCAATCTTCCAACATATCTTTGTTTTACCAGGTGGGATCCTCGGTGTGTAATACATCTTGCCAACATGTTCAGGTAATTCTTTTTCTCTTCAACATTGACCTGTGCTGTGGTCCTGTCTGTGTCCTATTTCACAAGCAAGTACAAATAGGAGGTCTGACCATACCAGGGAAAGCACTTTGGTCAATGAGCATCCACACCAGATCCATTTGGATGCAAAACACATGGCATCATGGTTTTTATTCCATGTGTGAGTGAGCCTTGGCAAATAAACAATATATTTATAAAAAAAAATTCTTTGATTCAACAGGGATATTCCACTATCTGGAGAGGAGCTGCAATTTGTGGTGGAAAAGGTCCTTAGGATGTTCTCCAAATTAGACCTACAGGAAATTCCCCCTCTGGTCTATCAGCTGCTGCTGCTTTCTGCAAAGGTAAAAGCTCATGGGAGTTGGATTTCCCCCAGGTTTATTCCATCTGAAAAAAAAATGTCCAGAGTGATCTATAGGCTGGATTTTGGCAGGGATTCTGATTGTTCTACGTGGGGACACAATGGAACATCAGTAGGTTTTGTTTCCTCTAACTCCCTCTAGCCTGAAGAAGTTGACTGCTCAGAGAAAAATGGGATCTTGGTCTTCCTTGTGGGAAAAGAAGCAAACCTTTGGGAAACAAGGGATGAGCACAGACCTAGCAGACATCAGAGAGGATTGGGTTTTTTTCAGTGTTGTTTTGCTCACTCTCTGTGGTCTGCATGCTACAATGATTGTCTACTGGGCTGTAGTCTGACTTATATTGGGAATGTGTCATCTCCTGTGCACTTGTCCAGAGCAGAGACTGCCAGGGACATCTCTGCCCTTTGACAGGGTGATCTGGCACTTTTCCTTGCTTCATTTGTGACCAGTCAATACCAAAATCATCCAAAGACAAATTATGTATGTGTTATAGAGGGTCATTTGGGTCCACTGGCCAAAATGTATTGTTAGATTTAAGGTTAGGAGTTTGAAAGCCTTCCCAATTGATTAAAACATAAAGGATCCTTTCTAATTAATAACTTAAAAAAAATAAGAAAAAAGACAGTCAGAACACCTGAGAGCTTGAGTTTCTTCCAGCTATTTGATAATGCAGTCAAAAGAAATAAGTGCAGTCAAAAGAAACAGGAAAACTGGAAATCTGGAAATGAGCCATACAGGAGCACTCACCTGCCTTAGCAATTTATGGAGGGAAATGAAGGATACCCTGAGATCTGTGATAGGTGTAGGAGTTGAGTATTGTTCCCTGAGATTCTCCAGGCACTGCAATGGCTTAATGTAATATCCTGCCTTTCAGGGCAGTAAGAAGACTGTTTTGGAAGGAATCATCAACTTTTTTAATCAGCTGGATAAGAGACAGAAGGAAGAACAGAGGGTTCCACAGTAAGTTCTTGCTCTGTCACCCCTTTCTTTACTCCCTGTGTATTTGTAGTCACACTGATCCTGCCCTGGGCTCCTTGAATTTGGACTGTTAAGCCTTGTACGAGAACATCCTTCTTGATCCATAGGAATGATTTCTGGCTTTGGCTGGCTTGTTATTTTCTGGTAAAACTTACAGGTCAGTGGACCTTGAGGTGGCCACAGTGCCCCTGGACCAGCTCCGCCACGTGGAAGGCACCGTTATTCTCCACATTGTTTCTGTCATCAACCTGGACCAGGACCTGGGCGAGGAGCTCATTAGACATGTGAAGGTATGGCAAAGATGGAGCAGCCACTCTTCTTGAAGATACTGGAGCAGGGTTTACAAATTTATTATCTGGACAAGGGATTTAATAATTTTTCTGACTGCAGTCGTGTTTTCTTTAGCGAGTGCTGTGATATGTTTGAAGAGACATGTGCCTGATGGCTTCCTGAATTTCCAGGGTGTTTCAGCTGAAGATAACAAGTTTTCTCACTGCTTCTTGCTGTTTCCTAGACTGAGCAACAAAAGGACCCTGGTAGAGCTCTGTGTCCCTTCAGCGTGGCTCTTCTGCTGTCAGTTGCTGTAAAACACAGACTGCAAGAGCAGGTATGTGCTTGGTAAGCTTGCAGAGAGCTTCCATGGGGATGCACTCTGCACTCCCTGTAAAGGAAAGGAAGCATGGTTAGGTCAGAGTCCCATCAGAATTTGGCTTAAAATGGTTTCAGGATGCTCATGGGTAGGCAGTTAGATCATTGGTATGCTGTACTTTACCAAACACTGTAAATGACCCCAGAGCAATATCACAATTTTCCAGAGTAGTGATTCCTGTGGGTTGGTATTGTAGGATGAGAAGAAAAGCAGTCTTATTTTTTCTAATGTCTTGGCTCTGTGGTGGCCACATGAAGAGCATCTGGCAGCAAGTCACCCTCCTTGAGGCACTTAATGAGACTGGTGTATTTGTCCTGACAAAGAAGGGAGTTAAGATTTTTGGCAGGCTGTAGTGGAACTTGTGTCTGGCTGGTGCTCTCACTGGAACATACCCAAGACTATACAGGTCCCATTTCAAAGATCATTTCCTCACACTTAATGATTTTGTGTTCCAGATATTTGATTTCTTGAAAACATCAATCACAAGAAGCTGCAAGGACCTGCAGTTCCTTCAGGCCTCCAAGTTTCTGCAGGATTTGTTTCCTCACCAATATGATATAACTGCTGTCATTCTGGAAGTGGTGAAAAATAGGTGAGTTGCTGCCACGTGCTGCAGAACATTCAGTGGGCTTTAGGAGTGGGGAGAGTTTCAGCTTTGTTAAAACACTGGGATGTTAAATACTTCTGACCATGTGCCGGCAGGGATCAGTGTCAAAATCCAAAGGTTTTATCCCAGTTTTATATTAGAGAATTAAAATTAAAAAAAAAAACAACCCAACAACACGCGGCTGTTTAAATCTGCTCCTTCTACCCCAAATCTCAGGGTCTGGTGGTACAAAGGACTAAACTGATCAGGGCCTAATCTGCAGAGTGAGTCATGCTGCTGGCTGTAGTTTGTGTTCTGATCAAGGGATGAGGAATAAGTTCCCTGTTTAATCTGGTTCACTGCTTAGTCCTTTAAACGTGCTGTGGGATAGCTGTGGTCTGTCAGCAGCTGTCCTTTAGTTTGATGGAAGGCATTCCTCTTTTACTGCAACTTGAAGTTCTTGATCAGTAGGGCACTCGTGCATCCCAGCTGTGGCCTGCTGTTATGTTCAGGTCAGACCTGAGGGCACATCATTCCTGATGGTGAGGAAACCTTTGGGCTGGAGAGGAATTCTGATTGAGAACCAGGAGTGCAGAGGTGTGCTGAGCACCTGTCCCTCAGTCTAAGGACAGTCACAGGGTTGTGAGTGCTGTCATCTTCCCTGCTGTCAACAAGTGTCTCTCACTGCTGCTTTGGACCCTGGAATGACTGCAGAAGATTTTGTCTCTGCTCTAATCTAAACTTTTCTATGACTATGTTGTTTCTTTCCTCATCTATTTGATGTTTTCCTCAGTGCATTTGGTTGGGACTATGTTACTCAGGGCCTGGTGGATCTTGGCTTCAGCCTAATGGAGTCCTATGAACCAAAAAAGCCCTTTGGAGGAAAAGCTGCTGATAACAGTTATGGCCTTTCAAAAATGCCAGCCCAGCAGGCTTGCAGACTGGGAGCAAATATTCTGCTGGAAACGTTTAAGGTAGTGTATGTCTTTTTTTTTTTGATAGGGGTAGAACAAATCTGTTCTTATTCTCTCTTGGTAAATGGTGTCAAAACCTTGCCTGCTAAATCCATTGTGAGTGTTTTGCAGACAATAGTAGATTTTGTCTCCTATTTGCCCCTTTCCAGCTGGAAAAGGCCATCTTCATGAAGATCTAATTCTAATCTGTTCCAGCTGTCATGATACTTGTGTAATCCCTATAACAGTTTCCAAGAAACTGCAGAGGTAGAGAAGGTAGAGAAATTCAGAGGTACAAATAAAATCTGACAAGGTGGGATTGAAACCCATTCATCTTTGCCAAATTGGTAAATTTCCATCCCATAGATGATTGGAACCATTATGTTCTGAGTGCACTGTGTGTGCCTTGATGTGCTGGTTCTGATTGTCCTGGGATGAAATCTGAATCAATCTGTGTGGATTTAGCTGGAAGGGGGCTTCTGGTGGCCATCCTTGCTTACCTGTCAGATCTGAATTTGCTTTGTACTGTACAGTGCTTGTGCTGTGAAGTACATGAATATCTTAAAGGTTTTGATTTTTATTTATTGTTCTTCCTCATTCAGGTTCATGAGCCCATCAGAAGTGATATTCTTGAGCAGGTCCTGAACAGAGTCCTCACAAAAGCAGCTTCTCCTGTCAGCCACTTCATAGGTAACAGAAAAGAGAGAGAAATGTGCTCTGCTCTGTGGACAGTCACAAAACAGCTCCTCAAAACACATTATAGAATCACAGAATTGGGTTTGAGTTGGATGGGAATTTTGAAGGTCATTAGTCCACTGCCTTGTAATGAGCATGGAGATCTTCCACTAGACCAGCTTGCTTAGAGCCTCATCCAATCTGACCTTGAATATTTCCAGGGATGGGCATCCACCACCTCTCTGGGCAATGTTTCACCTCCCTCACTGTAAAAATTTTCTTCTTTATATGCACTCTGAATCTACATACTTTTAGTTTAAAGTTATTAGCCCTGTTCTTATCACAACAGCTACTGATAAAAAGTCTGTCCCCATCTTATAAACACCATTTGAATGCCAAAAGGCTACAACAAGGAATCCTCAAATTCTGCTTCTCCAAGCTGACCAATCCCAACCCTCTCAGCCCATCTCAATAGCAGAGGTGCTCCAGCCCTCTGAGCATTTCTGTGCCCCTCTGGACCTGCTCCAACAGGTCTCTGTCCTGCCTTTGCTGAGGACCCCAGAGCTGGACACAGCACTCCAAGGGGGCTCTCACCAAAGCGCAGTAAAGGGGGAGAATTCCCTCCCTCAAGCTGCTTTTGATGCAGCTCAGGATGTTTTTTGGTTTCTGAAGTGCCTGCTGAAGTCACCTGAAGCCAAGAAAATCAGTTGTTCCTTCTCCTCTGAGTGAGGTATCAGCTGCATCAGATTGCCTTGTATTCATCACGGGTGAAAGGTGTGTTTGCAGGCAGTTGCCATGGAACAGCTGACGCACAGAAAGTCAGAATCATCTTGTCACTTGCCTGTTCCACATTCCCAGCCTTGCCTTCTCCTCGTCCTTGGGCTTGGGAGCCTCTGGGGCTGCTGGGATGTCAGTGCTGGAGCCTCTTCCCTTGCATCTCAGTGCCCTCTGGTGGGGTGAGGCCCTTCAGCTGGGCTGGGAGCGTTTTTAACACTTGGTGCCTGCGGTAGACTGAGTTTGTCGATGCTCATTTTATCATGACCTCTCTGTGTCTTTGATTAGTCTGTAATTGCTAACTCCACAGACATCTTCTGCTGAGGCTTTTTTTCTGGCCCCTTGGCATTAGCTGTTCTTTTTGTCCTTTTATTTTTTCAGACTTGCTGTCCAATATTGTTGTGTCTGCTCCTCTCGTGCTTCAGACTTCATCCTCCAAAGTCACAGAGACCTTTGACAATTTGTCCTTCCTGCCCATTGACACAGTGCAAGGGCTCCTCCGTGCAGTACAGGTAAAGCTTTGCATTTCTCCATGGATCTCCTTGCTAGTTTAGTTCCAGTGACAGCTCTGGGCCACAATTATGTGCATGATCTGATAATCCTCCTCATGAAATAAGCCTTCATCTTCTGCTGTGGGTTGTTCCATGTAACATAGAACTGTTCTTCAAGCATGGATTTGCATGTGCCCTGTAGCAAAAGGCATATGGTGTGGTCTGGCATGGGACCAAAACTGCTCTGTGCTGACCTTTCATCTGGAAGATGCCCAGATGCTGCACCCTGTAGAAAACTAAGTCTCCAGTGTTTAGCTGAACAGCTATAGCTGTCATGTTGATTTTTCTCCTTCCAAGCTCCATGTCAGTATTCCTCTTTGCCCTGAGATATTGCCCTCATGTTTTAACTTTTACCTGTTTTGTCCAACCTGGGGATAACAGTTATTTTCCTAAACCCTTGCACTGTGTCCTCAATAACCTGCTAAGGTCTCTCACTGCCACAGCTCTATGGGTTTTCTTGTCTATTTTTAAATGTTTTGGTCTTCCTACTGTACTGATGACAGTACTGGAAATGCAGGGCCAGATGGGCCTGAGGAAGATGAGCTCATATGCCCCAAGGGCTTGGCATGCCTTAGTGCTTTTCTCTCCAAAGGTTATTTTCCTTTCCAGCCTCTGCTCAAAGTCAGCATGTCAGTGAGGGACTCCCTGATACTTGTTCTCCAAAAAGCTATCTTTTCCAGGTAAGCTGGGGAGGGAATACTGTGAAAAAAATTCTACAACTCCTTTATGGTTTTGAAGCAGAAGTGGTTTTTGTTTTGGCTAAGTATCTTCTTACAGAGTTCTTCCCATGACTAGATAGTGACATCTCCTGTCCCTTTAGCCTGGAATTGTGGTACTGTCACAGCTCCACTGAACTGAGACACAAATCCCAACCCCCATCTGAATGAATGGGCTTTGCAAATTCAGAAAGCTGTTGGGAACTCCAAATACACAAGCAAAACTAAAACAAATTCCAGCATGTGTCTAGCACAGCTGAATACATCCAGGGAGGGTCTGGAAGGAACCACTGATCAGAATGCTGAGCTGCCACATTCCCTCTGATCCCTTACAGGTTGTTGTCTTGGTCATGCTTTGAGCAAACCATCCTGCTGTGATAGTATACTGGATTTTCTTGGCCAGTGGCTGCCTGGTTATGAATATAGAATACAAAATTTAGGATTATTTTTGAAAGCAAGGGACTTGGTCTTGGGAAAGACTTGGCGTTTCTGTGAGCAAAGCAAAACACCAGGTTTTTATTAGGAATTTTCCAGCTCTGAGGTCTGTGACATATCCCCAGCTTTCAAGATATATTTAATACTTGGGTCTTAGCCTGAGCTCTTCCTGAGTGCAAGCATTGTAAGGACAGAAAGGAGACTGAATATTGCAAGAGTGTAGAGCAGGGAGTATCCAGCAAACTGCCCAAACTGTTTTGGGACTGTACTGCCCTTTTGGGAAATACAATTGTACAAGGCCCAGTCACTCTGTATTTGTGGCCTTTTTGTCATTGCTGAGTTGAGATTTTGATGTGCTTCTGATCTTCTTGCTTCCATGTTTCCTTACGTAACCCTCTCTCCTGTCCCAATTCCCAGGCAGCTTGATGCTCGTAAAGCTGCAGTTGCTGGCTTTTTGCTGCTGTTAAGAAATTTTAAGGTTCTGGGCAGCTTGTCCTCCTCCCAGTGCAGCCAGGCCATTGGTGCCACTCAGGTAAGTGCTGTTCTGCAGTCCCTGTGGACAGGTGAGACAGTCTGGTGTCTAACATGCACTGTTTGAAACAACTCAAAAGGGAAGTGTTCCCCCAGAATGGAGATACAGCTTTAGTGAGGATTAGTCCTGGAAATCCACTAAGGATTTCCTTCCTGTAAGGAAAGCTTTAGGAAGTGCAATGTGCAAAGAAAGCTGGCCTAGAGATGTTGCTTCTCAGAGTCATTCTCTCTTACAGCACCAGTGTTCTGGGGAGCATTCCCACTGCCCCATGACAATGATGAGGAGCCTGGCAGCACAAGGAATATCTCAGTGATTGTTCAGGGGCCAGACCCTTACAACCATGCTCCTGTGTTGTGATATTGTAACCAGTGTAACATGACTAATGTTCCTTCTCAGGTCCAGGCAGATGTTCATGCCTGCTATAATTCTGCAGCTAATGAGGCCTTCTGCCTTGAAATCCTGGGCAGCCTGAGGCGATGCTTGAGCCAGCAAGCAGACGTTCGACTCATGTTATATGAGGTAAACATGGTTCCTTCTGTCTCTTAAACAGCCACAAGCTCTTCTGTGGTCTGATTCTTCTCTAGCCTCAGGTAAATAACAATCATGTTATTGTGAAAAACAGCCGTTCAGCTCAGTTTTGTTCTTCACAGGACATGTTTTCACTCCTTCTGCTGCTGTTTTTCTTTTTACCATTATAAACCCAACGACACGTTGATGCATCTTCTTCAGCTCATGCATGGTTTAAGAGGAAAAATATGTCAAAGGGGTTAGGGAATGGGAAGGATGTTTGATGCCCTGTGAGGAGGAGTGGTATAACAGACATTGGGTAGATGTGGAGCTGTTGCAACTTAATTATGGGCTCCAAAGAAAACTTCCTTAGAGACTATCAGGGATCTGTCTTTTCTTCTCTTCCTTTCCAAGTTTCTATAAAAGCTTGGCTGTCTTAGGTCTGTTGTGTTAGGCCTGTTAAAAAGGGCTGATTTTGGGTGCCTATCTTAGGTTGTGTTATAACCATGGGGTACCTCCTTGAGAAAAAAAAACCTGTACAGGTCAGAGAGGTTTTGTTTCTTTCTTGTCTTGGATTGGATCGACCTTTGATGAGCTGCAAGTTCTGGGTGTATTTGTCACTGTTGCTAGAAAACTTGTGCTTACTTTATCCATCCACTGAGTTTTCTCAGTCTGCAGGATTTGTTGCCTCCTACAGTTTCCCCACTGGCTTGTTTTGCCTTTGAAGCAGGGTTTCACAGTTTGAGGTTGGATCTTGTGCTAGTGTTAAATAGCAGTGAAAGTCACTCTGGGCTTGGTGCCACCGCTGCTAGGGAGATACAGCTTGTGAGAGGGCCCCTGTGAGGAAATTCATACTTTTTCTGATTCATACCTTCTTTCTGTGGTGCCTTTGCTTTGCCAGGTACAGAGTTTTACACTGAGCACATTGTTACTTCCTCATGGTTCCTTGCCGTGCCAAAGTGTCATTGCTATCTTATGACGCCAACTTACTCTGCCTGTGGTTCATTTTCTCTGCTGTGTCAGCCAACTTGTCCTTCCTTCCTGTCTCCAGGGTTTTTATGATGTCCTTCGCAGGAACTCCCAGCTGGCCAGCTCTATAATGGAAACACTGTTGTCCCAGGTAAAGTCCTGCTCTATGGTGGGGCTGCAGGGACTCTTAAGAACTCTGCACTTCAATCCAGTATGGCAAACAATTCAGGTTAAATATTGGGGAAATGGTTCTCCCTCACACTGGAAACATGTTTGAGTGCTGTGACACTTCCCTGAAGAGGCATTCAAGCCCCTGCTATGCTGAGAGAGCAGACTAGTTAAACATCTGGAGATGGGTTCATTTCCTGCCATTGGTTGGAAGAGGAAGGGTCTCTTGGAGCTCTTTCCAACCCTTCAGTTCTCAGGTGCAGTGGGAAGTGTGAGCCCGGAGAAGTTCTTTGTGCTCTCCCTGTTCCTCAGCAGTGCACAGCAGTTACCCTCCCATAGTTCCCCAAGGATATGTGCTGACACAGTAATTATTGTTGCTGTCCTCCCATCGGGAGAATACCCAAGTCCATGTAGGATCTGGGAGGATTAACTCATCCCCCAGCAGCGTTGCTCATGGCAACAAGACAATCACATTTCCTCAATCCATTGGACAGGCTGTGCTTTCTTTGAGACAAGTAATTTTCTTCCCTTTAATCATCCAAAGAGTTCATGCTGACTAATTCCAGCTTTCCCATGACAGTATAGGGTCTGAGAAAGGGACATGAACAGAGCCAAGACAGCTTTTGGGTAACTTAATAGTAAGTTGGTGTAAAGGTGTAAAATTTCATAGCATCATTATGTATCTATAACTTTCTATAGCAGCAGCAGCTATTGATCCTCCCTGTTTAAAGGAGGGGTAACACTGCAGGTGGGGTGCAAGTGATGTTACTTGTTGAGGCAATACAGCAGCAAGTGGTCAGTTAATCTTGTTTTAGGGCACTGATGTGTCCTGGCTGAGGTACAGGAGCAACTCAAGAAGGGGTTTTAATCACCAGTGGAGCAGATGATGTGTCTTGTGTACTTGTACAGTCCCCTTATCACAGTACCAGGTTTTGCTCTCTAGAATGGGGTGCAAAGATTATTGTACTCTGTTTTCAAACATCCTAAGAGGCTCAGTTACCAAGTAACTGGTTATTTTTATTTCTTCTTTTCTGTGACAGATAAAGCAATATTACTTGCCCCAGCCAGACCTCCTGCCTCCACTCAAACTGGAGGGATGTATTATAGCTCAAGGAGATCAAATCTTTCTGCAGGAACCACTGGTAAGAGCTATATTGGTTGGCCACAGTTGCAAGCTCATCTGTTACTAGCATTTTACTTGTCCTGCATGAGCTGAATACCTTGTGCTTCTTCAGCCTCTTCTAGCCTGGAGCAATTCTTTTAATAGCAACAGAGCTGGGCATCTCACCCCTGCCTCAGGCTATTTATTAGAGCTCCCCAAGCATAGTGGTTGTGGGCACCTGTGTGAAAAATGCTCTAGGAATAGTGTTCTTCTGTTATCCTCTGTTGAGTTCACCCTGCAGGGGTTTTTTCTCTCCTTTAACTTAATTCCACATAAAATAGTTGTGCAGTGTGTGTGTCTGTAGCAGGGGGAAGAATTTGTCCTTTGGTTTTGCTCCTTTGAAATTGCTGGAGACGAGACCTCAACGATTTGTTGGATTTCCAAGGGTACAAATTCAAATTAATCATTTTTGATTTCCCCTAAGGAAGCTTGTGTGCAGTAGCACACCCAGGAAGGGAGCAGACACTTCAGCTGGAGTGAGAGTCCCTTTGGAAATTCCCTTTCCACTTCCTTCAGTACCTGAGGTGGCTGGGTGGAGGGAGCAGTAGGAGTTAACATCTTTACATCCCATCTAGAAAAGCTCAAGCAGAGAGCACTCTCTGAAGCTGGAACTGTGTGTGGTGAGATTACTGATCCCCTCAATTTGAGAATGAGGCCTATCCTTAAGGCTCAAGGCAGTTACAAAGGCAGCTACAGCTCTTTACATCCCACCATAACAAGTGTGGCCCATCCATGTCCACTTCTGGCAGTGACCTCCAGCTCAGAGGCTGAGTGTGACTGTGTGGCTGCTTCCTCCAGGCCCACCTGCTCTGCTGCATCCAGCACTGTCTTGCCTGGTACAAGAGTGCTGTGAGTGTGTGCCAAGGAGCTGAAGATGACGAGGAGGAGGAGGAGGGTGTGGGATTTGAGCAAAACTTTGAAGAGATGTTAGAATCTGTCACGCGGCGAATGATCAAGAGCGAGTTGGAAGACTTTGAACTGGTAAATCAGATTTTCAGTTTGGCTCAGTGGGAGAAGATGCCGAGTTCTTGTCAGGTTTTGAAAAGATTTTTCACTTGTTTCCTTTTACCTCTCAGGATAAATCAGCAGATTTTTCACTGTCTTCTGGCGTCGGTGTGAAAAATAACATCTATGCCATTCAGGTGATGGGAATTTGTGAGGTACTGATTGAGTACAATTTCAACACCGGGAATTTCAGGTAAAACATTAAATCTTCCCCTCTAGCACTAGCTGTGTTTTTATTTGCTCAGCTCTTTGGAGTACAGCCTCATTGCAGGCACAGGATGGTAGTGCCACGCAAATCAGTGATCTGAGCATGAGTGCCTCATGGCACAGCCACTCACAGAGCCTTGGGGAGTGTTTTCCTTTGGAATGTCATGTGTTGAGGGAGATGGGATCTGACATTTTGTAGAAGAGCAGGTTGAGGAGGATTGGGTGAGGTATACACTGTTAGGGAGGCAGGGAGATGTAATAGGTTTCATCATTTAGGCACCCTCATTGTGTAATTTGGTAGCTGAAGCTTCAAATGGGAAACTCCAAGAATGCATTTTCTCCATTAATGCCCTCTACTATTTTCTTGCAGTAAGAACAAGTTTGAGGATGTCCTAGGCCTGTTTACATGTTACAACAAACTCTCTGAAATCCTGAGGGAGAAAGCTGGAAAAAACAAATCTGCCTCGAGCAACAAAACTGCACGGAGCTTCCTGTCCATGGCTTTTGTATCTACTCTGCTCACAGCTCTGTTCAGGTGAGAAGGTGTCCAGCCCTCTGTGGAGCAGAGCCAGACATCAATTCAAACCATGTGTTAGTGTGTGCAGCTTATCCTCTGAGTGTTCACCAGAAGCTACCAAAACAAAAGGTCTTTTCCACCCTCGGTTCAGCCAGAGATTTATTTTTTTTTTTTTTACAAATGTAATTAAGTCTTGGATCTCATAAGCCATCCCTGAGCTTCCCCTGTGCATCCCCAGTCCTCTGACAGTTCTGGTCCTGCAGGGACAATGCCCAAAGCCACGAGGAGAGCCTGGCTGTGCTGCGCTCCAGCACGGAGTTCCTGCGCTACGCCGTCAGCGTCGCTCTGCAGAAGGTGCAGCAGCTGGAGGAGACGGGACAAACGGACGGCCCGGACGGACAGAATCCAGAGAAGATGTTCCAGAACCTCTGCAAAATCACACAGTGAGTCAGTGTGGCGTGTGGAGACACCAGCAATGCGTTTGGGGCATTTTTTGATTCTCGGGTAGGGTTTTGGAAGAAGAATGCAGTCCACAGCTGTTCCAGACTGTTGTTGTTGCTGGGTTGAGGTCACTGCCTGTCTGTGCTCCTGAGAAAGCGAGTGGAGGCACTACAGCTTCTGTTCCATAGTGAGTGATACAGCTTTAATAACTTGGCCTGGAAGAACCAAATGCCATCGAACATTTTCAGCCTCTTTCTGACTTCTTGTTCATCACTCATTGTCAGAAAGGAGGTAAGATGATTACAGGCTGGATTCTTGAGGCCTCTGGAATACAGCAAAGTTAAAATTCACTTCGAGCTACAGAACAAAATAGATGTATGAGGGACACAAGCTTTAGAAAGCATTTGTTTAGGACTCCTGCAAGATGCTTGAAGACATTCACGCATATAATCCTTTGGAAATCCAAGAATGTGAACCATGTAAATGTCTTTTGGAATCTAGGTCATATCTGCATGGGGTCTTTTCAGAGCCCAGTCAGCAGAGAGCACAAAATGCAAATTACCCCTGCCATGCATAATGCCGGTTTTGTGTCTCACCCCAAATAATAGAGGCTATTTTTGTTGCAGTCATTAGGACTACATGTGAGCTACATGTTTTGCGTGATTGGACATTGAAACAGAATAAGATCATCTGTGCAGGCAACAGAACTAATGAGAAGAAAGGAGAGGGAACAAAAAAGGGAAGAAGTGGGGTTAGGGAAGCAGGAAAAAGATGTTTGCCTACAAATAGTAAAGTCTCCTTTGGGCCAAACAATTTTGCTTTCCTCACAGCTTTTTACTTATCTTTGCCTGCCTTTACCTTTCTGATTTTATTTATAGAGAGCCCTGTAGTGAATTCTGACATCTCACAGATCCAAACTACCATGAGAAAAGCTCTTTTTGTCACTGGTGGATTTGACACCAGTGATCAGGGTAGTCTGAGAAAGAGGGAAAGCTGGCTGGAAGAAATGAGGGTATAAAGATGGACTTGAAATGGGATTGGAAGGTCCCTTGGCAGCTGGAAAGAATTAAATTATTTAGCTGTGCAGGAAGAATGCAGTAGCTGTTTTGCTGACATTGAAATAAAATCTTCTTAAAAGAGATCTCTTCCCCCACCCTTTTTCCATAGGCAAAAGACCTTCCAGTTTAGTTACATTAAAATGCCATCCTAAGAGTAGAGTCTAGTTCTTGCCCTGTGCAGCCAGCTTTACTGGAGTAAATCTCATCTCCCATCCCACAGGGTTCTGCTTTGGAGGTACACTTCAATTCCCACTGTTGTTGAAGAATCAGGGAAGAAGAAGGGCAAAAGCATTTCACTTCTGTGCTTGGAAGGTTTGCTGCGGATCTTCAACACGGTGCAGCAGCTGTACTCTGCCAGGATCCCCCAGTTTCTGCAAGCCCTGGGTAGGCACATGGTACAATTCTGCTCTGCTTTCTACCCTCCAGGTTCCAGCCCATGTGTGGGCAGGTAGGGACCCAGCACCCCTTTTCCATAACTAGAGGGAGATGGGTCTGGTTCTTGTCTCTCAGTAACAAGGTGGGCTTAGCATAGATTTTCACACCAGAGACAAGTTCTAGAGTTATATTTTACCTGCCTTTATAGAGCTCTCAGTCTGTCAGCAGAGGATAGTTGGGGTTTGATACAGCATTCATCTGTTTGAAGTTTGCCTTTAACATGTTTTTCGGCTCACCATGGTTCTGCAGTCTCTATTCCTCCTCTAGCTGTGAGCAGTCTTTCCCACTTTTGGAAATAAATCCTGTATTCTGCTCCTGGCATTTAGCTTTTTTTTTCTGCACCTCTCTGTCTGTGCCAGATATTACTGATGGTGACGCAGAAGAAACGGATATTAATGTCACAGAGAAAGCTGCCTTCCAGATCCGACAGTTTCAGGTGAGTACCACTGTGTGCTGCAAGTGTTCCAAAGCATTTGGGATTCTGGCAGGAAACACAGCTAGCCCTCTGTTGCTTGACCACAGGGCTGAGTATGTGATAGCAACTGTGATTCACTAGCAGTTCAGAAAAGTTTCTGATCTCTAAGGAAATCTTCTTCAGGGTTCCCTCCAGAGCAGAGCTGGGTGGACGTGCATGTGTATTTACAGAACTCTTGGTTCTTCAGTGCAGCATAAACTTACCTGAGTATTCTAAAAGTCACACTGACCATATGCAGGCCTGTATGTAAGCACTCCTATCAAAAATCAGCACTTGTTCTTGAGAAGAGTCCTGTTTTTGTACTCTTTGTCATTCTCCTTGCTGCTGATCCCTTTATCTGCTTGCAGCTTCTGGTTATTTGCTTATGCAACACATATTCATAC
This sequence comes from Thryothorus ludovicianus, assembly GCA_013397245.1. NCBI lineage: Eukaryota > Metazoa > Chordata > Aves > Passeriformes > Certhiidae > Thryothorus > Thryothorus ludovicianus. Next base: position 1,049,593 of record VZTB01012421.1, read on the forward strand.
TCAGGGAGCATTTTCCTTCCCCTAACCAGAGGTCCCTGGTGAACCAGCTCAGCAGTGCTGAAGATGATTTCAACACCAAGGAAACGCAGTCACTCATCACCGTTCTCTCCACGTTGTCCAAACTCCTGGATCCAGCCTCACAGCAGGTACTCCCCAGCCTTCACCTGCTGACTGGGTGCCATAGCTGCAGGAAGGAGATTGTCAGACAGGGTTGGCATCTGTGGGCTCTGACTTGTGTGTCCTGCCTCCTCCCACAGACCACACCAGGTCTAAGGGACAGTTCTGTTGCACTGTGAAGGGCTCTTCTGTCACACACCTGCAAGGACACTGAAGAGGAAGTTGTCTTGCCATCCCACTCCTGCACATTCTGATCCTGCCTTTGGGCACCTGAATTACTTGTTTCCCTGAGCATGGACTCCTGACATAGCCTGGTTGTGGTGTGGCCTCCACATGGGGCAAAAAAGGCCAGGAGACTTGTGTCCAGTCCAAACTGGCTGAGTGCCTAATTCCTTCCATGCAAGGAGTCATTTTCTAAAGTGCCCCAATTTTACAAGCTAGGAACTGCACTAAGTGTGCCAGAAGTCTGGAGTCATCATTTACCTTAAATTAAATGGAGCTGTTACTCTGTCCAAGGGAATATATAGACATTACCCTGTCCTGGGTCTCAGCTTTTGACTTGTTAGTAGGCTAAGTGTCCCTTATGGAACTTCACAGATCACAGCTGGGTTCTCTACTCATCTTCCTCTGTTGTGATTCATTGTCTTGAATTTTTAGTAGTAGTAGTAGTTTTGTATTTTGAATTCTGTTTTAAAGTCATGATATCTTTTCTCCTCTTAAATAGTTCCTTCAGTTCCTGACTTGGACAGTCAAAGTTTGTAAAGAAAATGCTCTGGGTAAGTAAGCTTTGAGGAGCATGTTTAGATGTGATGTGTCAGGTCTGATATTAGACACTTACATGCTCTGTCCTGGTTTTACCTCTTCATCAAGATACATTCAGGTCCCATTCTGTGGCAGATTGCTACAACATTGTGATTATGAGTATTAGAGAGGGAACTCTATCTCTAAAACTATTACCATTTCTGAAGGAAAGGAAGCCACTCACACACTTGACTTTTCTCCCTTGTTATTTAGGCTCAAATAGGGATTTATACTCTGGAAAGACAATACTCTTGCCAGGGTTTGTATTGCACTTCCTTAGTGCTTTTGGCCACCATTTTTCTATGACCCAACAGCTCCAGTGGGCCATAGTTCCCCTTGCCACTATTATATGAGATGCCTGATGTTTTAAACCCTGCTTCTGTAGCTGGGGTATTTTGATAGGATTTTCACTTACTGTTAAATCCACACTGAATCTAAGACTTTCCCTCACTGGATGTCTGATGTTCCTAAGTAGCTAGGCAAGCTCTGCACCTGGCACTGTGTCATTTTCTCTTCCCCACAGAGGATATTTCTTGCTGCAAGGGTTTGCTGTCTCTGCTCTTCAGTGTCCACGTTCTCTACAAGAGCCCCGTCGGTCTCCTGCGGGAACTTGCACAAGACATCCACGCCTGCCTGGGAGATATAGATCAGGTATGATGCAGGAGCAGCTGAGCTCTTCATCACTCAGTGCTGTCAGAATTGAGTGCATCTCTGGTGCAAGCTATGTGACAGCACTTAAAGTTTTACTCACCAGAATTTGTTTTCTCTCCTCTGCCCAGGACGTAGAGGTGGAGGGTCGGTGCCATTTTGCCGTAGTGAATGCCAAGACTGCAGCCCCCACTGTCTGTGTGAGTCAGAACAGTGTGTGTGTGACACCTGCAGTGTCCAGGGCTACTGTGCCTGGAGCAGCTTGCAGCTTCCCGTTGTGCCAAACTCTTCCAAAAACCTGTTTTGGTATTGGTTTCTGTCTCAGCTGCTGGTTCTGGGTCAGGTGGACAAGGTCCTTGAAGAGGTGGATTGGCTTATCAAGAAACTCACCAGTCTGGGGTCAGACACATCAGGTAATGAAAGTGGTCCAATTCTTACTGTTACACCTTTGTCAAAAACAGATAAAGACAGAGAGCAAAAAGACATTTGAGGATTTTGAGGCAGCATCATCTGAGGTCAGGTTAAACTCTCCCTTGAGCTGGTTCCACATGAACAAAGTAAGATAAAGATGTCACAAAATCTCTCCAGTGATTTTTTTCCCCTTGCCCCACTGGGGCTTTATGCATCAGACACAAAGATGGTCTTTTGTGCCTCCCACCTGCACAACTGGATTCATTAGATATATATTCACCAGATATTCATCTCTTTCCTCTAGAAGACTCCTCTCAGGTATCAAACCAAACTCAGGCTCTGGAGAAAGGTGTAATTCTGCAGCTGGGAACTCTTGTGACAGTCTATCATGAGCTGGTGCAGACTGCTCTCCCAGCAGGGAGCTGTGTGGACACACTGCTGAGAAGCCTCAGCAAGACATATGCAATTCTCACCTCCCTCATCAAACATGTGAGTGTGCTCTGCTGACAGTGGGCTGCCTCTGAGCTAAAAACCCTCTCCCCATCTGCTGCAGCAAGCTCACAGTGACCCCTGGCAGCAGCTGTGCTCAGGACTGGGCTGTTGATCTCTTGCAGGAGTTGAGCCCTTGTTTTGTTGGCTTTCATGCCCTCAATTTCGTGACCTTTCTGAGCAGTGATAGTTGTACCAGTGGCGATAAAAGGAAAGCTTCCCTCCTGCTGGATTTGGCTTTGCATGGCTTGGAGTTGCTTTCCCAGGGTGTGCTATGAGTTCCTCTACACAAGGGTGTGCACAATGAAGGGCACTCAGAGTGCTCACAGTCCTGCCCTTGCCACCCATTCCCATTCCCTGAAGCAGGACCTGGGAGAACTGGGCCTGTGGAGCTCCTTTGAGACGAGGTGCTGACTGCCCCAGAGCTCTCCTCACAGCTCTGGAATGCAGACATGGCCACAAGCCACTGGGGAGGATAGTTGTGCAAATCCTGCCCTCCCTGCTATGCCATTGTTTGAGCTCTGCCTGGATACAGGATGGGGACAGCACACCTAGAAGAAACTCCTGTTTTCCTTGCAGTACATCCAGGCTTGCCGCAGCAGCTCCAATACGATTCCAGGAAGACTGGAAAAGCTGGTGAGTGCTGGTGAGCAAATTTCTGGGGAAATGGCTCATTGCCCTGAGTTAGGAGTAAAATCAGCCTCTCTGCTCCTTTACAGGTGAAGCTGTCAGGTTCCCATCTGACCCCACAGTGTTACTCATTCATTACTTACGTACAGGTAAAGCCTGAATTTAAGTGGCAGAATCACAGCCAGTCTATCTGATGCTGAGTGGTGTATCAGCTTCAGTACACGGGCACCCTTGGGGATTATTAATCTTCTTGACATGACCTGAGTTTCTTACAGTTCAAGCTTTACTTTGTCAAATATAGTACAAGACATTTCAGCACCATTGGGACTGAGCATGTTGATTTCTGCTTGAGCAGGGAAGGAGCTGGGTTTTTTTTTTACCCTCTGTTCATGTGGGGGTTTTTTTGGATGAGATTAATACTGCTGTTAACCACAATGGCAAATAAAGGTCAACAACACTGCAGTCATCACAGTGTGAAGTAATGTGGGTGCCAAAGACTGCAGTGCTGGAGCTGGGATTTATCTTCCTGGAGAGGAACTGGGTACTTGTGTGAGGACCACAGGAATTGTACTGGGGAAGGTGTCAAGGTGTGCAGAGCTGTCACTGCTGGGGACTTCTCATGCATGCACATTTCTGAATGTATAAATTATGAAATTAGTTGCCTTCTTGGTTTTTGGGGTTTCTTTTTTTGAGATCACACCTAATTCCACCCTCATATCACTACTTTTCTGTTACCTAGCTGGTAATGCTGTTAGCTGGCTAGAGCAAAGCCTTCTCTGGCCTTTCTTGGCTGGCCTTTCTTCCCTGCTTACCCTCTAATGACACATCTTTTGGCATCCTCCTTCAGAACATCCACAGTGAGAGCTTAAGCTTTGTAGAAGAGAAGAAAAAGAAGAAGAAAGAGGATGAAGCTGCTGCAGTCTCCACAGTAATGGTAAGACTGACTCACTCCATCACAACATGGGCTGTAGTTGCAAGATCATATACCTCGAGGCTTGTGGTACCTGGTGGCTTCTTACAGATCACCAGACAATTTGTCATTTGGGCCTTTAAGTAAAAATCAAATTTAATCTACTATAACTTCAGAGAAAAGTCGAAAAAAGCACAAACAAACAAAATACAACCAGAAAAACACAATGAAAAAGCCATCCTTCACTAAATGCAGCTTAAAATCTCATGGACATGAAACAAAGGTCATTCTGGATAGTCTGCCTTGTCTGATTTTTTTACCATTTGGGGTAAGCTATGAAATTACAGATACGGGCTAATTTATTGGAACCGATATTTCATCCTCTTTAAGTGTTTCTTAATTTTATCAGTACATTTAAAGATGAAGGAAGGAATGGATTCCACTAAAGTAAAGCAGTTGAAAATGACTGGATTATTTGTTTGGGAGCAAGTGAGCAGGCTGGCAAGTTCCTGGTCCTTGATGTCCTTTGTTTGTGCTCCCAGACAGCATTTCCTTTGTCTGCTGTCCCAGACATTCCTGTGATGTTAAGGGTTTAAAAAAGCCACAAGTATGATCTTCCTAGCTCTTCCCTGAGAGTATGGGAACGGGCTGAAATGCTGCATCCTTTACCACTCTGTCACCATGGGGAACAAACACCAGTGGTGGTAAACAAGCAGGACAACAATGTGGTGAAACGTCAGGGTGCTCCTTGCTCGGATGGCTCGTGCTTGGGATGCCTTGGGAGAGCTGGAGCAGAGGAGCTGCTGACAGGGATATCAGGGCTGTGGACTGCAGGCAGAGCACAAAGCAATGCATGGGAGAGCCTCACTGCAGAGCCATCCTGGCAGTCAATTTAAAACTAGTGGCAAAGCTGGCAAGGATTGCTGGGTGGGGCAGGACAGGTATAGAGCAAAGCTACTGAAGATTCTTTTCTCAGCTGGGAATGTTGTGGTTTTCATGTCGTGCTACGGTGCCATTGTGCCCTTCCAAATCTGACCCATCTCACTCCTCTCACTTTTCAGGCCAAGGTGCTTCGGGACACCAAGCCAATCCCAAACCTGATTTTTGCAATTGAGCAATATGAGAAGTTCCTTATCCATCTCTCCAAGAAGTCAAAGGTAATGTAAAGCAGAGATCTTCTGTAACCTGCACCTGGTGGAACAGTGGGATCAATGGCATGGTGCAGGGCTGTTGTTAATGTTAAGTCTGTATTAATGCTCAAGACAGGAAGGTGTAAGGACCTTTCAGCCATTGCCCATGCTCCTGGCTCAGCACTGCTGAAATGTTGCCACATTGATACCAATCTGTGCCAACATCAGTCCTGCCTGTGAGCTGTGGTTCCTGGTAGAGCAGGAACATGCACACCCTGTGCCAGCTTTCCTCACTCTCCCCCAGTCCATCCTGTGAAATGTACCCCAATGAGGTCTTACATGATAGTGAGAGTAGCTGGCAATCACTTGGCTTTTAGGAAAATGTAAATGTGCCCCTGAGCTGCTTGAGGGCAGGTGCTTTTTCACCTGCTTTGTGCTTCAATCCTGCATTGCTACAGCAATGGACTCTGCCCCAGTGCTGTGCAAAGGACTAGGCAGGGTAGAAGACTAAAGGTGCTCGTGGCTGACTGTGTTCCCTGCCTGGTTTCCCCGTGGCTGCTGCAGGTGAACCTGATGCAGTACATGAAGCTGAGCACCTCCCGGGATTTCCGCATCAACACGTCCGTGCTGGACAGCGCCCTGCAGGAGCAGAACTCGGAGGATGCTGAGAACGAGCCACACAACGACCAGGTCAGAACTCATTTTGCTGCTTTTCCTGATAGGTTTCCTCCTCTTTAGAAGCCAGCTGTGTTTGTGAGTTGTGCAGGAATGGGTGAGGTTAGAACAGCTTGTCTTCCCTGGGTTAGCTCTCACTTTAATGCTAAGCTGATGGGAAGGAGTGAACAGCTTTTCTCAGAACACCCCCTACACCCCAGCCCTCTGCCTCAAGCAGCCTTTATTTTCATGCACCAGCTCCGTGTCCCTGGTCTTGGGGAAGTGGAACTGTTGACCAGGATCAGACCTTTGCAGCACAATGCAAAGTGGTTTTCTATGCAATTTTTTGTAGATAAAGACCTGGCAGGGCAAATTCTGCAAGGCATCATTCTCCTCAGACCCATCTCTACTACATAGTGGTGGTGAAGGCAATGCAACATGCTGGCAAAGAAAAACAAACAATTTACTCTGCTGATTGTCCAGATTTTTATTGGTGCTTCTGTCCATATTTTCCTGAGTGTTTAAACCATCCAAAACCCAGGACAGAGTCCCTGTTTTGTGCCACTGGTAGCCCGTGGTCTAAATTCCAGCATGATCTGGGGAGGGGGAAAGTCTCAGTGGCTGACAGGAATCCCGTGTTCAGGTCAGGTCATTTTGTTAGTGAGAAAAAAAAGCACTAAATCCTGTTCTGCACAGCTGGCTTCTTGCTCTAGGTAAGCATTCCTTAGACTACTCACACGAAAACAATCACACTCTACTGCTGCTCTCTCCCTCCCTTCTGCAGAGCAGCACAGCAGAGCAGACAGATGAGAACCAGGAACCCAAAAAGAAGAGACAAAGAAAAAAATAAACTGGGGTTGCTGCCACTGCCTCCTCTCACGGTGCCCCTTCCATGGTGGACTCGCCTTGGTCTCAGAGGCTGCAGATATGGAGGTGATGGTTTATTGCTTCTCTTGCCAAATACTTATGCCTTCTTCCTTTGTGTCCCTGGGAGCAACTCTGGCCCCTGTCTCAGGTTGTACAGCTGGCTGCTGCCATCAGAAGTGCCTCTGCTGTTTGAATGTGCTGCTACAAAAATCTTCCCCAGGAAAATCCCTTCTTACAGCAAAATGGGAAGGGAGTGACTGGGATCAGTCCCTGCCAAAAGATCTGCTTCTGAAAGGACAGGGAGGCTTTGGCACACGGTCTGGACAATTGTCCTGGCACTCTGGTGTCATCATTGCTTCTCCAGCGAGCCGGTGGTTATTTCAATTATCTGATAAATATCCAGTGCTTCCCCTGGAAGACAAGGGGACAGTCAGTTCCCTGCAGTACACTCTGTGCAAGGTAAGAGAGCAATGGTTGGGATTCGCTTTAGTTCAGAGCATCTAGCACAGAAAGCCCAAAATTTATTCAAACTTTTGTTTTGGGTGGTGGTGAGAAAGCAGAAATCAGCACCAGTAGGGAGCTGGGAACATGAGCTGTTCTGCCTTGGAGCTGAAGCTGCTGTGTGCAGCTCCTGAGCAGCAAGAGGCTGCAGCTTCCTCTGCCCAGGCTGGTTTTGCACAGTTTTGCTGTTATGTTTTTGCTGACCCTGATTGTGATGCACTTGTTTAATTTGCCTTGTTCTTGGTGAAAAATGCCCTTTTTGCCTACAGAGCACAAATCCTGTTTCTGAAAGCACCCTTTGCCTGTAAGAGCCCTAATAAAGGTTACTTGAGGGCGGAGCATCTCATGTGTGCAGTGACTGAGAGAACAAATCTGAGGGCAGGTTCTTCCCTTATCTGGGAAAGAGCTGCTCTCCCAGCCACGAGTTAAATGTTTGCTTGCAGCAATTGGAGGGTTACATTAGTGCAGACAGGGATCACTTGAGGCCTTGGGACTGCTAAGGAAGCACCCAGCAATTCCAGAGCAGTTCTCTGAACAGAGCTGTGCTTGGCTAAGGGAGAGCAGGGAAGGAGGGAAAGGAATAAAAGATGGAGAAGTTTGGGTCTGCAGGGAAAAACAGACAATGTTGTTGAGGTGTTTCCTTTCAGAGAAGAAATCAAATTTGGGTTGTTTTGAAAGTGCACAGGAGGGCTTCTCCAAGGGGCACAAAGCAAAGAAAGCGTGGGAGAACAGAGCCAGGCCTGGATCACCACTGTCACAAATATTTGGAAAGCAGCAGCACAAACTGCTTGAGGACTGAGGAAAGAGGGGCAAGCTCCAGCACAGGGGTAGCCCTGTAGGTCAGATGATGTGTCAGGAACCAAGGGGCTCATGAGGTGCCTCAGCTGAACAGAGGAGCCTTCAGGGAATGAATGACTCCTTAGGCCAAGTGCTCTGCTTAACCTGGGAAGGCTCACAGAGGAGATTACAGGGGGCAGCTTGTACTGCTCACCTTGAGGGATGCCATACTTCTCCATCCCCATGGGATTTGATGGTGTCACACAGTTCATGGTCACCTCTTTCCTTAAGCACTGGTCAATATCCACGGCACTGAAGAAAGCCACGGACTGGGGCAGATCCTGGAGGCCCAGTTTGTAGGCAAACATGCACCTGGAGAACATGGAAGCACATGAGACAGTGCTGGACATCACCCTGGGTCTTGTCACACCCAGTTCCAATCAGCCACACTTACCAAACACTGGCCAGCCACCCCTCACAGGGTATTCTGCACCCACATCACTGCAGGTGGGGGACAAGGCACTTTCTAAGTCCTGGACAGCAGGAGGGACAAGTATTGCTAAAGTGGGCATGGGAGGAACAGTAATGGTGCCTCCTTGGAAGTAATGGAGCCTCCTCGGGAAAAGGGGAGAATCCAGCCCCTCACTGCTGGCTAATCCTGGCGGGCAGAGCAGATGCAGGATTTTCCCAGCAGGAAGCACTGTGCTTGCAGGAGCCAGCACAAAGGCAGGAACACCAGGGTGCCTGTCCCTGCTGTGGCTGCAGAAAGGCTGTTTGTGGCATTCCTGCCTCCACACAGGAGAAACACCTCACCTTGGCCAGCTCCTGTGTAACCAAATACCCCACGGTGCTGGGAAGAGGATTTGGCAAAGCTGTCAGTGCCAGAGCTGGATAATGGGAGCCCTTGGAGCTCAGGAGCTTTCTAGGCTGAGCTTAGTTTTGTGTGGAGTAGGGAAGCAGCAGGAACACCTCACGCTGTGGGAGAGGTGACAGTGCTGGAGCTCACAGCAGAGATGAGCCATGCCCCTTGCTGTCCCCTGAAGGCAGCAGGGGATGAGGGATGGGACAGTTTTGGGCTCCCAGATCCTCAACCAAGCCCAAAGGCTTCTGCCATGTGACAGCTGCAGATCTGAAGGGAGCAGGAAGCGATGCATCCCAGCAGAGCCAGTGACTGGCCCCATCCCTGCAGGGCCCCATCCCTGCAGGGCCAAAAGCTGATGATATCCCACTCCTGTCAGCACATTATCCCTGGAAATCAAAGCTAAGGTCCATTTATAGCCACCTGAGCCACACATGAAGGAAACTGCAGCCTCCTAGTGCTGCTAACCTGCCCTGAGCAGAAGAAAACTGCTCTGCACCAGCTTGCTGTAGGCAACACCAACCCCATCCCCTGGGGCTTGCCTGCCCCAGAGTCCCTGCAGCTCCTCCCCAGGACACACCAGAGCTGTCACATCCCACCTTGTGAGGAGGTTGGTGATCTGCAGGGCCAGGGCTGCCCGGTAGCGATCCTGGTGCTGCACCAGGTACCGCACCTCGTCGTGGATGCTGATGCAGAAGCGCCCGTTGATGTCAAACTCCTCAAACAGCCACTTCATGGCCACCAACATGAGGTGCAAGTAGTCCACAGCTGAGCTCTGCACCACCCAGTTCACTCTGCTGGTCACAAACTGGTGAAGGGAGAGAGATGGAAGGAAGAGAGCGCTGCAGTCAAGAGCATGGTACCCATACAGGACAGCTCCTGGGAGGAATCTGTTAAACACAGGGTGGATGGGTTTTCTTCATGTCATGGAGAAAAAGGCAAATGGGTTTCCTGAATGGCTACAAGAGCCTTGTGGGTCTCCAGCAATCTAAGAGGGGCTGAACATCATGTACCCATTTCAGAATAGATAAGCAAAGCCAAAATCTCAGCAGCCCAGAGCTGCATCCTTACCTCGCCCTTGACCATGGCAGGCTCCAGGGCCCTGCTGATGTGGCAGCCCAGCACTGGGGTCTGTGGGGAGGGGGATAAGGCAATGCTCTCCAGCTTGTTGAACATCTCGGACTCGGTGCCTCCAGCCCACACTCTTTGCTCCACCACATTCCACTTCTTCCCATTCCGGGACCTGTGGGGCAGAGGGGAGGTTTGCTGGCAGAGTGGGAGGGGGCTGCAGGTCCCCGTTTGAGAGCCTCAAACACTCCCTCCTGGTTTGGGGCAGCAGGACAAGACCCTGCTAACTGATCCCTGGGAAAGTGGGTGAGGCTGACAGCCCCCAAATCAAACCTCCTTGGCCCTGAGGAGCAGGAAGGGCAGACCAAGACTATCCAGCCCCATCTCCCTTCTCTGCCCACTGCCCATCAAGGCTGCAGCCCTCTCTGCCTCACATCCCCATGCCACACAGCCGTGCAGGGCCAGACCATCTCACCTCTTCATAGCTTCTCTCTGGAGCCGCTGGACATCCTGAGCTGACACTGACCCATCCTCTGCCCTGTCCACAGCCAGGTCCAGCTTCGTCACCAGCCACTCCCCCTCCTCAGAGAGATGAAACCTGGAGGGGAGAGCGGGTGATGCTCCAGAGACCGGCAGAGGAGGCAGTACTGGGGGGACTGGGACGGACTGGGATGGGATTGAGAGGGACTGGGGGGAACTAGGAAGGGACTGGGAGGATATGGGAACCACTAGGGGGACACAGGGAGGGACTGGGATGGGCATTGGGGAGAATGGGAGGGACTGGGGGGGAATGGGAGGGACTGGGAAGCACTGGGGGGGACTGGGAGGGGAATGGGAGGGACTGGGATGGGCATTGGGGAGAATGGGAGGGACTGGGAGTGACTGGGGGGATATGGGAACCACTAGGGGGACACAGGGAGGGACTGGGATGGGACTGGGAGGGACTGGGATGGGCATCGGGGAGAATAGGAGGGAATGGGAGGGACTGGGAACCACTGTCACCGCCAGCCCTGTGCACGCTCTCCCCGGGCAGGGCAGCACCCACCTGCGGATGCCCTTGGTGACAGCGTACATCTGCTGGGCCTTGTCCCGAGCCTGCTGCTGCGTGAGCCGGTGGTTGAACTGCATCAGCAGGCGCTCGGCAAAGGGCTGCCCCGCCCCGTAGATCCGCCCGTAATTGAACACCTTGGCGTGCTCCCGGCTGATGCCCACCGTGGCGGCCGTCTTGCTGTGCAGGTCCGTGGCGTTGCTCTTCTTGCCCTGCAGGGTCATCCAGCCGAAGGCAGTGCAGCCTGTGGGAGGGGAGCAGAGGTTGGACACCAGATAGGATCAGGATTTGGGGGGGATCATGGCCTGTCCAGCAAAGCTGCTCCCCTGCGGTGCAGCCCCGGCTCACCGTGCATGCCGGCGAACTGCGCCTCGCCGAGCACGGCGGCGATCCACAGCTCCTGGGAATCCACGTCAGCTCCCACCAGCGAGTAGCCAGGGGGCACCTGGACCATGGCTTTCAGCTCACTGCCCACCCGGTCGGCCTGCAGGACACGATGCCCAGGTGAGCACATCCCTCTCCTCCTCCACGGCACAGGAGCAGCCTTCCTCCCAGAGCCACAGAGTGCTGGCACAGCATTCCCTGTGCCCCTAAGGTTTGCTCTCAATGTCAAAACTGGGTTTAACCCATGTGGAGCATCACCTGCTTGGTTACTCCAGCAAAGAAGAGGAGCTTGAGAAAAGACAGAAACCTGTACATTGGTGTTTTCTTCCCCTTTCACCACATCCTGAAGCTCCAGAGCCTCTGCCAACTCCTTCCTTTCTCCCACATGAAAGCACATCCAGCAAGAGAGCCCCAGCTCTGGCCCTGCTAACCCAAATCCCAGCATCCATATCCAACTCCTATTCCAACCCAAGCAGCTCCCATCGGTCCAAAACACAGAGGGAGCCCCAAAACACTCCCTCAAAGATCTGAGCGTGGCCATACCCGGGCGTTGCTGGCTGTCAGCCAGGTGGGCTCCACTGCCCGGCGGGTGACAGTGCCTGCAGTCACCACCTGTGGCAGGATGGCTCCGTAACTGTCCTCCTCGTTATAGTCAGGATGCCTGGGACAGAGGCAAGGATGAGCATCACCCTGTAAGAGCCCTCCTGGCACGAGGTAAAGGGAACAACAAAGTCCAGATTTGGGTACTGTACCTGGTCACCACACGAGGCAGGTCCCCTTTCTTCAGCCACACCACCATCTGGGAACTGAGGGGACACATGGCAGGTGAGATGCTGACCCCCTGTGCATCCACGCAAACTCCTCTGTCTCAACACAGCCTCCACCCACAGGGGTGTCACCCCGAAAGCAGCTGCTCACCTGATCCGTTTGTGAGCATTCCTCCAAAACGAGATCATTTTGTTAATCTCCAGGGCTCTTGTCCCGTGGGTGCGGCCCACAGCAGCCCGCAGGGTGCCATCCTCCATCTGGGGCAGGAAATCCTTGGCAAAAGGGCTTCCCACGTTGTTATCATTCCCATCCTTTAGCAGCAAAAGAGGTGTCAGGGCTCAGCAAGCCACCACTCCACATCAGCAAAGCTCTGTGCATCCTCCTGTTCCAGCTACAGAGATGGATTTCTCCCACCCAGTCCCATGGGATGAGATCATGTGGGTCCCAGCAGCACAGGAAGAGCCCCAGGAGCCCCAACTTGCCTTGTGAGGCAGCTTGAAGAACCAGCACCCAGGAATATTTACATCGTTGTAGGGACCATTGCCATGGTGGAATGGAGGCTGGCTCTTCTGTGCCCACTTCAGCTCCTCCATCTCCTCCTGCGACCAGCAAAGTGAGGCAATGCCAGGAACATTTTCAGGCACGACAGGAGGGAGAAATCAAGGAAACAGAGACCAATCCACCACCCCATTCCACAGGAAACCCCCCCTTACCAGCACCAGGCTCTGGTCTGCTTTGCTCGTTTTCTCCTCTGGATCCACTTCAATCCGGCTCAGCTCCTCCACCTGCAGCAGAGAGGGACCGTGGGGAAGCCAGATCAAACACCAATCCTCCAGCAACCCTTATTAAAGGGAGTTTCTTGCTTGCAGCCCCTGGAACTGCACACAGGGCTGGTTACTGCATGCACACAGCCCCACAGCTCCCTCCCTCCAGGGAACCCTCCATCCCTTGCTTCACCTTCTGCCAGATCGTGCTGCCATCCATCACCAGCAGCTCGTCCTCTACAGCTGTCTCCAGCCTCAGGGGCTGCTCCTTGCCCTTCTCCAGGCAGTGCTGCCTGTACAGGTCCTCAATCACCCTGGCAGAGGAGAGGGCAGGGCTGATGAACCCACAAGGATTCACCTGGGGAAGCACCTGGGCAGAGTGCCAGGGAGTCAGGGAGCTCCTAAATACCCCCATGGGACAGCTCCCAGCCCAGCAGCCCATTACACCCCTCTCACCTGTGTGGGCAGGAGGGGACATCGGTCTCTCCAGGGTCTGCTGGCAAATTGTCCTGCCGTCCTGGCACCAAGTATCCCCAACCATGTTTTTCAGAGTAATGGAGGGGGAAGCCGTCCCAGGCCAGGCGCATCAGCTTCGGAGTCACCCTCATCTGCAGGCTGATGAGGCTGGGGCCAGGCACCCACCCCTCCTCCTCCAGGCGTGGGCACAGCTTGCGGTACCAGCTGGGGAGCAGCAGGGGTGGGTCAGAAAGGGCAGGGAAAGCCCTGGGGACACACAGGGCCCCCAACTCACCCCGGGTGGCCTGGCAGGTGCTGGAGTCTCTTGGGTTGTAGCACGACTGTCTCCTTCAGGCGCTCCAGACAGAGCTGGCTCTCAGAGACTTTCAGCTCCTCTTCCTCACTGGGGGGACCAGGGTCTGGTGGCGCAAGGAGAGCTGGGTTGCAAAGGGCCCTCTGTGCCACCCTTCTGGGGACAGGGACATCAAACTAGTCCCCCACCACATGCAGCAACATGGGACATAGGCCAGCAATGATTTTCCCTGCAGCACTTTCCCTTTGTCTGGGAAGGCAGCCCTGGAGCATCCCTCATCCCCAGGGATCACCTGTGCTCACCCTCCTGCCACTCCTGCGCTGACTCTTTTGCATCCATTGCTGCTGGGGAGACTTGGCTGTTCCCATTCTGGCCTTTCTTCTTCTTCACTGGATTCTTCTTTTGCTTAAACTCCTGTGTGTCCCATTCGAGATCCCAGAGCCAAGGGTCATCCTTGTACCTGAGGACACACCATTGTCACACCACAGCTTTGTTCCTGTCCCTCACAGCCACCCACAGCCCCCCATGGACCACCTGGTGCCCCCGAGCTCCCTCCTGCAGCCCCAGCCCACAGTACCTGTGATCGTGCAGCAGCTGGCAGGCATCGTTGGCCAGGTTCATCAGGGACTTCTTCATCTCCTTCTGCAGGTCCTCATAAATACCCTGAGCATCGTTCAGGTACCTCTTCCAATTCCCATTGACCGGCAGGTAGGACACTCCCATCTCCAGCATCCCTGCAAATGTGACAGGGTGGGGGCACCTGGACCCCAAACCAGCAAGGAATCAGATACCTGCCAGAGGGGACTGGCTCTGGAAGCACCAGACTACAATAGATATGGATGTGTCTTCATCCAGAGTTTCCCAGCTTCACACAACCCTCAATGCTCTTCCCCTAAACCATAAGGACCCCTGTATCTTCTGCCTGCCCTGTAACCCCAAAAATGTATTGCTCCAGATGGCCTCAGGAACTGCTCACCTCCCTCAGACACTGCTGCTGTTTATTCCAGCTCACCCACATGGGAGGGGTCTGAGGTCCCTCCTGAAAAGACGTTCAGGACACTCTAAGGACAAGAGGAGCTACATCTCATGCCCAGAGGGACCATGACCCTCCCCACTGCCCACCAGGCCCACAGCCCCTTGGCCAACATCAGCCAGAACCTGGCAGCTCTCACCTCTCCATAAACAGTGGCAGCTGCTCTTGAAACACCTCATGGGTGGCCTGGACATCACGGGCACAGTATGACATCAGTTCCTGGGGACAGCAGCAGGTGAGAGCAGGCAAAGCAGCCACCCCTCTGCCAGCACAGGGCAAGGCATCAGGGCTGCAGGAGCACAGAGCAGGTCCTAGCCCCATGCACACCCAATGCTGCAACAAAGGGCAGCCAAATGGAAACTACCCCAGCAGCTACTACCACCCTGCTCCCCTCTCCAGTTCTGGCTGCCTGTCAGGATGGTGGGACAGCCTCCTGCACCTGGAAGTTACTCCTGATGTCAGCCATGGAGCCCTTCAGAAAGATGTCCCGTGCCTCCTTCTCCAGCCGCTCCCCCCCGACGTAGAGGGCGTGCACATCAGCCAGGTTGTTGATGCTGCTGACGTGCACCCAGTCCCACGAGGTGATCTGTGGGCAACGGGGGGTGTCAGACAGTGTGGGAGCACAAGCAGCTGCAGCCAAGATCAGAAGGAGTAAAGGATGCTGCTGCTCCAGCTTAAACCAAGGCCACCTTATCTGAAATGCGCTGGGAGAGCTTCACTCAGTGGAGCTGCTCCAACAGCTCCCACTCTGCCAGCACAGGAGCAAACAGCCCTGTCACAGGAGCACACGGTGCTCAGGGAGCTCCCAAATACCCCCGTGGGGCAGCTCCCAGCCCAGCACCCCATTACAGCTCTCTCCCACCCGCAGCACTGCCAGCAGCTCAGCTCCCTCACTCACCGCCGGCCCCTCTGCCTTGCTGCGGGTTTTCTTCATGTGCTCCCTGACCTGCTGCAGCCCCTTCCTCTTGCCGTGCTTGGCAGCCATCCAGAGGCTGCGCTGGAAGCCCGTCAGCCCCGAGATGGCCATGTGCATGCTCATGGTGTCCAGGAAACGCATCTTGGAGCCCTGGGACACAGCACAGTGCAAGAAAAGAGAGGGTTTGGGGTATGCTGGAGGACTTGCAAATCCTCTGCTCAAGCTGCTTTTGTTATGGGAAATTTTGCCTCCCACACTCCCCTTTTGAGAGCCAAAAGCATCCCCAGTGCAGGCTGTCAGCTGCTCAAAGGCTCCTGCCACATCCCCAGTTGCCACCCTGCAGCCTCCAGCAGGGTGCAAGAACATCTTCCTCTTAAGGGATTCAGCCTCAACCTATTCTGCAGGACAAAGTGAGCACAAACCTGGGGTACCTGTGCAGAACAGCATCTGTCGAAATAACCCTCAACAGGCGATGCAAACGACTATCTGGGCAAGGAATTGCAGCTACCAGTACAAAGCAAAGGCTCAGGGGATTACCTGGATAAGGTACTGCTCCTTGATGAACGCCCGGTCGAAGGCCACATTGTGTCCCACCACCACTCTCTCCGTCCAGTCCTGTTTGCTGGCACAGCTGGCCCCTGCTGGGCTCTCCATGGGAATGAGGTCAGCCAGGGCGAGGTGGCTGGACCAGGAGTAACGCTGCTCCAGCAGCCTCCTGCTGCACCACGAGTACCTGCGGGGGACACACGGCACCCGCAGCTGTGACAAAGCACGGCCCCACCTCTGGGAGGGAGGTGACCAACTCCGCGGACTGCTAAGCAGGACACACATCCCAGAGCCACGCTCTGGGGCTTTGTTGTGCCTTCCCTGCAGGCCAGCAGTGCACTGCAGGAAGAGGCTCCGCTCAGGACCATCCCCATCCTCCCAAAACTGTGTTTCCCCCCCACCCCAGCGCCGCTGCCGGCACAGCATCTCACCAGGCATGCGGGGAGACCGCCACGGCCAGCGTCGGGCACTGCCCATCGGCCACGCACACCTCCACATCCAACACCAGCGCCCGCTCCTCGGGGAAGTCGACAGGCTCCGCTCGCCCGCCGGGG
>VZTB01012422.1:10683-26973 GCA_013397245.1 Thryothorus ludovicianus
CCCTGCCCTTCCCTGCCCTGCCCTGCCCTGCCCTTTCCTGCCCTTTCCTGCCTTGCCTTTTCCTTCTCTGCACTACCCTGCCCTTTCCTTTCCCCTTCCCCTTTCTTTTTTCCTAGTCAAATTATGAATCCTTTAACTGACCTACCAGTGAGTGTTAGTTCTGGTAAACTAATCTGATAGATTGATCTTGAACACCTCTCCATGAGCCTTCATTTATTAAGATGATTTTTCTGGTTCAATGGAACTGGTGGCATAAATAGTCTGTTGCTTTTTTCCCTTTGACTATATTGGTGCAGCTTAAAATCTGGGGGCCTCAGTCTCTCAAAAACAATTATTAACCTAGGAAATGTACTTAATTCATTATTAGTATTTTATGAACCATTGAAATGTTTTCTTTTTAGACTGAAAACACTCCATCAAAAATTTTTACCTCGTTCTGTTCACTTTAAGCAGATTGTTCTGAGACATCTGAGCTCATACCAATCTAGATTTTTCCACTGTAGCTGCATACACAGTCCTAGCTATGAAAACTGGCACCTAGACTCTCTTTGACTCATGAACTGATTTAGTAAAAAGTTTGTGAGCTCTGTGTCTCAGCTATGCAAAGCAGCAACTCATTGCATAATTGCTCATTACTGTTACTGGTCTATAATTTTCAAAGAGTGCAGATTTTAATAACAGAGAAATAGCTGCTTCCTTGCTTGGTTTTTCTAGCTGGTTCCATGGTAAATATTTGTTGAGGGATATAGGAAGATATATTTAAGTCTAAGACATTTATTCTTACAGAAACTTTTTATGAGAAGGTTAATGAATCTCATTCTGCTCATTTAATATTTGCCAAAAACAAATACATTTTTTCCTTAATGTATTCCTCTGTTTCTCTTGGACCAGTTTATAAAATACCTGAAACGTAAAAGATTACAAACTTCTGAATCTTATTTTTTAAAGCTGGTGGTCATTTGCAACTTTGGCCATACCTTCTCTTGTAAGTTTTATGAAGTAAACGCAGTAATTATCTGCCCTCTGTTTCTAAAGGTATAATTTATTTGAATATTTTCTTGTGGTTGTACTGGAAAGGTGAATCAATCAGTGGAATCTCTACATAAAATCCAAAACTTCCATGTCTTCATGAACATGGTCACATTGCTTCTGGTATTCAGCCTAGGGAACAAAACCACTAGACCAGGTTACTCAAAACCTCATCCAACCGGACCTTGAAAACTTCCATGGATAGAGGATCCATAGCTTCTCTGGGCAACCTGTTGCAGTGCCTCCCCTCCCTTACAGCTCAGATTTTTTCCTAATATTTAATCAAATTCTACCCTCTTTCAGTTTAAAGCCATTCCCCCTTGTCGTATCATTACACACTCTTGTCAAAAGCCCCTTTTCCTCTCTCTTGTAGGCCCCCTTCAAGTACTGGAAGATGCTCTAACATCTCCCCAGAGCCTTCTCTTCTCCAAGCTGAACAACACCAACTCCCCCAGACTGTCTTCACAGGAGAGGTGGTCCAGCCCTCTGATCCTCTTCTGCCCCTCCTCTGGACTCACTCCAACAGATCCAGGTCATTCTTATTAGGGTCTCCCCCACCCTTTGGCTCAGCAGCCTGTTCTCAGGATGCTCTGATTGTCAGAAGGCTCTACACTGCTGTAATACTGCTGTACACGTGTAGTAGAGCTAAAAAGAGATCTTTAAGTGAACTTTTTTTAAGTTTGGACCAATATCTGGTTGAGACCTCCAGAAAAAAACTACCAGAGAATTTCCTTAAAAATGAAATTTCTTCAAGTTTCATCATATGAATCTGGTTTGAAGACTGAAGAGCTTTTGAATGGAAAAGTTTCATGAATACTCACCATCCTAAATCTCCTGGGTTAACCCTGCTGAACTGAATTTCATTAACAATGTAATTAAGGATATTTTCGTGTAACTCTAATCAGCTATCAGCAACCAGTACTTTTTCCATAGCATTGCAATGATTGCCCTTATGATGATATTTTTATAAGAAACATATGCCACCTTTGTTGAAATGTAAAACAATATATTTGAAAAGGTATCTGTAGTTTATCTGAACAGACTGTGAATGGAAGTATCCTTAACACTGAATCTTTTGGTGCCTAAGGCTTATCAAAAGATCCTGAAAGCAAATAAGAAAAAAACCCAACCAAATGAAAATCCTTGCAAATGCATCCTTATAAAAACCTCCTCATAGAGATTTTTGCACATGAAGAAACATCTAATTTATAATTACATTGAAAAAGATGGATGCCACACTCTGAGCACCTGCATTGATTCTTGCTGATTCATTTAGGATTTCTCCCAGACAACCTGAAAAACAAGAGTACTAAAACCAATCATTTAACTGTCAATATCCTGATGTCCTAGTAATACGAAAGGATCTGAGGTTACTTAATATTTCATAAAACTTTTCCATGTGATCAAATGCTCTGATGTCAATAGGACTATCCATACATAGAAGTTAAATATAAAGAACATATTCAAGAAATATGATATTGAATACCAGTGCAATAAGCATTCTGATTATATATATCTTAACTAGACAAGAAGGATAGATTCTGGTTTGGACTATACAGACACAAATTAAGTCTTTAATCAGTTGGTTTATGTTAAGAAGTCAACTAATTTCTACTCAGCTAAAGCTATACATGCATTCTGATTTAGACATGAGATGACATGTCTTTTATGACGATGACTATTTGCTCAAATATATCCTGAAATTGGTCCAAGGAAAAAGAGAGAGCAAGAGATGCAGAGACATAGGAAAAGGAATTAGAAATCTANGGTTTGGACTACATTGCAGGAAAAAGATTCCTGTTTTATCATTTTTTTTTTCTTCCAGCAGGAATACCTGTCTTCAAACTAAGACAACATGCATTCTGATTTAGACATGAGATGACATGTCTTTTATGACGATGACTATTTGCTCAAATATATCCTGAAATTGGTCCAAGGAAAAAGAGAGAGCAAGAGATGCAGAGACATAGGAAAAGGAATTAGAAATCTAAAAATTCCATTAACTAATATCTTTTCTCAGAAAAAGAAAAAAATTGGCAAATCTTTCTACTTATGCTGTAGTCTGGGAGAAAAAATTTGAAGAATGGGAGGATAATGTGCTTTAAATACTTCTCTCCAAAATGCTGACAGAAATAGCAAAGGACTGCTTCAAAATACTAATAATCACAAAGACTTGCAAGAGGAAGAACATATACTTCAGAAGTTCAGAAAACCTACTTACTTGTTTTTATATGACAGCTGTTTCAGTGATATCAGTGATTTTAATCAAAAGTGTATCATAAAGTTATGCAAAATGACTGCCTATGAGCTACAAGAATCTATAATATTTATTTTAAAATATTTTACCACTATTATTTTCAGAAGCTCTGCTTTAGAAGAGTCATTTATTTTTAACCCGACTGTCTCTTTAGGAACCAGAGCTGATAATCCTCAGTGTACTACATGGTTCTAGAAGAGGTATAATTATGTTACTGAAAAAGGAGAGAGAATCTTCTATAATTGTTCTGCAGTAACAATCAGTGCTTCAAAACACTAACAAACAAAAGATTTGGGTTTGTTATGGGGTTTACTGCAAGTAGAGTTTGGAAACACACTGTAGATTTTTATGGCTTACTATTTTATGACATGTTGTTGCAATTAGTAGAAAAAAGATTGAATGCTTAACCAAAGCAGACCCCTTGTAAAACTTTAGAAAAACCTTGAGGGTTTAGAAAAAGTAGATGGTTTCCTGTATGCAAATGAGGAAGGAAAGGCTGGGTGAAAGAATGAGCATGAAAGCAGTAGAATTGGTTTTCTAGGCCAGACCATAGACTAGAAAGCAGAGTAGCGCTTTGGTATGTTTAGGATCTTTTGTTATTGCCCTTATCCTGGAGCTAGATATCTAGTCAACTTCACAGAGAGCTGACAGCCTAGTACATTAAACAGTCTTGATTGCTTACCTCGTTGATTCATCTTTTCCTTTGAGCTTGCTTTTTGCATCCAAGTTGAGCTTCTTTATCACTTACTGATAGTATGCCTGCCTTTCCTGATGTATGAGCTGACAGATGGATGCAGATTCTGAAAGTTCCTCAGTAAAAACTACCTGTATTTTTAGTGAAAATATTAGCTGACAGAAACAAAAGAAGATTTGTGCAGCATGAAGTATTTTATATTAAATAAAAACCTGTCAATGGCACTAAGATGTTTTGTAAACAGTCTGACTTCCAGTGTTGAAACATTTCAGGTTTCCCTCTCTTTAGACTCGGATTTCTGCCTCCCAGGTTTGGTGCTTCTCCAGAGGGTGTTGGTTTTGCAGAGCCTGGTTTTTGGTAGTGGGGGACCACAGAAGCAGCTTCTGTGAGAAGCTGCTGGAAGCTTTCCCCATGTCCATCAGAGCCAATCCCTGATGGCTCTGAAGATGGATGTGCTGCTGGCTGAGGCTGGGCCAATGAGAGATGATGGTAATGCCTCTGTGATAACATATTTTAAAAGCAAATCAAAACAACATGGTGTCACAGTTTTAATTCCAGCCAGAGAAGATGAAGAGGTGAGAACATGTGAAGGAAAACAACATGGAGAAGACCAAGGTCAGTGGAGAAGGAGGAGCAGGAGGTGATCCGAGCACTGGAGCTGAGATTCCTCTGCAGCTGTGGAGAGACCATGGTGAGGCAGCTGAGCCCCTGCAGCCATGGGGACCCACGGGGGATGCAGAGATCTACCCACAGCCCATGGGGATCCACGGGGAATGCAGAGATCCACCCACAGCCCCTGGGAATTCATTAGAGATGCAGAGATCCACCCACAGCCCATGGGGAAGGTGCTGGGGCGGGTGGATGCCTGGAGGAGGCTGTGATCTGGTGGGAGACCCCACAGAGAGAAAGGGCCCAGTTTGCAGGCTAGAGCAGCCTGTCCTTGGAGGACTGCACCCTGTGGAAAGAGTGACTCATGCTGCAGCATTTTGGGAGGACTGTGTGCCCCTGAGAGGGACCCACGTTGCAGCAGGTGGGGTTTGGCTGCTGCTCATGGAAGTAGTCCCACACCGGAGAAGTCCACGGAGAACTGTCTCACAGTGTGGCAAGGGAAGGATTCCTCTCCCTGAGCCAGGTGGAAGAAAACCTCAGGTGATGAACTGACCGAAACACCCATACCCTCTCTGCCTGGGCTGTCATTGGGAAGGAGGTAGGAGCTGGGAAAAAAAGGTGTTCTTTAAGGGCTTATTTACTTCTCACTCTCCTCCTCTGATTTTGTTACTAATAAACTCACTTTCTATCTCTAAGATGAGCCTGTTTTGCCCTTGGAAGGTTCTCTTCCAGTCCTTATCTCAACTTATGAACCCTTCATTAAATTTTTCTCTCCTCTGCTGAGCTGAGGGATGGGAGAGTGAGTGAGGGACTTTCATGGGTGCCTGGTGATGGGCCAGTGTCAACCCAGGACACTGAGCTAACCCCCAGGCTGCAGCCACACACTGCCTGGGGGGTGACACTGTACTGCTGACAAAGACCAAAACTGCCAATTTGTAGTTGAGCAAATGATAAAAATAATGGTGTATCAGCACATTCCCTTACCCTATTTAGTTTATTGTTGCACATATTTCCAAGCAGCCTTCTGTAGGGAAAACAATGCAGAGATACATGAGCTAGCACAAATTTACTGGGAAAAAAGCAACCAACAACATATGGCATGCCTATTTTAGCTAAGGCAGAGATACAGCAGAAATGAATTTTGTTTAATTAAACTCTTTTTCTTTAAATAATACATAGTGGTCCAGACATTGTGCAGCACTGATGTGTGCACTTGCTTATTTTGGACTGTTGTCAGCCAACAAAGCAGACTGTTTTTAAGGTCTCCCCTAGCATTCCTCACCACACTGGCATTGACTCACTAAGATGTGGAACATTACAGGTCTGTTTTTCTTCCCTGTCAATGGTTTCATGGAAAAGGTGGAAAAACTAGTTTTTTTACTGAGGAAAACTTAGGCTCCCCAGATACCTATGCAATGTGAAAGTGGTTGAGTGGAACATTCCAACCAGTGCGTTAGTGACACATTACAGGATTAAGCAAAATAAAACCAAATAAATTACAGTCATGCAGATAAGACTAAATCTAAACCAAAGAAAGTAGGGCAAGTCTTTCATCTTTATGTTGTTTGGTGTAATTCAGGTCATACTGGTATTGATTTACTGCTGGCAAATTATTTTACAATTACTACAAAGTGAAGTTACTTTATCATATTTTCTACATCCCTTTCAATTACACAGAAACCTTCAATAATTGCTGACTCTTGCAGAAGAATTAAGAACTGAAAGATCAGAACTGAAACGATATTGATGATGGATTTTTCTTCTCATCTTGGAGATTCAAACTGAATTGGGTTCAGACAAGTAAGTTGGGTAGTATAGGAAACTTCCCTTATCATCTAAATTGGCTTTGCAAGTATACATGTATAAGCCATTTCTCAGTACCATGATATTACAGTTGCCTACAAATAGGAAAAGAAATTGCATTTAATATGATATGCTCTAAAGTCAACCAAGTGGATCAATAATTAAGTTCCAGAATTTCTAACTGTGAAGAGTGCTATTCTCTTCAGTCTTTACCTAGTAAACAGCAGTACTCAGAGGCTAAGCATAATCTAGTATGGGCACAGAAGTCAGTAATAGATCAAAAACCCATACTTCCATTCATTACATTTGGAACAAAGGCATGCCAATATCAAAACATTCTGTTCTCAGCAGAATTTTCCATGGTACCTTGTAACTTGCAACTGTATATCTAGTGTGACTTCCGTAAAAAAAATCCAATAAAGGAATTGTAAGAGCAACCCTATTTAGGTCACCAAAGGAATGAGAAATTAATAAAATCAAGTTATTCTCTGGTAATGTTGGCTCAGCAGCAAAATGACACAAAGGCACATCCATACAGTTTACTAAAGCTTAATTCATTTGGATACTTGTGATCAAAGGCTTTGAACAATTACAAAGAAATGTCAAGGTTGTGACATTGTGACTAGAATAAATCAGACAGAAAAAATAAGACAGGAAGGAAAAGAAATGAAAAGAAGAACCCCAACAACAAAATTACATTTCCAAAATTGCTTTTTCCAAGAGAAAAAAAAAACCTGCTTATTTTTTCCCCCAGAAAATGCATTTTCTGAACTGTGAAACAAAAGAGTTCCTCTAATTTTTTCTTTCAGACTTTTTGTGACCGTCACAGTGCAATGGTGGCACCTATTGGTCTAAGATATTTATGAAAATCACACTCTGCAAAGGGCATTTTTTTTTCTAAATTAATACAGTTCACTCTCTGCATGCTGAGAGCAGCACTAGAATGACAATTCCTGCATTGAGGTGACAGCATGATTCATGGTAATAGCTCCGAATTTAGTAATTTCTGATTCATGATTCCTCCCACATGTTGTGACTATATTCTTGAATTGAAGCAACTGCAACTGAGCTGATAGTATAACAGGTAGTGGGTCTATCATTTCCCTCCAGAATAACTGGATGGGTGCTCCCTTCTGTGCATGAGTCATTCCTCTGATGTTTCCTCAGACGAGAGATTAAATAAGGGGAGTGTACATGCTAGAATAGATAATGAGAGTCCTGTGTGAATCAAGATGTGCAAAATGGGGTTTGCTGTTTTTTAATCTGTCAGACAGAAAATTACAAAGAAAAAGCTGAGGTGGAATGAGGGAATTATAGGCACAGAGGGCAGATGTAGGTTCTCAGCTACCTGAGCACACTGTGCTGAGCAGAGGTGCTAAGCAAGCCCATTGATGACCTGTAGTTGTTTAAGCAAGAATGCAATGTGTATGCAAAATGATCTATTCTGTTTCCTCAAACCTTTTTATTTTTCCATGGATTTTTTCTTTAGGATAAAGAGCTTCTCAGAAAAAGACAGTGAGAAACTGAATTTGTTTTCATTACAAAAAATAATTGATAAATATTTGAAAATTATAGCAGTGATTTAAATTACAAACCAAAATAGTCTAATATTTTCTGCTTTGAAGAAACAATGAATCTCAACAGTAGCTGCCTTCTCATTCCTTGCTTACCCTGCCTTGCTTGGCCTTCACTTTTTTGTCTTTGTCTTTCTCCTGCCTCACCCTAAACATATATTTAATCTTTTTTCATAAATAGAAAATAAACTGATTCTGGGCTATTTTTATAGAAAAGAATTTGCAATTTAGGGACTTTAGTCAACTTTATATCTGTTTTAAGATTAGAGAGATACTTAAACCTCTCAACATATGTTGTAATCTGAGACCACTACTACTTATTACTGTCTTAGATAACAACTGCATTCATAGTTAATTCAGAAAGGGAAATTATTTAAAATATGGATGCTGCACGGGCAAATCTGGAAGAAGCAGAATGGGTAAAATGAAGTGTAAGAGAATCTTTTTGAGACACTATAATAGAAGTTCAGAGGAAAAGTAAAGGGAAAAAGTAAAAGCTTACATAGCAGGATAAAGGGAAAGATTAGAAGTATAATATGTCCTTCAAAATGTGGAAGTCATTCCCAAACTATGTAAAACATAAAGAAAAGAAATTTCTGATGATCAAAGAGTAAAATTGTAAAAATTGAGTCCAGAAGATGTAGGAGGAATGTGAAACTACCAATAAAATCTTTTCCACAGCTCTGTAAGAAACACTTGAGAGAAATTAGGGGCTGGTGGGTAACTGGTGGAAAAGACAATTCAAGGAAATGGATGAAAAAAAATCTAAAATACTTCCTCACCTTGGCGTTTAATACAAACATGTCAAAGGCAATTTCTTTCCAGAGGCTTTCATTGTAGTGCCATCTTAAAGAATAATATCTTCCTGAAGCTGAATAAACTGAAGTTATTTGGACCAAGTACTACTTAAAAATATAAACAACCTATGTACTCTTATTTAATAGATACTGTGGGCAACAGAAATAGATGGTCATGAATGCAAATTTTAAAAATTTCTCAGAAGAAGAACTGGAAAACATAGGAAAAAAAGTGTGATTTTCAATAGGAAAATCAGAAAAGTACACAATAAACAAATAAGGCAGATACAAGGAATAGAATCTTTAGAATCTATAAATATTTAGAAAAAAGTTAGTGTTTTGTTAAGAATTCAAAATTATTTTAGTCTTTTGAGCCATTCAATGAGAATGTCACAAGGTATGAAGATGATCTTGCTATCACTGGAAAGAATTATTGGAAGTTCTTGTAAAGTATTAATTCTTTACATGCTTGGTAAAATTTCAGATTCTTTAGGTAGAGTATAGAAAAAGTCTAAATCTCCTCAAAATATACATAATGTAAAATAATATGGTAAGGTTTTTCAGTAGTACAGAATACTTTAAATGTGTGGAAAACCAAGATTCTTCAGCTCAAAAAGGAGGTGATTAAATCTGGCAATGTACTATGATGTAATAAAAAACATGAGAAATTAAAAAATAAAATATTATTTGCCATTTTTTGTAGCAGAAAATATTGAATAAATAAACCAAGTATCACATGCAAAATAAAATAATATTAAAGCATGAGTTTTAACATAAAGGAAAAAAATGCATTATTTTTACCCTGATAATATTCGATATTTTGAACACCTTAAAAAATATTGATTTGTTTCTTACAGGTAAGTTAATTTCTTCCCAGAGAGGAAATTTTTATAATTTTTCTATCTATAAATTTTTGCATTAATGTAAATTTTTGGTTAGTGCCTAATACCTCATCAGGATGTTACACCAGTATTTCAATCACAAGAATTTCTGTTGTGCTGGGATTAAAGAAGTTGTTCTCATAAGCATAAATGTGCACCTATTTTTCATGATTATTCGCATCAGTTTTAATTTTCTGGGATTTCCATACTTCAGTGATTGACTTATAAAGTTCACTATTAAAATCAAGTCATATAAAAGTTTTTTTGAAATGCTATGGCTGCCTGGTGGCACACACTGGTAGCTGCCTGAATTCATACTTTTTGGCCATAGATACTCTCCATTATCACTCAAGCCTTTGTACTTTTTACACCACATTGTCTGTCAACTCTTAAATATATAATTTACAATATAACTTTACAGAAAGATAATTCAGACAAAATTATGGCAAAGGTCAAACACTCATTTACTTCTAGGTTGGCATGTGTTTAGATCTCCTCCAGAAGTTTAAAATTCTCCTTTTCCACAGGAATTTAATATTTGAAGAGATCTCTTGCTCACAAGGTTCTCTGTCTCTGAAGACACTTGTAGCAAGTGAATGTTCATGAACAAGTCCATGAAATGAACTGCAGCAAAATAAAATTTCATGTCAAGGAAGTTTGGTATTTTTTAAAAAAATATGCTACTTCTTGAGAGATCTATACAGTGCAGGAGTCCCAGCTGTTTAAACTTTTTTTTTTTATGAACCTAAGAAGCTTACTATAAAAAAAAATCTACAGATGGTTTTCAATAGTGAAACTATGGTTTTCTTTGCAAGTGTTGGAAATGTGAATAAATTGTGTAGCATCAAGGATAAAAACAAGAATATATTTAAAAATACAAACAATGGAAAGACCTCAGACGTGGTCTTGGTCTTGTACTAAACAATGTATTCAAGAGTAGACTAGTTCTGATTCCCATTTTCTCTTGATTACAGTAATCTGAACATCTTTTTTCTGTAAATAGTACCAGTCAGAGAAAAAAATTCCATTCTGCAGAATATACTTTAATCAGAGCAAAAAAGTCAAAATTTTGCAATATTGACAAAAACAAAAGTTTTGGAACTATTCTTCTAGCGTAAAACATTCAATGATGAATCCTGTTATACATTCAAACGAACAAAGACACAATCATGAAAAAAAATTTTCCACTAAGGTAGTTTAGAAATTTCAAGGCTTATTTTGTAAAAGAAACACTCCTTGCTTGTTGGCTGTTAAATGAAAGTACATAAATTTAATTTATTATATTTTAATTTCATTTGTTCTAGTCACTGGATTATATCAATTTCATATTTTATTGCAATGTAAAACAATATATTAACATTATCAGAAACAATTTTAATGTAATTGCATTCTGAGCTTCTCCAGCTTACCAGGGATGAGACATATTACAGACACTAATCATATCACTTTAACATTCTTTCAATGTTCCTCCACATGTTTTTTAATCTTTTGAAATTGTGAACACCACACATATATTAAAATTTTTATTTACTACAATGATGTGTATTTTTAAATCTGATTCTGTTGATAATCTTATTTTGATAGATCTCTATTTTGCAATATTACTGTACTTAAAATAATATTAGCTAATTAATAATTATTTTAATTGTTGCTCATATCAACACAACCTCATTACACAACTATCTTATAATGAACTTTGGTATTAACACTTAATTATTATCTTCTCAATACACATTTTTAATGAACAGGCTAACAGCATCTGTCAAAAGCATAAACCTTTTCTCGTGTTGCTACCATATATTTCTGTCCAAGGTCATACATTTGTTTCTGCCATAAGTAATAGGATGTAGGTAAGTAATTAAAAAATGTAATTGGTGGATGCTTGTGTAGCCATTTGTATCCATTATACTGAAAGGTTTTATATAAACCATACATCAAAATATTAATATAGTCAACATCTATTAATGAAACTCAATTCAAATATACAAAAGGAATTACTATGTCTTTCTAGTTGTTTCCTTAATACCAGAAATTAAACTATTGAACATTAATACAAAAATGAGCAAGACTATGTTACGTCTGTTACAAAAGACTTAACCTAAAAATTTTGGTTTTGTTATTTTATTAATTATATTTTGATATTTTAATAAGTATTTGTAATAAATTAATTATTTTATTTGGTTATCCACCATTGGTGAGATTGTCACATTTCCACTTCTTAAAACAGCTTCTTTCAGAAGGCTCTTACACAATCTCAACATTCATGCAAGATTATTAGCGCAGTTCTGGAACCAAAATGATCTGGATACATTTCTGATTTTCTGCTTTACATACTGTTCAAATACACTTAAATAATAATTCCTGTAAGTAACCTTTCCTTTCTCTCTTTGCTCTATCTATCAAGAGTATTTACCTAAACAAGAGTATCTCTTTCATAGGCAGAAGGGCCACCAGCTAGACATTAAAGCAAGCTAATTTCTTTAAATACATATCTAGGCTGAGATTTTTTCACCTATCAAAAGTCCTCATTACTTCTTTCTGTAGCTTTTGGCCATGGAATTATAAAACTTTAATTCTGCACAGGATATTTTTTCTATTAAGTTTAAATTTCTATTTACCAACCTTTCAAACAGACTTTTCCTGCTGCACCAGAAGGTGTCATTTTGTATTCAACTTGCTGCAGAGAAGGCAAGAAAGATTACCAAAGTGTTGCCTAAATTTTCATTTATAAAAGTAAGGTGATAACTATTGCCAGCAGTTATTGTTCTGTGTATGAAAATGTAACACTCAATATGCTACCAAATCAGTCTTGTGAACTTCTTTCTTTCAACAGTCAAGTTATGCCACTGAAAAAAAGGAAAGTAAATCTGACTACTACATGCTTTCAATATATTTAGTGTTTTTCCATAAAGTAAGAATGTCTCTGTGATTTCTTGCTGTAAAAGACCTAACATTGATTTTTATAATTATATTTGAAGACATTAAATTGAAAAAATGACACAAAATAATTTTGAATCCATATATTTTAATGTATCTATCTCTAGAAGGAAAATTATAGCAATTAAACTTAATTTTCACAGTCTAACTAACACCTGGAATGGAATAATGTTTTCTTTCTGTGTATATTGTTATTTGTTTTAACTGCCACAGCATATTCTTTTGATAAGCATCAGGCCCAATTCCACCACCATCACTCAGGTATTACTCAAAGAAAATTCCACTTAAAAATAAAAAGTTGCATTCAGGTCAAAGACTTCAAAACTTTACTTTGGTTTTTGGCATTTCCATTAAAAATACAGGTGGTAACTCCTCCCCCCACTGCTGAAATTTGGTATTTTTTTAAACCTCTCTGAAACAATATTTTAATGTAAAAATTTATGAAAATCATGAATAAATTTTAAAGCAGAAAAATATTGTACATACAGCCACCTTCATATATACTGCTACCCAGTCGTACCTCTGTGACGAAATACAGCCATGAATTAGCAAAAGTTAACAAGGGCTTTCTACCAATTTAATGTAAACAACAGTGTAAATAAACAGAAAAGAGCCAACCAACTTTGGTTTGGAGAGAATACAGTAATAATTAAATATTAACATTTTCAATGAGCATATGTGATTAATAGGATAAATAATTTTATAATTTTATCTTACATGAAGTTACTTGCTCCAACTTTGTGTCTTCCTCTCCCTGAACTTCAGTCTCACAGGGAGAGCCATAACAACACCATTACTATTAACAGCCACTTGGACTTTGCATTGATCAAATCAAAATTTTGTTGGCTGTATACTGAAACATAAAGAACCTTTTCCTCGTAATGATCTCATTAGACTGTGATGAATAATCTCTCCAGGGAAGTCGCCAAAGCCATGTCATCAGCATTACTTAAACCTTCTACTCTTCTTAATCATTTTTATTATACCATTGTCTATAAACTCAGGCTAAGATTGGAAATCCCATTGTACTGGGTGCATGGTTAAGTGAAGCTCTTGTCGTGAAGAGTTTAACATCTAATTAGATCAGACAGCTGTGACAGCAATGTTCAAAATGTCACAAACATTTTTAAAGTCTGCTACAGGTTTTCTACCAGTACCACCTCAGGCTTGAATGTAAAAAACCATAAAATAACAGGACCAGGATTTTCAAAGAACTATCAGGCCTGTACTTGTACACGAAATAGAAAATAGGGTCCTGAAGTGGGATAAATTAGAGTCTAGAAGCCTATAATCACAATTCTTACCCTCCCCTTTTTGATTTGTGCTACTATTTTCATCTTCAGGAACATTTGTTTCCTTGACATAAAGCAAATAATATTTTATCTAACTCTATCATTTAGAAAGACTGACATGTTTAAGCAATTCAATGAATTAGATACAAAACTGAGGTGAGCATAAGTAAAGCATGGTGTAGTTCTGTCCAAATGCAACCTAAATCCTTACATACACATTTAAACAAAAACCCCATATACATACACAGGGGCCTAATGGCACAAGCGTTGTTAAAGACAAAAGATATTAAAACATTGGTGACATTTTCTAGTGGCTTATCTATATAGGCAGATTTAACCCCTGGATCACTGGAGTGTGGAATGATCATGCAGTCACACTGATCTGAAAGCCCCTGGTTAAATATTATGTACACTCCATGTCAGTGAGCTTCTCAGCACTGACAGTAAGCTCACAGAAATTATGTGTAACTGCTTATACCATTCTCATCCCTGTAGTACCAAATTTGCTGCAGAGGGGCACTAAGCAGTGTGAGGAGTTAATTTCAGGTACGCTTTTTTCCCCTATTTGTCTTTCAACCAAAAGATAACAATGTGTGCAGTAGTCTAATAAGGAATTGTAGTATTATATAATTGTGAGACACAGTGTCAAGAGAATGGGGGCAGGGCACATGCTTTCTTTAGCTCTCCACAGACAGAAGAGTGAAAATGTGAATATGCAAACATTTCATCTACTTGCTTGGAAAAAGGAGAAAATTAATGTACACACCTTGAGATTATGCATAATTTACACACAACTCATAAAATATACATAGTGCAATATATTATAATTTTAATGGTGTATTACTTGACGTTGCATATTGCTTTCATCATTGTACACTAAGTTGTATTTCCTATGTACTCTTTGTGCATTATTGCCATCTTACTACATTTGGTGATACATTTCTCTGTACGGTGATCAAAGGATTTAGAAAGACCTCACATGGCACTCTTCGATTAAACAGAGTTATTGCCTAGTGGGCTGGGACAGAAGAGCAGAATTAGTGTACAGGAGCTGTCTATGCAGCAGAAAGCACTTGTGAGACTTGCAATCAACTGCTTCAGCAATTAAAAATACAGCTAAGCACTCACCCTGTTCAGGCTCCATGGGAATTTAGACTTAAAACTTTTTTCAGAGTTCAGTCAAAAAAACTACAGTGAGAAAGTCATAAAAGAGAAGATCAAAGAATATTCTTTTTGGGAAGACCTAAAATACATGTGTTTTCATCCAGGAAAACCTTATTTAGGCTCTTATCCTTGTACGTCGTGCTCTGCTGTTGAAACCATGTAACCTTTAAATTAATTATTAAATATACAAAGATTAAGAAAGAATGGCAGTACAGTCTGGTGATCATGGAATTCCGAGTCTGATGAATATCTAGATCTCAATGCACCTTATGGCTTTTTATATTTATAATAAAAATCCAATTACTTAAGTAGCTACTCCAAAATATAAATTCAGTAAAATACAATTTAGTAAGCTCTAGTAACTGGATACAAAGAAAATTCATTTTTGGCCTTGTCTCTCTTTCTCACCTTTCTACTCTAACTGGGAATAAATCAAATTTATTTACCCAAGTCAAGTTTGTTTTGCCTGGGATTGTAATTGGCAAACAAGCTCCTGTCCTTTCCCCAGTCTGGGAGTTTTTTGTCCTATATTCTTGTCTTGTCCTGTGGAGGAGGGGAGTGAGAGATCAACTTCTTAGGGGTTTGGTAAGCAGCCAAGGCAACCTACAAGAGAAAGAAAATTGTTAATGGGCATACGGAATGGAATGGAATCTGAGAAAGAGCAAAAGGACACACAACAGAGGATGGAACAGTGCCTCATCTTGGAAAAAGAGTCTGTAATGAATTCATAGGTATTAAAAAATTCTGTTTATCATATTGGAATCAAATCTGTCAAGAGACTGCTAAAAAGAGATGACGGCAAAATTTATATACACCATATTTATTTCTGAATTTGCCGTAAATACAGAATTCTTATAATTAAAAAAAAGAAAAAAAGAATAAATATACTGATTACAAAGAAAATGTAATAAAGTACAAAAATATATGGCTACATTCATGAAATAATATATTCATATCTCAATTGTGTCCCAATTTATCCTGAAATTCATAAAATATATTTGCTGCTTCAGAAATAATAAATGCCATCCTCTTAGACAGTCATAAGTTAGATTTTCAGACTTCTCTTTTCATGACTTGAATTTTTAAATAATAATATATACATGTAGCAAATTTGATCTCTTTAAAAGGTAGCTTCAAAAAAAATAATTAAAAACAATAGGAAATGCCTTGTTTTTTTTCTGGTAATTCTTTTATATATTGAAGGCATAAATCTATATGAAGCATTATGAAAGGCACAGCAAAAAGAGTTAATG
>VZTB01012422.1:31367-45667 GCA_013397245.1 Thryothorus ludovicianus
TCATCCCTCGGGACTCCTGCTCGCCCCTCCTCCTGGAAAGGTGCCAGCATCGGAGAAAACTGTGACTATTTCCTAACACTGTTTGGGGCTGATACTATAGTTATTGCTATTTTGTTTATCTTGTTAGACTCATTAATAAAGAACTGTTATTCTTATACCAAGTTCTTTGCCTGGGATCCCCTTGAATTCCAAAAGCATAGCAGTTTTGGAGAGAGGAAGTTTACTTTCTCGGTTGCAGGAGAAAGACTCCTGCTTTTCCTAGCAGGCATACCTGTCTTCAAACTAAGACAGAGTCCCACTTCCCAAAACCAAGTAGTTTCAGAAGAACTTAGCAGAAGAGGCAGATCATCTCCCTTGACCTGCAGGCAATAGCCACTAACCCAGAACACTATATTGTTACTATTCTTTGCTGCAAGAGCACATTACTGGTTCAAGGCTGACCTGGCGCCCTCCAGGATCTCCAGGCTGTTTTCTGTGAAGCTGTTTCATAGCTGTTCTGCTCTTGACATGTACTAGAGCATGGGGTTGTTTCTCCCAAGCACAAGACTTTGGATTTTCTTTTGTCGAATTAGTGAGTTTTTTCTCAGCCCTGTTGAGGTCCCTTTGAATGGAGCACAACTCTGATGCATCAGTCACTCTTCCTATCTTTTTATCCTCTGAGAAGTTGCTATTTATGCCATCCCATCAAGCAGGTAATTGAATATATTGAACATTACTGGTACCAGTATTAAACCCTGTGCTAGATTGTTTCCCACTGGCCTCAAACTGGACTTCATGGTGCTCATCACTGTTACAGAAGCTTGGCATTTGAGACATTTGTATCTGCTTCACTGCCTCTTTAGCTAATCTATGCTTCATCAGATTGTCTAGAAGGACGTTTTAGAAGACTATGTTGGAAACTTCACCAAAATAATAATAAGTAATGTCCATTGCTCTCCACTCATCTGCCATAAGCAGTCATGTTCTTCCAGTTTCTAATTATGTTTCACTTCACTAGCCTGAACAAGTCACATATGTGACAGATTTTACATTTTTTTCCTTTTAATTTTTGTTATCTGCACCTTTATTATCACATTCTATAGTCTGATCTGAGTATATATCATTCCTGAATGTCATTTATTTTGAAATAGTTTTCTAAAATCTTCTTTCTTTTTTTTTTTCATATAGAGTGAATTCTTCACCCTAATCACCAATAAGCCTTGCTGTTTCATTTACTTATTTTTAAACAATGTCCTGGAACAGAAGCCACAGCAATAGTGTACTGCACTCAAAATCGTCAATAGCTGATATTGGCTATCAAAAGTATTGGACTGTCTATGAGTAATCTAAGACGATCTTCTCCATCCTGAAATGTGATATAATATAATCAGAATACAATCAGACTAGCCTTCTCTAAACATGTCACATTTATATTTTAAGTTTATTTTATTTATACAAAACTGACAATACAGTATTTAAAAATTTAAATCTTTTCATACCCAGAAAAAGTACAGCACAAGTTTGTGTTATCATAATAAAAGATATTTCCAAGACTGGTTGTAGGCATTACTTTATTGGAGGGTTATAAGACACCTTTCCTTATCCTCACAGAAGAGCTGCTTCCTTCCCTCATTCTTTCTGTGTTTTTCTCTCGTTTTGGTATTTCAGTGGCTCAAAAAAACCTGCTAGAGCTACCGTTAAAGATTAGCATAACAAAAAAGTATTTCTATTCTTCCAGGACTTCCTTTTGACTCAAATACATTTAGAGACAATGAGGGGTACATTTTATAAATCCCTCTTGGGAGGTTAAGTGCTCAAGTCACGTTTACATTAAAGAGATTTGTTTGTGTAGCTCCCTATACACCATTTTAAAGATCTGCTTCTTGGAATATCAAATTACATTTTATTTGATAGATGTGAAGTCTGGTAAGAATAACAGAGTGAATTTTGTTACTTGGTTGTCCTTCAGCTCAAAATTAGCATTTTAAAAATTATTTAACTTAGACTGATAGGCACATAAGAACTGAAACTACACAGCCTTTCTAATGACAGTACTAAAATATTATCATATTTATAAAGCCCACATAGCACTGGAGTTTTGGGATTTTTAGTATTATGATAAATAATTTCTTTTTTTCTTAAATTTCTTTTTTAAATTTTTTCTCAATTTTATAAGTTTTTTTTATGCAAAGAGGAAAAACAAGGAGGCATTCAAGATGAAAAAAATAATGATATTTAAGAGGAGATTTGATGGTAATATATGCAGTTTATATATTTGTAATTCATAAAAGTCCAACAGATTCTCAAGCCAGGAAACCAATAATCTTCTATTTATAGTCAAATAGTGAATTACAGTCTGTCAATTTAGGGTTACACTGCCCTGGGTCACAGTCAAAATAAAAACAAATCCTGTAATAAGCAAAATTTCCTTATGACACATTTATATATATACAGATTATAAATAAGTATTTAATCTTATCATTACCTGAATCTTAGCATACCTAAAGAAAATGTGAAGGCTACATCTGAAGTTAATAGGGACAACTATTTCCTACAGATTGCATCAAAACTTCATTTCTTAATGAAAGAAAGGATTCAAACCATAACCTCTACATTGATGACGCTTCTCAGCATTTTGGGTTTGTTAATTTTGCTGCTTTGTCACTCTCTGGTTATCTTTTTTTTTCTTATATTTTTTCCTTGTATTAAGTTACTTTTTCTCTAATCTGAAATCATATTGATATTTAATGAAAAAAAAAAGCATTGGAAAAAATTATTAGGCTGATTAACTTGTTGAAACAAGTACTTTTTAAGATGAAAAAGCACAACTACTCCATCTTACTTCTTTTTTCCTTATTAATATCTGTATTCATTCAGAAAATATAGATAAAATTTAATTTTTTTAGGAGAGAAAAAAAAAGAAGAAACAATACAAACAAAATACAAGCAATTGACAACTAAGTTCATAACAACTTCCAAGGAAATGAGATAAAGGTTTACTTACTGTACAAGGAAAGATTTTGGAAAGAGTGGTGAGAGTTGCACCCATTTTCTCTGGACAAAAACACTAGTTATAGTTACAACATCTCTGTTAATATTTTTGATTGGTTTTTCTAATTTTTTAATTCAACCAAGTTTTTTTATTTGATATAATGAGGTACAATAAGGAAGAAAAATATTAATGGGATAAATTAGATGATAACGTTTGTGTGACCCTTTGTTTTGATTGTTTGGTTGTTCTGATGAATACTCATGGACCTCCAAAAACCAATTTGCTCACTTTACAAATATCTGAATAGACACAATGTACTCTTGATAAGAAAAGCTTAACTAGAGCATCTAGTAGCATCTCTTACTTAACATCATATTTGAATTTCTTTCCATTTCTAATACTGAACAGAAGCTCATCCAAAACAAACAACCTGACAGGCGGCCACTAAAAGCAAATAGCACTAAAGAACTTTGCTGAAAATTCTTCAGCATGTTCTTTGGAGGTAAAGTATGGCTCTGGGACCCTGTCCTTACTGTGTTCTTTGTGATCACTTATAGATCGGTGGAGAAAAATAGGGAGTGATAATTTAAAGTCTGCAAATTAAAAAAAAAGCTTGGGACATGAAATCTGCTGAAAGAGACAGTGTAGAGCTAAGACTCAGGGAAAGACAGCTGTAAGTGTATAAAACAGAAATGACAACAAAAGGAAAGAAAAATTGGAATTTAGCTGGACAACAAGATTTTGATTAGCAAGTATGATAGAAGCAGCTGAGAAAAAGGGAGAGGTGCAGGCAGAATGCTGAGGTAGGAGAATGGCACAGATTGAAGGGAGAAGCCTTTAAACACAGAAAATGGGCTGGATTGGCAATAAGGCAGAAAACATGGATGACCATCATAGGATAAAGATAAAACACAACACTTCAGGAAATGAGTAGAAGAGTGTGCTCACAAAAATATACTGACTGCAGATTATGGAAATGAAACTGGTTTTCCTTGATGTTAACAAATATTTGTAACACATACAGACAAAGAACATGGTGTCAGCAGTGAAGGGCCACTGTAATGGGACACAGACTGGTTTGGCATGAGGGTCTCAGTTTTCCCGGGACACTGACAGATAAATCAGATTCCAAGTGTTGTGGTGATCTCCTCTTTTTATGTGACACTGATCCAAGGACCAGCCAAGAAGAAAATATCTGCAAGGCACTCTGAGTTAGAGAGGAAGAGAATTTGCCCACATAGGCATGAACCATGTTTTGCCATGTTCCCTCAGGCTCAGTGAATGCAGCCTGACCTTGCCCAGTGGCATTAATGTCAGATTTAGCTCTATTGGAGTGTTTATACATAGAAATCTGCATAGACACATAAACACAGGTAAGTGAAGTTAAATTCAGGTTATGCCATACTCATCTTTGAATTTACATTGTGATACAGTCAGAGAACTGAAATATTAATCAGTACATGTAAGACACAAGTTAAAATAAAGAATATATTTTACATTTCCTAAAATTTCAGTATTTGTCCTTAAAACCTACCAACATTTTCAGACATTCCAGATTTTCTCCAAAGAAATCTAAATTTTTTGAGAGTTTTGATGTCAAAACTGTCAGAAATCATTAAGATCTTAAAGACTCAAGAGACAAAAATCAATGCCTGAGATTTTAGAGGGAAGGAAAAAGTAATTTAGAACTCTCTTCTGTCTTCTTGAAAAGAAATAAACATAATATCAAACCAAAGTCTGCAAGCTGCTGACTGCTTTGCCTTTCAAGCTCTCCTTTTCCTTTCCTATTATTATATTACGGCCTCTAGGTAGAATTAAAGGGATACTTGTGTATTATTACAGAGGACATTTTGTGCCTTATTAAGGTCTATCACTTTCTACTTGTACTTATTTTTTCTAGATGCTATATAGTATAATGTATAAAATATAACACTTTTACTTAACAATTAAGCTTGTAGGATGTTAGATACATCATTAAAGACTTTTTTTTTTTTTTCTTGAAATATTTTTACCCATCTAGATTAGTTACTTAGGAAATTCTTGGCTTTCAAAATGTAAAAATTTATTAGTCTCAGTTTTGGTTAACTTGTAGAACATAACAGCAATTAAAATTAAACCAGAAAGAGAGAAGTAGTTACCAACATTTCTGACGTGTATGTGGTAACCTGTGTAGTGCTCTATGGAAGAGCGGCACTTCTTTTGTGCTATAGACAACACAGGATATAGAATCATCTATAAAATCACAGAACCAAACAGTGGTTTGATTTAGAATGGATTTTTAAAGATCATCAATTTTCCTGACACGAGCAGGGGTAGCTTTTCTTAGAAGGATAAAATCCCTCTAAGTCTTCATATATAGGTGAAAACATACCTTTTTTTTTTCCTCTTGTCGACAAGTTATTCCATAATTATCTACCTTAGAACTCCTAGTATTATCTTTTAAGAGTATATGAACCACTGTTTTGCTTTTTATGCTTTGTAAAGATTATTATTTATACAAGAAATTGTGTCATTTATGTGCATATTATATTATTATTATCATTATTATTATTAACTATGCACAGTTAAATCCTATAAACAGTGCTTCGAACCTAATGGATAGATAGATAAGCCATTTTAGATAACAGGGCTGAATATTCTCTTTGGGAGCATCTAGATTATAAACTCAGTTCCTTGCAGGCGGCTAATGACAAACGTGTATGGTTATTATGCAGCTTATGCTACTGAGACTGTGCTGTGCTAAGATACTGCCATCAAAAATCTGTGGTCCCAGGCACATTTTCTGTGTCATGAGCTTGCTTTCCTGCTGCCTTTTTTTGTTTCCAGACATATTTCCTCTCCTTTTAGACTGGAACACACTTGGTTTCTGTTGTTGTTAAGGGTAAATCATGGAAAAGATCAGTATTCAAAGTCTCTCATGGAGGTAATTTTGCTGGTCATTCCTTGATGCTTGAGATCCTTTGACACACTTGGTATGTCCAGGCTTTACCATCATATTCACGGACACTCTAACTGCCTATCAAATACAACAGAGTATGACATTTATTGCAGACTAGGTATGCCAAACTGTTGTGTGCACAGAAGTCAGTTCAGACACGTAGACAGACAGTTGCCGGACACATTATAAAGTCTAATATAGAAATTTTTTCCCTGTGAAGGCTTTTTCATCTTTCTTCTGTATAGAAACCCAAATTGTTTAATTATGCAATTAAATTAGATTATTTATGTAAAAGAGATCTTTCCTTTCCCATAAAATATGATTCACAAACCTTTTCCAGAAATCAACATTCCTTTATAGAGCATTTTCCTTTCCTCTGTGTGCTGCTACCAAAATTCAGATGAGGTAGGTCCTTTCCATAGTCAGATTTGTGACTGACAGCCATCACATTTAAATACAAATTTTACTCTACTGTAATTTCTTTGTGGATTACATGCTTATGTCCAAATAAAATAAATGAGTTCTAGTTATAAGTTCACATTTCCAAAAATACCTTAAACAGAGAAGAAATATAAGCATTCAAGAAAACTGTTGCACAGGTTATAGCATGATTATAGTACTCCAGATATCAGAGAAAGAAGTAAAATCCCCATGTTCATCCACTATCAATAAAAAATTGATCTCCACATTATCTGCTCATCTGTAATGAGCATCTCATATGATGTTGGATTGAAGATCCCATGAGTACAGAGCCTCCGGCTCTGCCCCTGTCCTCTACCGTTCCCTGAGCACATGAAGTGCAATGTTTTTTCCTTTCATTCTTCTTTTATCTACTCTTCTAAACCTCTTTGTTCCTCTATTTGGTTTTCATCTACCCTGAGCTGCTGCTGTGGTACTGAATGCTGATGAAACAATAAGTTATTCCTACTCAGAAGATTGTTTTTGAGCTGTATTTCTTGGCACAGCCTAGCTACCCTGCATTTGTACAGGGAATCTCTGCATCCATGGTAAGGGCAACTAACGAAGCTGTTTGCAAGTACTCTGGATGTGAGAGGGATTGCAGCATGGATCAATACTGCAGCACAGACAGAGACTGATAATGTGACACCCTTTCAACTCGTCACTGATACTGACCCTCTTCCTGCAGTCCTAATGCCCTGCAGTGTCACTGCTGCTCAGCCGCAGCTCTGTCATTGTCACCGTGCAGGGACATTCCCAATCCCATCCCTCCTCTGTCGGCTCCTCAGACAAGTCAGTTGACATTTCCAGCTCCTTCCTTGACCTAAGCATGTCAGCTGCCACTTTCAACAAAAATGTATGGTCAACATTAGCTCAACTTTTTTTCTGGTATTGTTTTTTCAGAACTGGAAGAAAAAAATTAAAAACCCTAGGACTAAAATTACCCTTTGAGGTCACTGGGTCCACTTCATTTAATGGGACATGTAGACTACAGCAGAAGTAGTCATGTGAATGCTTACATTTGTACCATGAAGGCACAGTACAAAACAACTTTTAGGAGTCAGAAAAATAATAAAACACTTAATCAGACAAAACAATATTGTATTTTGTTAAAGGAAGAAAAAAATCTCAGGAAATAAAGTCTTCAGAGAATAGAATGCAGTTTTTAAACTCGTCTCTATTTTTCATCTTAATAAGAGAATATGAAGGCAGATGTGCTGAATTTGAACAGAAAAATATAATATTCTCATGATATATATCACCATTAACAGGGCCAAAAGTCAAATTTCTTTCACACATTTCAAAAGAATTTAGTTTGAAAGTACACAAAATAACTCATAAAAGATTTTTTTGAATTTTTGTTTGGCATCTCTGTTACAGGGTGGCAACAGAGAGAATATCTAGATTCTGCATTGCTGCATAGCATTTTGTCCCCCAAATTACACTTGAAATCTTTCAAAACAAAAGCTACTTTTTATTTTTCTTGGTTCCTTAATAAATTCCTCTGTGGCTGATATAAATAAAAAGCGGTTTTTCCCATAGACAGTGTAGACTTCTTGTTTACCCTTTCCATTTTACTATAGTTCATAGTGATCCATCTTCTAGAACAAACACAAACAAAATGCATTCAGCAATTTTTCCCATCACTGCAACACTTGACAGAATATAGATTGAGAAAAAAAATCAGTTCAGAGAAGGTGAAAGTGATGCTGATCAATTGTTGGAAGCAGCTTGACGAAGTGGGAAAACTGAAGCTTTTCCAATTGTGTACTCAGCCATCAAAATGCTGCTGATATTCTATTCAGGTACTGATTTTCTCTGCAGAACTGAAAGTTTAATATTTCTGTAAGAGATACAAACTACTGGGACTACTAGATCTGCAAGTGCTGTTGTAACATCAGATAAGCACATGAAATATATATATAAATATATATATATGGGTAGAAGTTGAAGAAACTGAAGATAAGATTCTTTTTCTGTTTATTACCATAGTACAGAACTCCTGCTTGTATACCAGATAAGTTTATGGAAAAATGCTCAGCATTTAATAAGAAAACAGCATAAATTTACAGAAATACTATTTTCTTTATAAAGAGGAATTTATTTGTTCAAAAGTGTTGTTCATGTAATCCTTATTACAAAAATTTCCAAAGTTAAATTTCCTATAAATATAATTTGCCTTAAAGGAACGTGTAGAGTGATTGCAGCAGGGATGTTTTTTTCCAGGAAGTGTGTTACAACTGTATTTTTGGCTTGCGTCTGTTCACCTTTAGCTGTGGTGCTATTGTGTAGGGATTCAAGGTGCTTGCTGATTGGGAGTAGTGTCTTGTCATGTTAGACATCCTGGAAATTAACATCTGCACCAAACAAGGACCAAGGGCTGAAGAGAGGTTGCTGTTGATAAAGAAAAGACAGTTCTGTCACTCTGCTGTTAGGTATATTTTAATGATATATCCAGCACTCTGATTATTTCAATAGGCTACTTCTTAGGAAGGTTTTAGCTAAAGAGATCACAGATCTTTTATTTCAAACAGGAACACCAGAGATTTGAGATCACCTCTGGCCCTGAACCCATCTCTAGAAGTACTATAAAAATGAACAAACTGAAAAAGATCTGAGGGGGTGGATGGTTGTTTCAGTTTACGCTAAGATCAGGTCACAAGCAGGTGCACACACTACAGTCCATGGGAGGCTTCTCATCTAGGTAAACATGTCCTGGAATTCCCTCCCACCTGCCATATCGAAGCCCCAACTGCTGCCAGTACTCAAGGATTCACCAAGGAAGCTTTAGGAAATAAAGAATCAATGGTGTTACTACTGTTCAGATGAAAGGATCCTTTGATCCAAAAGACTGGATACAACAGCACAACATTTTCTGTGAATTTCTCTGGAAACTCTTTAAGAATAATAAAGCAGAAAAATGTTGTGCCATTCTATGACTTTAAAGAATTCTAACATTTTAAGATGTTATTTCAAATCCAGGTGTTGACATTTGGATTTTAAGTGTTCTACAGGGTTTTTGGGATTTATGTGCTTAGTACATTTTATAACTGTAGTAGATTGACCTTGGCTGATTGTCAGATGTACACCTAGCAACTCTTAACCCCCTTCTCAACTGGAGTTCTCTGGAAATTGGGTGGAAAACTCATGGGACAAGATAAAGACGGGGAGATCCCTTACAAATTTCTATCATGGGCAAAATAGGTTTGACATAGGGAAAATTTAGTTTATTAACAGTTAAAAAGAGAGTTAGATGGTGAGAAAGGAAGACACTACAGAATCATCTCCCTTCCCCCCAAGCAACACAGAGGGAGTGAGGGCTAAAGCCAGTCTGTAATAGTTATTTTCAGCTACTTCCTCCTCAGACTTTATCCTCTGCTGCAGAATGCACTGCCTTCATGGGCTGCAGTCCCTTTCTACTCCAATATGGAGACTGCCAGGCCATAAATTCCTTTAGGGCTTATCTTCCTGCTCTAGTGTGAGATTCTCTTCATGGTCTGTAGTGCGGATATCTGCTCCACTGTGGCCTCTGCTTCAGTGCCTGCAACATCTCCTCTGCTTTCTCTAACCTCAGTGTTAGTGGGATTGTTTGTTCCACTTTGTCCTCTTTCCTGCTGTGCAGTTTTTTATCATGTCTTACATAAATTCTCCCAGAGACACCACAAACTCCTCTGCCAAGCTCAGCTGTGTCCTGCAGTGAGTCCAATTTGGAACCATCTGGAATTGGCTGGCCAGCACAGAGAAGTCCCTGGCTTCTGCTCACAACAGCCATCCCTGCAGCTCCCACCATTACCAAAACCTTGTGAACTTACATTAAACACCAAGAAGTTATTAGATAAACTGTATTTATTGTAAATATATAGAGTCATACACACACTGTTCCCAAACATACCGTGACTTCTACACTTATCAAGTTGGTAAAAAATTGATGAGCTTAACATGCAAAAAATTTAAGAATAGAGATAGCTGCAGGGGCTGACCAGTGGATTGTGATATTTCTAGTAGGCAGAATTTTTAGAAAATAATTTTGTATTTTTAGGTTAATATAAAAGGAATCCTTTTAAAATCTACAGTTCATGAAGAATAGAGCAGTCTAGAACAGCCGTCTTTTAAAAGTCAATAAATTTAATCAGTTAAAAGTCGGAGTTGGTGCAGACCTAATATCAAGATGTTTGTTTCTTGTTTGTTTGTTCTGTTTTGTTTTGCTAGTATTACATCTAAGTGTAGAGCTAGAACAAACTCCAATAAACGTACAGAGCTGTGAATAGTGTTCTCATTGAAAATATAAAGCAATGATTGCAGCACTGAACTGACACAGTACGAAGCAAACACTCACACTTAGCAGGGCTACTAGCCAGTGTGGCAGTGGGGAGTGAAAGATGGTAGGAAATGATTGAGGACCTACCTGATAGGAGCAGACAGACTCTTAGGATATATGTTTTATTTATCCTATTAGAAAAATAAAAGAATAGAAATTCTATTCCATATTTACATTAGAAGATAGGAATGCACAGAAAAAGCTAGAAAT
Source organism: Thryothorus ludovicianus (assembly GCA_013397245.1). Classification (NCBI taxonomy): domain Eukaryota; kingdom Metazoa; phylum Chordata; class Aves; order Passeriformes; family Certhiidae; genus Thryothorus; species Thryothorus ludovicianus. The sequence continues at coordinate 42,264 of VZTB01012422.1, forward strand.
AATTCCTGACTGAGAATTCGTACGAGTATGCCAGTGGGAGAGAAAAAAGTGATCTCTGTAGTCTGGGGAATAGATGAAGGACAACTGACTCAAAGGTTGCCAGCACAAATGGGACTGAAAATCCTCCAGCAGTAGCTCCACAGCCTACTTCTTTCACCCTGGTCCTTTTCCTTTGCAGGTGAGTTCGCCAAGAACTGCAGAAGGATGGACAGAGAGCTGCATCTGGGAGGACAGGACCAAGAATAAGTCTTGAGAGGAGTGGCTGAGGGAATGCTGCTGTTCAGTCTGGAGAAGAGGAGGCTGAGTGAAGGCTGTGTCGCTCTCTACAACTACCTGAGTGGAGGTTCTGGAGATGGGTGGGATGGTCTCTTCCTCCTAGTAACAAGCAACAGGACCAGAGGAAACAGCTCAAGTATTGCTAGGGGAGGTTTAGATTGGATATTGGGAAAAACCAATTCTTCTCCAAAAGGCTTATAGAGTATTGGAAAAGGCTGCCCAGGGAAGCCGATGAATCACCAGAGGTATTTGTAAGAAATTAGAGGTAGTGCTTAGGGACAGAGTGGGGTGTTGAACTTAGTTAATGGCTAGTAGCTGGACCTAAGGACCTTGGAGATCTTTTACAGCCTAAAGGATTCTATAATTCTATGACCTGAATAAACTTTTTGCTGTGGATTATTAACCTGTTTCTCCATCTCTGCAGTTGTACACACAAACTTTTTCCTCTAGCCCTCTTCTGCTTTAAAAGAGCACAGGAAAGTAGGAGCCATCTACAAACAGTGAGAGGAATTTTTCAAGAATGGACAGGCTACTACTGTGACAGAGCTTCTGATACTCACATATTGTACTATTTGGTCATACAGCTAAATGCCACCCCCCCAGAGAAAGATACATAGTACTACATCTGCTCTCTTAAATAGCCTGGTGTACAGGAATGCTGGAAATGTAACTCCTCAAATTACCTTTACTTAGAAAGAAAAGAAATATCATACATCAGAAAAAAGTGAGCTTGTAAGGTGAATTAATATACAAAAAATGTGAGAATCTGCCAAATTGCAAATTTCCATCTAAATTTTCAGTGAAGCTATGGTTCAGCATTAATTTAGTGATATTAGTAAAATGACATGGAGAGCTGTATAATCATTAAATTTTATTAACTCTCAGAATTACAAACATTTTATCAGTAATGTAAGGGATCAGATGACAAAAATATAATATTTTAGGGGCTATCTTACTTGCCCGTCTTAGATTCATACACACATTTTAAAGCAGACTCCTTCACCTCCAAATATTTGCTTTTCTTTCAACTTTTCAGGAGTCCAAGCACCATCAGTTTATTGTCACAAAAACCTGACCATGTTAAATTTTTGCTGTCAACAGCACGAGTCAGGAAAGGAACATAGATGGTTTACTCTACCATGCCAAGAGTCATTACTCAGCAAGACCTCCTTTAATTTCTGACAAAATGTGAAGAGCCTTAGCAGGTATTAGAATACAAATGCAATCTACACTGCTATTAATAGTGGCATTGACATTTTCCAAAGGAAAAAAATTCTGAATAAGAGCCAATTTACGTATGTATTTATTCATATATCTATATATTAGCAGAATCTGAAACCTGGGATTTTTTTGTACGTCAGGTCTCATTCATTTTACTAATGTGGTGTCAGTATATTGCCAACATTTGTAACAGAAATGTCGCAGACAGTGTGTTTAAAATAGAACTGAAAATTCACCTGCTACACCTGAGATGTATTGAAGTGGTGTTATACTTTATAAAAAAGTGAAAAATGTTATTCTAGATTAGGCTAAAAGAAGTTGGATTAACTCGACACATTTAATAATATATTTTTTAGCCATCTGAGGACCTCACTTGGAAAGTTACTTCACTTGGGAAAACTGAGGGAGAGTTGATCATGTACTTTCTGTGGCAATACAATTACCTTTTGTATTTTAAGTTGAAAAACAAACTTATAAAAATTCTAACTTTAATGTAAAATTGCAGCTCAGGGGAGTTACATGTAGGTGAATTTAAAATTGTGGGTTTATTTTACAAGTCAGAAAAATGATTGTATATATGCAGCATAGAATTTTGCTAGCTATTCTTTTAATAGACTCCTGTCAGCAAGGGACTACACATGTCAGAGCCACTGAAAGCTTGAGGTTTTTTTTTTTGTTTGTTCATTTTTACTGCCATTGAACACTATCAATTGATGTATTGATGATGTAGTAGTCTGAGACTAGGCAGTGGAAAATAATGGACCCTAAAACAGTGTTTCAGGCTAATTTAAATCACTAATAGAGTGATAAAGCTTTTACATTCTTACATCATTTTTCTCACCATAAATATGATAAATATATTACTGATGTGTGACAGCATCCTAGTTTCATATTAACTGATAAATGAGAGTCTAGCTTTATAGTTAAGATGCAGATCAGGTATATGCTTGTCCTGGTATAGAGTACTACTGCACAATAGTAACATAGCTAGCAGATACATCATTATTTCTAGTAATGCAAAAAATTACTGATGTAGAAATAGTAATAATAATAATAATTACTATTATTATTATTATTATTATTATTATTAAATATCTGTGTAAAATCAACAAGGAACCTTTTAGCATCTCTTGATTTAAATATTTAAGAATGTTTTAAAGGCAAGGACTTGTGAATTAAATTCCCCTTTCTTTGTGTATACTTGTCCTTTCAAAGCATTTTTCTTTCCTAATATCAAGATTATTTCTATGGCTCTAGTGGTATTGGTACCAGGCGAATTTTGATCTACATTTGTTCTTATTTAAAGAGGAGTTTAGAACCATAAAGTCTTTACAGTGCCAAATGGAACACTATTTATTTCAGAGAATTCACATTTAAATGTAAAAATGCAGTTTAAAGATTTGAATTTTAAGCACACAGGAGAGAAAAGTTTTATATAAATCTGAAAATAATCTCTTCTGTGAGAAAAAAAAGTTACACTTATTTTACCTAGACTACTTTGGTTTTTTTAATTTTGTAACAATAAATATCAAAAACATTTTGGGGTTTCTTTTCATAAAAAAACATAAACACTCTCTGAGATGTTTCCTAAAAAAAAATAAAGATGTACTGTACTGTCACCTACTGCTTATTTGCTTTTAAAATCCTACCAGATTTTAGGTTGAGCTGTGGTTTAAGGAAATGGCAGGGGAAAATATCATATGAGATATTAACTTTTTTGTCTATATTCATTTAAGGATGTCTTGAATAATCTAACCATAAAAAGTATTTTTGTTGTAAAACAATATTCTTCAAGGTGAAGTCTGAATTAATTAGGAATATAATCAAGTTTTATCCCTTTTTCACTATTCAGTCTGTAACTCTCTTAGGCTCTATGAAACATTTATTCTTATTAATATAATATAAAA
>VZTB01012422.1:51223-86179 GCA_013397245.1 Thryothorus ludovicianus
ATGTCAAAAGGGTAAGCTGCACTAGAAAGAGTTTTATGTGAGATTTCACCTCTAAATATAAAATCTCTTTAACACTGTCATTGAAACTCTTGAAATATTTTCTGACTTTCTTGTTTTTCCATTTTCTTTGCTTCCAAAACAGTGGAAGACCAAAGGAAGCCATCTTTATAGAAAATTAGTACCTATAGTGCAGAGTAATAAGTTGGTGTATTGACAAAACCATGTTAATCAGGTTAATATTTTCTATAGACAAAAAATATATTAATATAGAATAAAACGGATCAAGATGTTAGTAGAATTACTTGCATATCTTCATTAATTTTTTTTTCTTACTTGTTTAGCAAAATAAAAAATTCCTCAGAAAGTGAAGCCTATGAAACATCAGGTATTTGTATGCATCCCACATATCCAAACTTCACTTGCTAATGAACTAATGATATTTAACCTGCTCTTTTAGTTATCACGTTTTTAGCTAGACATTCAGCTTTTCCAGTGATTTATCTTCCTGGCTCTGCACAATGTCCTGCTGTTACAATGCTGCCTCCTGCTATCATAGGGAATGCACAGAAGCTCTTCCACCTCTCTGATGATAATTACAGGATTTCAGTCTCCAGAGCAACTAATCAATGATTTACTAGTTTTCTGGAGAACTCAATTCCCCTTAAAAAAAAAAAAAAAAGAAAAAAAAAGTCTCATTTCATGCAGTAGTTTCAGAACATCTATACATTTATACATGAAGAACAACCAATTTACAATTTAATAATTCTGGAAGAGCTAATATTGAACATAGTGGATTGTTATGGAAAACACTGTGGTTTTCTTAATTGTTTATCCCTGCACTGTATGTACACACATGCTGATATAAAATCCCAGATCAAAAATATATCTTGATTGTTACATCTCTCTTGTTCTGAAAAAGTCCTGTCATTATCCAATTTTTAAAAGAATATTAAAATGCAACTCCAAATTTTAGCGCTATATCCTCTGCTACAAAATCGCTTCACATTTTTCCTATAAATAATATGAAATTAAGATATGTTGATTTATACATTTCCATATGATCACAAGTTTAGTATCTTCACTATGCTTATTTACATGAATAGTACTGTAGTGCTTAGGTTCCTGTATAAACACAAGCTAATGCTTGGTGCTGGCAGCACCAAATATTACCAATGCCTCCAGAAAACAGATTATCTCAGCTGACTAAACCAGGAATATCCTCTTTCCTGACCACAATTTTGAAAGGAACAGAAAGGGTAGAATTAAATCAATGAAGAAAAACAATTATGTTAGATAAAGAAAGGTAATGTCTCCCTTTCTCTCTACTTGCTTTCCTCATGGATTATAGAAGTAGGAATAGGGATGTGCTATCGTCCCTTTTTCCTTCTCTATTTCTCCATTACCTCTTTGGTAGATGACATCAAATTTATTCATGCCATGAGTGGATATGGGGAATAAGGTGGCTAGGTTTGTCTTGGAGGGGACATTGTCAGTTATGGGAAGAGAAGGGGTAATGCAAATCCATTGGCAAAAGAGAACCTCTGACTCTCAGATGACCTCCCAAGCCAAAAGTTTTCCAGTTCTGTTGGAAAGGACCCAAATAACAAAGGTGAAATGGACAAACTGCTAATGGGCATGGTGGTATTAAGTCAAAGATTGTACTACATGATCTTGGAGGTCTTTTTCAATCTTATAATTCTACATCTGCCTGAAGTAAAAAGTGAAGAGTAAATTATAAAACTACAATAGATCAAACTTCAGCAAGATTTGTCACAGTTGATGATTCTGTCAGGGATCCATTCAATTGTCTAAAGGAAGATTTCCATGCTGTTTGAGTTCCCTTAAATATGTGAAACAGTTGCATGGGACTCAAATATGGGAAGTTCAGACAATTTCATAGATTAAACAGGACACCTGGGTCATCTCCAAGTAGGATAAATGTTTCCAATCAAGCAAATGAATCAAGCCCCTAATGCTTAATTTTAAGTCCTGTAAATCAAGAAGTTCCGTGCTCATTGATATGCACACCATCTCGCAGATTCTGAGTCTACAAATTAAAATATAAATACAATTCCTTTTTTATGATAACAACTTTTATATCAAAAACCTCACCAGGTTTGTGTTGAAAATATACTCTCTTCTACCTTCCATTCCATGTGCATCAGCATTGTGACTTATATACATGATGCCTTGGGGAAAAAAATGTTTTTCCTTAGGGGAACACACTTGATTTAAAAAATCTAACTTCACCCAACTAAGTTGTAATTTAAAAAATAATCTCAGTGAAATTTTCTATGTCTCATCGCCAAGGTATAAACTAGAAGATTCCAGTAAGGAAATTACTTGAGAAAGGTAGAAACAGGTTAGACCTTAAAAACTTTATGGAAGAAACCAAACTTGTTGCAAGTGACACAGATAAAATTGTAGAATTGTACAAACTGAACATTTTGTTAGTCCCAAAACCAGCTTGTGGACAAAAAGAAGTGCAGCAAATAGCTGGAGTGGGTAGGATCTTCCCAGGATTCTTAGTAGGAAATGTACAAAGCTCATGGCTGCACCTCAGTTTTGGTGCAGCCATGTTTTCTTGGTGCCCCATGTTACCGTGCCTTGCTTCCTTCCTACTGACTCCCAGCCCTGCTTCTGCTGCCACCTTGTTCAGCTCTAGGGGACATCATGGGTCACTGCCTGTCCTATGACTGCCAAGTTTATGTGACCTTGTCTACCTGTGACTGTCACAGAGGTTCAACTCAGGCCAAACAAAGGTCCCATGGCCACCAGTTTGCCGTCAGAGCAAGCTGGCAGCAGCTCCAGCCCAGGGACACTCTGCCACAGGCTGAGCACAGCCCTGGCATACCTGCTGCCATTTCCCACTGTCAGAACTCCTTTGGCTGGCCAACCAGCAAGTTATGGTGTTTGGTTACAAATCTGGCCTTGCATTTTCTTTAAATATAGAGCTCTCTGAGCACAGTTTAGTGACATGTCTCGGGAGACACATCAACAATAACAAATGTTGGTGCTGCCTGCATGTATTTGAACTCTTTTGACAGAAACTTGATCTTGTCTGAACTGATTGCTGAACTCTTCTGTAATGCTCTGCTGCCTCTATATTCCTGCATTGAGAATTCTTTCTGATCTAGAAAGATTATTTAAGCCCAAATTGTTATGCATTCTCTTTTTCAAACCAATGGTTTGGTAAGTGATTTCAGCATCAAAACCACACTGCTGCAGATCAATGAAATGCACAAAGTTTATTCTTGGCTCATTCACACGCAATATGTGGGTTGGTGTATGAGATACAGATGGCCATAAATGTTGACCTTCTAGTAATAACACACAAGAATGCTGTGACCTAAGCTACCATGTTTAGATGAGAGCTCCTTCCCCTCTGTTAGACATTTTGAAAGCTTAAGATAATTTAGAATTTTACTGAGCAAGAGACAAGGATAGATTTGAAGAAACACATTGTAGAGCAGCTTGTTATTCAAGGTGATGTAAATAGATGTTGTAAAAATAATATACATTGCTGTTGAATTTTAAAAATTGCACCCTTATATATATTCATCTTCCAAAATGGAGGAAAATAGATTAAGGAAACTAATGTTTTTCAAGCTATACACCAAGTCAAGTTTCATTTTTTAAAATAATTTGTGACTTCTGTCAAGATATATAGAGCAATAAATGAAACTGCCTTGTGCTCTTGCTAATCTAGAATGATGCAAAACCTTGAGAAAAGAATATAGTATAGTAATTTATACAGAGAAAAGGGGAGGAATTTTACTGAAAGAATGAGCAGCTATTATATAATTTATTGATCAACTATAAATAACTGATGGCAAGTATTAGTACTTTTTTAATCTTTGACATGACCTTAGTTTATGAAAACATCTGCTAGTCTCCTCTTCCCTTCTGATACTACTACTGATCACATAACAAAGTAAGTATATTGAAGAAGATAAAAAAGATGCAGGTAGAAATTTTGCACAGGCTGATTCCTGTATGATGCAGATATTAAACTGAGATAGAATGAGGATCCCTTTGTCTTGAAAACTCCCTACATAATTGTTCTAACTCTGCTGAATAAAAGGACAGCTCTGCATACATCAGTAGGTGAAGAAGCAGACAGTGTCTACCCTTGCTCTCCAAGTGAGCAAAAACCCCAACGATGGAAGTTTGAGGCTGGTCACTTCTAGCACCAATGGGAATGCTTCTGCCCAACTTGTTTACCAGCAGTCCTGGTTTTCCTGGAGAGGTACCAGTTGACTGGAGTTTGCAAATATAAGGCTGTGAGAATAGTGCCAAATATCTGGCATCTTAATCAAGGTTAGAACAAGAGAATATTGACACTAGCTGCCCTGCTAATCTGTGTGTGTGCTAGAAGGTGTTGTGAGAAAACTTATTTTGATGGAAAATCCACCATATGTGTGTGTGACTTACTGTGATTGAAAACGACATGAACGGAATGCTTGAGATGAAGCTTTTGGTGTTAGAAAATTAGCAGAGGCCCTAGGGACCAATCAGAAGGCAGTAGTTTATTTGTAATGAATTTAAAATAGATGGGAGCTCACATGGGAAAAATTGAGAGAAAAAAACAACACCTGGACAGCACAAAATAATACTGTGTCTTTTTTCCCATAGCTGACACATTTATTTTTTACATTTAGAATTTTCTTTACATTTGATCTCATCTCCAACATAAGGTCCATCTACAGAAGGATTCTAAGGAGAATCCAGGGAACTACAGGCATGTCAGCCTGACCTCACTGTTGGGGAAGGTCATGGAGCTGGACACCTTGGCTGCCATGACATGGAACATGCAGGAAACCAGGGGATCAGGCCAGAGTGCATTTATGAAACACATGTACTGCTTGACCCACCTGAAATTAAATAAAAAGAAACATTTCTTCATAAAAAGTTTTGCAAAGTATTGTAACAGGGTGCCCAGGAAAGTGGTGGAGTCAGTATCCCCAGAACTGTTCAAAAAATGTGTGTATATGGCACGTGAGGACATGGTTTAGTGGTGCTAGGTTGATGCTGGTCTTTATGATCTTAGAGGTCTTTTCTAAACTTAAAGATTCTATAATTCTGTGATTCTATGACCAGTATGTAAAATTACTCTGAATTAGCAATGATAAAAGAAGTTTCATTAAGCCACCATTATGAATGTTTTATAAAGATCTTTAATCAAGGAAAATGTTTCTCAATACTTTGAAAAAAGAAGAATAAAAAAGACTAATAACAAGTCAGACTTAAAAAATAATTTGTAACAAAGATTTAAAGAAGCCAATATTGTTACAAGGCAAAATAGTGAGTCATGATGTATCAATGGGTTTAATTCTACAGGCTTTTGCACATTATTGTATCCCATGTGCTGTGGTGTTTTTAAAATATGCAATTATTTGACTTTCAGATATTGTATTTTGCATCATGAAAATCAGCTGCAAGCTTCTTAAAAGCTCTTCTTCAATAAAATCAAATGAAACTAAATTCAACACAAGTACATAGAATATGGAACAGACCTCTAGACTAGGAATTCTCTTTTTAAAAAGTGCCATTGGAATAGGTTACCAAGCCTCATCTATCAAGGCAATAAAGATTGGACTGACCATAAATAAATGCAATGTGTCTCACATCAGTCAAACAATTAAATAGTATGCAAAACTTAGTGGGGATAAATTTCAGCCGACATACATGGAGGGAAAGAAACAATCTTAAACTAAGACAGCAAGTCCTGGATCCAAGCTTGCCATTATTATTATGAGTGAACTACTAGAGTTAAGATAGCTAGCTTTGCAAACACCATTTTAGTATATAACTGTAGTTTTAAAAAAAATAGTAAATTTTGCATTCCTTTGCTAATATTGGAGAAAATATCTTTTTTTCTATGTTAATCCTGTCTGTAGTCACCTGTTATAAGTGACATCTTCTAATGGAAAAGTTTTCAGCCAAAGGCAGTGTGTATGGACTCCTGTATTAGACATCAGAAAGTAAACCTCTCTCTGTAAAAAAAAAGGATAAATGAGAAGGACTATACAAGAAGTCTACAAAAAACATATGTCCTGGGGAGATTGGATGGGGAATGATTATTGTTTCCCTTTTCCAGTCTAGCAGTGGATAAAAGAATCATGAAGGATGATGGAAAGGTGCACTCACAAAAAGCCAGAGATGAGATGTCAGGTGACTGAGCTGTGGACCTCAGTGCTAATGGAACTGGCCTTGAAGGAGAAAGAGCTGAGCAACTTTTTGAGGGTTACTAAATACATAGAAATCGAGTCTCAGACAGGAAAGCCTCAACTGAAACACATCATAAACTGGGAGAGTTTTCAAGGGAATTTTCATATATGCTTACTATATTCTTAAATCCTTGTCTAGATATGCATTTTTTGCCATTATCAAATGCAAATTCTCTGCTAGATGGACCTTTATGCAGTAAGACTATACTTACGTCTTGTGTGTTTTTGATGAACAAATGTGATTGCTCAGTGTGGTCCTGCAGTGAAATGATTTCATGCAATTCTTGGCTATCTAAACAGTGGAGGATTGCAGTGAAATAAGAACAGCAGGGATTCTGTCCTTCGACACTGTTGAGCTGTTGCAGAAGTACTATTAAACAGATTGCAAAACTGAAAAGTCATAAAAGAAGGTATATAAACCTTTATAGTAATAGATTAAAGAAACTCAGGTGATCAAGGAACAAGATAAAGAAGCCTTCTGATGACTATCAACATGTATACATACCAATGGAAAACATTTTTTGTGAGTACTTGAGCTGGTTTTATCTGGGATAGAGTTAAATTTCCTCATGTTAGATTATTGGGCTAGGTTCTGGATTGTACTGGAAGCAATGCTGGTAATTCAGAGATGTTTTCATTATTGCTGAGCAATGCAGAGTCAAGACCTTTTCTGCTTCTCACCTCATCCTACAGCGAGTAGGCTGGGGTTGTATGAGATGTTTGGAGAGGAGACAGTTGACCCCAACTGACCAAGGGGATATTCTATAACACATGGTATCATGGTCAGCATACAAATTTGGAGGTTTGAAGGCTGTCTAGGCATTGATCAGTTGGTGGTGAGAAATTATTTTCATTTCCATCACTTGTCTTAGAATCCTGGAATCATAAAATCATTTATGTTGAAAAAACAGCTCCAAGATCATTGAGTCCAACATCTGACTGATCACCACCTTGCCAACCATGTCATTTCTTGAACACCTCCAGGGAAGGTGATTCTGCCACCTCCCTGGGCAGTTCATTCCAACATTTTACAACGAAGAAATTCCTTCTGACATCCAACCTAAACCTTCCCTGGTGCAGCTGGAGGCCATTTTCTCTTTTCCTATTACTAGCTGCCAGAGAGAAGAGGCAAATCTCCAATTTGCTATGACTTCCTTTCAGGTAGTCTTTCTTGGGTTACATTTTTCTCTCTTTGCTATTTTCCTTTCCATGACAATATTATTACTACTGTTGTTGTTCTTATTATGATATTTTAATTATTAAAAATTCCTTGTCGTAACCCACAGGATTTATCACTTTTTTGCTTTCAATTCTCTTCCCCCATTCCTCTGAGTGTGGGTTGAGCAAGAGGTTGTATGGTGCTTAGTTGCCAGCTGGAGTTAAACCAAGACAGAACTAACCAGTGGATTATCCTCCTCAAGTGAAGCACAGTACAAAGCCAGCTGACTTGTTAGCTACTCTTTTGAGGCATTAAATATGATCTTAACAGAGGCTGTGCAATTATTGTGTATCAAAGCAATTAGTTAATTTGACTTTTTTATAATTTAAATCATACATATTGCTAAGAAAATAATATCTTTCCAGTAAAATGGATTTGGCTAGTCATCAAGAAAACTTTATTTGTGAAATTTAAATTAAATATGTTCATGTGTTATAAAGGTACAGGCAGATACAGACTTCGAAAACATGAGAAAAGGAGCAAAACCTCAGAATTCTGGTACAGAATTTAACTGTATATTACTACTTTTGAAGAACAACTTATGATTTTAAAAATAAAATTGAATTATATTGATATGTGTGAGTTCTTTCACTGTTTGTAAATGTTGCATGTAGATTGCTATAAAAAAATCCAGGGTATGTAATCCTCTTCAGGTTTATTAACAGTTACATGTTAATATCTTGTGATTGGGAGAAATGTATTTTAAAAGAAAAAATAGCATTCACTGGAAAAGATGATGCATAGCATTATTCATAGGAAATAATATCATTATTCACTTCTTCTTACTAAAGAGAAATTATTGTATTTTTTTCATTCTAGGAGTAAAACCACTGTATTTTACAATCTAATGTAATTCAATCCTACTATTTGTACATTGAAACTGCCAATTTATAGATAGAGGAATTAGTAGAGAAATATATCTTTAGAAAGGAACAAATGCATTAAAAGATCATAAAGTATGCTGAGGCTTACAACAGGACATCAAGGAAATAAATGGTTGGAATAAACCTTTATCCTTTGTTCCAAAGCACAACTTAACTTTCTTTTCTCACAAATGGTGTTCTTGATTAGAATAATAAATCTCTTTAGATGGGAGACAAAGCTCATGTTTAAAACCATGCAATTCAATATGGAGCTACCATGTAAATTAATTTCCTGACAGAACTTGCAAAGGTAAGGTATTTATTGTTAAAATCCTGGAAACATGAGTGGGATGCAAGAGACAATCAGGGGGTAATGGTGTAAGAAGTTGTGGCTAGAGGTAAAGACAGTTTAACCAGTAAAACAAAAACTGAGTATATAAGAAAAGGAATTAATTCACCCTTTCCCATGGACAAGCAGGGGTCCACAAAGCCCCAGGAAAGCAGGATTACTTGGGAATCACAGAATCACAAAGTCTAACTTATGACCCAACAGCACCCTGTCCACTAGACCATGTCACTTGGTGCCAAGTCCAGTCTTTCTGTAAGAACCACCAGGTACAGTGACTCCACCACCTCCCTGGGCAGTCCCTTTGGATATCTAATTACTCTTTCTGTGAAAAATTCTTACTAATGTCCAGCTTAAACCTCCCCTGGTGCAGCTTAAGATTCTGTTCTCCTGTCCTATTGCTTGTTTCCCAGAAGAGTCTGGCCTCCACCTGGCTACACCCTCCTTTTCAGGTAGGTGTAGGGAGCAATAAGGTCACTCCTGAGCCTCCTCCAGGAAGAGAAATATCATGGCTGAAAATGACAGCTCCTCCCCCTTCCTTTTACCTCCAGTTTTATGTTTTATATTTTGACTGTGACAGCAGATGGACTGGGATATCCCTACAATCATTTGGTGTCATCTGCCCTGGCTGTTTCCCCTCCAAACATATAATTCAGAAGGACATGAAGAATAATATTTATTATTTTTGAAATCCTTCTCATTATCTGTCCCTTTCAGAAGATTTTGATGCTCTATTAGATATGTAGAGACCAGATGCCTCTAGAATAAATTTGGGGTGTGGGCACACAACTTGTAAAGAGGTTGTTTTTGCAATATCAGTAAAGACCATATATGCTTATAATAATAGTAAAAAACCTGATTAAACTTCCCTGAAAGAATATGTGAATCTTTTCTCCCACAAGAATTGAGCTACATCTTCAGCTATCATAGATCTAATTCATAAGGGCAAATTTTTCAGAGAGAAAAGTGTAGATTAATCATGAGGGAGAATTTTGGGACAGACTTCAGTAAAAGAGATAGTAATGTTCTAGACTACACAATTTTCTAAATGCAGCAATTTGGAAAAACAGTGTCATGGCAATGTTATCATGGGCAAACATTACATTAATCTAGTTGAAATTTTACACAGGAAGAATAACTAGTAAAGAATGAAGAATCTTGTCTTGTATACGACTACCAATAAAAAAAAACAAACCCTTTTTGTCAGAAGGGTAATAGTCAAAGTATCATGAAATAACTGTTATCTAATAAGTATTCATGTTCAGATTTTTACAGAAGTAATGAAGAAAAATAACTTACCTCATGCATGGCAGGATTTTTACAATTCTTTTTTATCTTATGGTTTGTTGTTTGTTTTAATTCTGTAGCTCTGTGTCTGTGCTTACTGAAAATCAGCTACTGTCAAGGGAAGCACTCAAACACAAAAATTTTCTTGTTAGACTGGTAGAGTGAAAGCCTGGTGCAGGTAATAGATGGAGACAGATGTTTTGAGTAACTGGGAAAGCGACACACTAACACAAATCCAAACTATTTTATGTCTCCTATTGTTGTGGACAAACAGTTCTTACTATAGATTAACCAGACAAAATTTAGATTCCTAATGAACAATTATTTCAACATTTGCTTTAAATTCATTATTAGATATGAGGGTACATGCAATCACTGTGAAAAAAAGAAAAGGACGATTATTTTAAGTCTAACTAGAAGAGGGTTTGGGGCAGTACTCCTGTGTGAGCGAAGGGCAGGGGCTGCACGTAGCCAGATGTGGCTGGTCCCACCTGCCTGCACCAGGGAGCCATGAAAAACACAGCTGAGCCCTTCAGCCAAGCTGGTGATTCTGTGGTAAGATATTTCTAAAAAGGCAAAGTGCCAGAAAACAGAGAGGACTAGGAGAGGAAAACAACAAACACAAGAAACGATCCTGTGCCCATCAAGGCGATACATGAAGGAGGGGTTGGAGGTGGTCCAGGCACAAGTGCAGTGGGTCACCTGCAGTCCATGGTGAGGACCACACTGGGGCAGCTGTGGCCCAGGTCATTACCTGTGGAGGTCAGTACACCAGAGCAGGTGGATCTTTCCTGAAAAAACTCTCATAAAGAANCCAGGTACAGTGACTCCACCACCTCCCTGGGCAGTCCCTTTGGATATCTAATTACTCTTTCTGTGAAAAATTCTTACTAATGTCCAGCTTAAACCTCCCCTGGTGCAGCTTAAGATTCTGTTCTCCTGTCCTATTGCTTGTTTCCCAGAAGAGTCTGGCCTCCACCTGGCTACACCCTCCTTTTCAGGTAGGTGTAGGGAGCAATAAGGTCACTCCTGAGCCTCCTCCAGGAAGAGAAATATCATGGCTGAAAATGACAGCTCCTCCCCCTTCCTTTTACCTCCAGTTTTATGTTTTATATTTTGACTGTGACAGCAGATGGACTGGGATATCCCTACAATCATTTGGTGTCATCTGCCCTGGCTGTTTCCCCTCCAAACATATAATTCAGAAGGACATGAAGAATAATATTTATTATTTTTGAAATCCTTCTCATTATCTGTCCCTTTCAGAAGATTTTGATGCTCTATTAGATATGTAGAGACCAGATGCCTCTAGAATAAATTTGGGGTGTGGGCACACAACTTGTAAAGAGGTTGTTTTTGCAATATCAGTAAAGACCATATATGCTTATAATAATAGTAAAAAACCTGATTAAACTTCCCTGAAAGAATATGTGAATCTTTTCTCCCACAAGAATTGAGCTACATCTTCAGCTATCATAGATCTAATTCATAAGGGCAAATTTTTCAGAGAGAAAAGTGTAGATTAATCATGAGGGAGAATTTTGGGACAGACTTCAGTAAAAGAGATAGTAATGTTCTAGACTACACAATTTTCTAAATGCAGCAATTTGGAAAAACAGTGTCATGGCAATGTTATCATGGGCAAACATTACATTAATCTAGTTGAAATTTTACACAGGAAGAATAACTAGTAAAGAATGAAGAATCTTGTCTTGTATACGACTACCAATAAAA
This sequence comes from Thryothorus ludovicianus, assembly GCA_013397245.1. Classification (NCBI taxonomy): domain Eukaryota; kingdom Metazoa; phylum Chordata; class Aves; order Passeriformes; family Certhiidae; genus Thryothorus; species Thryothorus ludovicianus. The sequence goes on from VZTB01012422.1 coordinate 62,903, forward strand.
AAAAACAAACCCTTTTTGTCAGAAGGGTAATAGTCAAAGTATCATGAAATAACTGTTATCTAATAAGTATTCATGTTCAGATTTTTACAGAAGTAATGAAGAAAAATAACTTACCTCATGCATGGCAGGATTTTTACAATTCTTTTTTATCTTATGGTTTGTTGTTTGTTTTAATTCTGTAGCTCTGTGTCTGTGCTTACTGAAAATCAGCTACTGTCAAGGGAAGCACTCAAACACAAAAATTTTCTTGTTAGACTGGTAGAGTGAAAGCCTGGTGCAGGTAATAGATGGAGACAGATGTTTTGAGTAACTGGGAAAGCGACACACTAACACAAATCCAAACTATTTTATGTCTCCTATTGTTGTGGACAAACAGTTCTTACTATAGATTAACCAGACAAAATTTAGATTCCTAATGAACAATTATTTCAACATTTGCTTTAAATTCATTATTAGATATGAGGGTACATGCAATCACTGTGAAAAAAAGAAAAGGACGATTATTTTAAGTCTAACTAGAAGAGGGTTTGGGGCAGTACTCCTGTGTGAGCGAAGGGCAGGGGCTGCACGTAGCCAGATGTGGCTGGTCCCACCTGCCTGCACCAGGGAGCCATGAAAAACACAGCTGAGCCCTTCAGCCAAGCTGGTGATTCTGTGGTAAGATATTTCTAAAAAGGCAAAGTGCCAGAAAACAGAGAGGACTAGGAGAGGAAAACAACAAACACAAGAAACGATCCTGTGCCCATCAAGGCGATACATGAAGGAGGGGTTGGAGGTGGTCCAGGCACAAGTGCAGTGGGTCACCTGCAGTCCATGGTGAGGACCACACTGGGGCAGCTGTGGCCCAGGTCATTACCTGTGGAGGTCAGTACACCAGAGCAGGTGGATCTTTCCTGAAAAAACTCTCATAAAGAATTTATGCTGGAGCAGATATTACTGAAGGACCATGGCTGGTGAAGGACCCATGTTGTGGCACACTGTTCCTGAAGAAGGCATCCCACACTGGAACAGGATAACAGCCTGAGGAAGGAGAGATGAATTGGTATGAACTGAATGCAATGCTCGTTCTCCATCTGCCCTGCAACCCTCAAGGAGGATGAGATGGCAGAGAGTAAGAAACGAAAGGGTGAAGATAAGTCTGGGGAAAAAAATTTCAAAGGGAAAGTGACTTCAACTTCCAAGTCTAATTGTCAATAAATTGAATAAATTTCCATGAGATCTATATTGCTTTTCCCTCAATGGTAGAAGCATTTAATGATTTTCATATTTTTTTTTCAATTGCTGACTTTTTCGTTTTGTTTTCTCCTCTTGTTCTACTGCAAAAGGGGCGTAAGGGAGTCACTGGGTGGATATCTGGCAGCCAGTGAAAGACAATCTAGCACATAAAAAAACATGGTAAGGTAAGTGACCCCTAAAAGCATTTGGAAACAAATGCAGCAAAAACTTACATTATTTTTTAAACCATTTCTTTATAGACTTCACTGTGTGTGTAGTACTTGCAGGCCCTTTTTCACCCTCACAAGACCTTTTCTGACCTGATGTTTCTTAGTTTACCCATTGCTCTATTAAATATTCCATATATTTTTAAACTTTAATACAGCATGCTCAATTAATTAGTCATTAAATAGCCACCTACGGGGTATCAGCAATGGGTAGAAAAGAAGCTTGGGTGACCTATGGTAGCTAATTCTCCACTCTAGGATGATATCTGAGGGCAAAATGATGACCTGTGCCCTGGGAATTGTTTTACTTCCCAGATAAACTGTGTTTTTCCTCCAATTAAAATGTATAGCAAATATCTTGTTTGTTAAGACATGAGTTCAAAATACATGCAAAAAAGTTTTTCTTGTCATTTATACCATCCTGCATATTTGAACGTAAAGTAAAGGCACAAGAGAATAAACTACTTATCTGTTTTTCAAAGGAATCTACCATTGCTATCTTAGTGCTATTCTCTAGGGAATTGCTAAATGGATTAAAAAGACAACAGGAAGCTTTCTGCCAACATCTTTATTGAAGGCAAGAGAATTCATATAGCTTAATCCAATTACTCAAAGTACTCAAGCATTGTGCAATGAGCAAGGGAACGTACCAAGGGATACAATTCTGGTTTCATTATTTCATTGTTTCTTACTTCAGTTAGTTTCTGAGTAAATTTAAAAGTTATAAAAAGGATTCTTAATACCAACACTAGATAAAGAAGTTCAAGATATAGCTATCTCGAGTAGCACTAGCCAACTTAACAATAAATAAAATCCCTAAATTCTTTAAAATAGCACTTCATACATTGGTTAACCCAAAGTGGTTAACATCTATTGGATTTTACATGAAAGGCTATACATTAATTTTTCTCTGAAAATTGATTAATTTTATTTGGATATTAATAAGAAAGAGAAGCATGTATCCATGAAGAAAGAACTTCAAAGATCCTATTAATTTCATATTTTATACAAAAGGCATCTTTCAGTTTCCCTAAGTGTAAGAGGACAGACTTTGTGCCTTTAAAATAAAGTAATTTTAACAAGAGAATAACATTTTCTTTACTACAGTAATAAAACAAAATGCAATTTACCAAGAAAATATTCAATTAGAATGTGGTGGATTGACCTTGGCTGGCTCCCAAGTGCCCACCAAACCACTCTATCATACCCCTCCTCAGCAGGACAGGTGGAGAAAATACAGCAAAAAGATTGTGGGTTCAGATGAGGACAGGGAGAGCTCACTCAGCAATTACTTTTAGAGGAAAGCAGACTCAGCTTAGGGAAAAATATTTAATTTTTTGCGTATTGAAAAGATAAGTACAGTAAGAAATAAGAATAAATCTAAAATCACATTCCTGCCAGTCCTCCCTTCTTCCTAGGCTCAACTTCACGCCTGTCTAATTTCTCTCAAGGATGACATGAGGGTAGATGAGGGGTTTGTGGTCAATTAATGATGTATTGTGTCTGTTCATGTTTCTTCCCCTCTAGGGTCCCATATGCAGGAGACAGAAAAACTGCTCCAGTGTTGGTCTGTCCTATGGGCTGCAGTTCTTCATGAATTCCTACAGAGTCCCCTCCACAGGGTGCGGTCCTCCAGGGGCAGGTTGCTCCAGCATGTGCCCCCTTTTGGGCCACAAATCCTGCCAGAAAACTTGCTCCAGCATGGGCTCTCCACAGACTGCAGCTGTGTCCAGGGCACCTGTACCTGCTTCAGTGTGAGGCTCTCCATGGGCTGCTGTGGCTGCCTGTGTCAGCGCAGTCCTCCTCATGGACTGCAGAGGAACATCAGCTCTCACTCATGCATCACCACACCCTCCTTCACTACCCCTGTGTCTGCACAATAGTTTCTCTCACATATTTTCTTTCTCATAGCAGCTGCACAGCATTTTCTTCCTTTCTTAAATACGTATTTATTGAGGCGCTGCTGCTGCCAATGATCAACTCAGCCTTGACCAGTGGCAAGCCCTTCTTGGAGATGGTAGGCACTGGGTCTGTCAGACATGGGGGGCATCTTCTGACAGAAGTTCTGTCAGTTCTGTAGTGCTCCATCTACCAAAATCTCATCATATGTACCAAACACATAAATTCAATACACAGGAAAAATAAATCAAACTTCTGTGAAAGCTCTGATCAGGAGAAAAAATTACTTACTCTTTCTTAAATCTGCAGGCTAAGATGCCTTTACACTCATTAATTTGTGGAAATATGGTAATTAATCTCACCAATAATCAGCTAATTTAGAACACAAAAAGAACTATTTACTTATGTGATAATTACACATGGAAATCCTACACTTAAATACAATGGAGAAGTAAATTATTAGCTGAAAGAATTGTAGGGTTTGAGAATTGAAATAATCTCTAACTACAAAATATGTCAATCATTTCTTAACTTTCAAATTCATATTCAAATTCAGTAAAAATCCACTGAAATTCAGACATGTTTGCTTTGAGAAATTTGAATATTAGGAAAAATAAACAAATATAAATACATATATGTGTGTATGTGATATGTTTCTTGGATTGTTCTTGACTTTAAAAGTTTTATGTCAGAGTAAAAGACAAAAATTAAACACAGTCCAGTATCTTGGCTAAAATCAAACAAGATCTTTTCCTTCAAGGTCTTATTCTGACTTTTCATATTTCTAACCACAAATAGATCATCATACTTAGTGGGTGGTGGACCTTGACTCAGAGATATAATTCTAAAGGGAAAAGGCAAGCAGTTTCAACTATTGGCTAGTAGAAATGGAGTTACAGCTCCAATCTTCTGCCTTTTTACTTACTCCGTGTCTGCTAGTTAGTTCACGATGCAAAAAGGTATTTCATATTAGTTTATATGAAATATAGGTATGCCAAATAGGTATAAGATTTGGTTGAATACGATCTCCTCCAAAAACTTGAAGTTACAGACATATTAATTTAAGACTATTGAGTGGTCTGTGTTTATTTCTTATGTACAATTTTGCTTCACAGATGAGTAAAGTTCTGTCCAAAAAATCTGCAGAGGTATCTTAAAATCTGAATCATTCAGTGATTAACAAACTAGTCACACAATTTTTTCCTTCTGTGTTCAGGAATCAGCTGTAACTTCACAGCTGTTTTAGAATACTGGATATGAATACACTAAGGAAAATTGTTTTGTACTTTCAGGTTTGCTGTTTCATCTCTTTTGCAACAATATTGTTCTTGTACACAGCATTTTTCTCTTTAAATGACAATTTGCGTCTAAAAATTCTAAAGCTAACATTTTGCATTTTACAAACTTGACCTTTATTATTGCCATTTAGAGCACAAAATTAGGTTTCCTTAGTATTTTTTCTGGCAAGGACTTTCAAACAGCAGTTGAAAGAAACTGATGAGTAGCTATGAGCAGGTGTACAACACAAGACAAAACACTTTTCTTTGGAGTAAACAATAGAACCTTAGCAACACTGACCTGGTGCAGCTCTCATTAATGGATCTGTCACTTTCTTACGATTTTTTTTTTAGTCCATCCCTATTTTAATAAAAAAGTGAAATTATTCTGCAATTTATATGTCCAGAATAAAGGTAATCTTCAATTGTGACACTGAATTCTTTAAACTATAAATATTAAGGAAAAAAATAGTTGTCTAGAAGAATAGATTCAAAAGACATCTAACATAAGAGCACTGTTGCTGAAAAACAATAAATTATTAGCAAATAATAATGGAATAAAAATATTGTTGGGTTCTTTCAGATATCTGCTAAAGACATAATTTTCAATCTGATGTACTGAAAAAATTTCAGAAAAAAAATTGAAAATTAAAAGCTAGAAACAGCATGAAAACCGTGATCATGAAGTCTTAGGAATACAAAATTATGTCTCACATTTTCAGAATGAAATTATCCTACATTGTCTTATAAAACATGATCAATGATGTTTAAGATCTAGGAGAAATTAGTGATAAAATATTGGTTTGAAGTGGAAGGATGGAACAAAAAATTGGCTTTGATAACACACCAAATGTTCTAGAGTTTCTGCCTGTTAACACATGCTAAAAGGTGCACAACAGGCAGGAAAAACACCAAAGAAATAGTAAATATTGATCACTATCAGAAAGGAAGGCTTTTTGGAGGGCATGCCTTATTTGAAGCTCCTAAATATTTATAAATGCAGGATCACATGGGGGTAACCTCTTAGGTTTTGTTTCCTTTAAAATACAGTACCAGAAGCTCCAGGGAAAAGCAAAGCTGAATTTGCATGTTTTGATGTTGTATGACTGTTTACTACATACTTACCATACCAAACAGGCTGCTCCTCTTGCTCAGAGAGCGCTGCTGCAGTGTTTCACCTTACTTGCACCTTGTCTCATTCAGTAGTCTCTGTGATGTCTGTAAACCATTTCCATGGCATGTGAGAAGTTGGTTAAGCAGTTTCTGAAGTAACACACATATGCTTCACATCTAGGGAAAGAGCAAGGCCAAGTCCTTTTCCACCACCTTTCTTTTTCCCGTGCTTCTGGTACCTTGTACTGGCTTTTAGGGCACACAATGCCTTGCAGATGGGAAAGGGGTAACACTTCACTAACCAAAATAGACTTTTTTCAGCCATGTTATCTTTACTTTCTCTAGAATGCTTTCCATAAATGTATGCACATGCATACATATATCTGCATATTCATGTCACATTCTTGAAGCAGTTGCAGTTCAGGTAATCTTCCTACTATGTCTTAACATTAGGAACACTGATTTCTTCTTGGAATAAGAAAGTGGCTCTATTAGCACTAAGACTGAATTAGTTTTATCTGTCTGTAAATGTATTATGGGCTGTCAGGATAAATACCAGCCTTAGTGATCACATAAACCACTTTTAATGGAAATTTTCCTTAATAGAAGGAAGTAAAAAATATATTAATTTTAAAATAATTTATAAATGAAAGGTAGTACTTTATTATTTTTCCTAAATATTCATCATACACTGAATGAAAATAAATAAATACAAAAATGGTACATCATTATGTTGTAAATTTTTCCCTGCCAAGGAGTGAGAAAGGCATGTCTTGCTTCCTAACTTGTGTATCACATTTCAAGTGAAGGTGCAGCCTGGTCTAGTGGAAGGTTCTCTGACTATGACAGAACTGGATGATCTTCAAAATCCCTTCCAACACAAACCATTCTAAGATTCTGTGAAGATGTATAAATACTTTCAACTAATTCAAAGAGAAATACTATAGCTTTTAGGGCAGGTCATAATTGAAATGTAAAGACTTCTATCCAGTTGTTTTCTCTAAATCTTTTCCAATTTACTAAAAAAGATTTCCCCTTATGTATTCTCTCCTGCTGTTTTTCTCTTAAAGCATTCTCCTGTGCACCACTTGCTTAATTTGCAACCAAGAAAACTTCTAGTTCTGCAAGGATTTCCATACCTTCACAGGTTTTCACCAGTTTCTCTGTTGAAAGCCATATGTTTAGGAAGACAAATTTGCCACCAGTTACAAAAGCTGCAAAGGAGAGAATTATATGTAATTTTTGAATAATATATTTCGACTTCTCTCTGCAAATTTTCTATGGTTTTGAAGAGAAATTTTTGTGTCAGAACTCACTGAATAAGATAAGATGAAAGGCAGTTTTAGCTGCTATAGACCCAATCTTTAAAGCCAAGAGAAAAACTAACTTTTCAATATTCTTTCTTTTTTTTTTTTTGGACTGCACGAGGTTATGTTTTCCTGTGCATGACTTGTAAAATACAATAAATACTTGCTGGGGGTTGGGTTTCTTTCTTATAGAATTTTTTTCCCAGAAGTTGCTATGAAACTAATTATGGATACTTATGGGTACCTGAAGACAAATGCAGCTGAAGTCAGAGGGAGTGTGGCACCTGGCTGCACTTTTGTCTCAGGGGGTTTTCTTTTTGGGGAACAGGGACATCGTGAGAATATGAGGCAGGTAAAGGATAGGGGCTGGACCAGCTGGGCTCTGGGTTTTATTTTTTGGCATCAGAGGGGATGGCCAGGCTGTGCCTTACTGAGGGGAGAATTCACTGGCACCCTGGAGCCCAGACCTGAGGGGCCCACCACCATCTGCTCGTGTGCCCTGGGAATTCCAAACCTCTCCTCTCCCTGCCCTGCTGGGAGCTGGGCCACTGCTGCCCTGCGCCCGCTGTTCCTTTGCTTCTGCTCTGGGATTCCCCACGCCGTGTCCTGCATTCCCTGCCTAGCTGGGACACCCTGCAGCTCCAGCTACAGCCATGGAACTTTGGGTCCACCTCATCCAGCACCCCAGGACTTTGGCTCGCTCTGGGCAGCTGTGACCCTGACTGCCCCAAAGGGCAAAGTGCCAGCGGTGGAGAAAACTGTGACTGGGTCCCTGGTTCTGTTTGTGGTTAATGTCATGGTTATTGTTGTTCTGGTTGCCTTGTTAGACACACTAGTAAAGAATTGTTATTCCTATCCTCATATCCTTGCCTGAGAGCCCCTTAATTTCAAAATTATAACAATTCACAGGGAGGGGAGTTTACATTCTCCATTCCAAGGGAGGCTCCTGCCTTCCCTAGCGGTCACCTGTCTTTCAAACTAAGACAATACTGAACAAAAAGCTTACAGGTGATCTGAAATGTCAATGCTCACTGTAGAAAGCTGGGGAAAAATCCAAAACACAGTACTGAGTGATTAGGAGAATAAACTGAATAGCAACGCAAAATTTTTCACAAAATGAAACTTCTATACCTATAGAAAAGGGCTCAGTTTAGAATATTGCCATTCAGAAATCTTGGAAACATAACAGTTTTCAGAAAGGACAGTTTTATAGACAGAAATGTTTAACCTGGCCTAAAAAAATGAAAAACTGTCCTACAGTCTTGAGAATTAAATAATGCACAAAGAAGGACAAGAAAATATGAAATATTTTTCATGTGAATACAGATTTTAGTCTAGGATTTTTTACTGTGGTAAACAAAGGAAGCAGAAACTATAACATAGGTCTGTACATTCAAGAACAAAATAGACAGTGATGACCCATTTTTTCCCTAATTCAAGGATTATTAGGTAGCCAAGAATATCAGGAAGAACACTGGCACAAAAGAAAACATTTTCCACAAAATACCTAATTAATTACAGAATCCATTTGACATAAACATTCTGGAGATCAAAAGTATAAATGTGTCTAAAATCAATGAAAGTTTTAATAGAAAAAGCTTTCTCTCTTGCTGTTTAACAGGATGGTCCAAGTTGATTGGACCTGCCATTAATGAGACCTTAAAGAAAATGATGGAAGTTTTCATTTTTACATATTTTGCTATTGCATTTTTTTCCTAAATGTCTTGAAATGACTTTCAAACAGAAGGCCTGAATGATCTTTGGCTTAACTCATAAATCAACTCAATGCTATTCAATCCGTATTTTCTTTTATGTCCTTCTTTGTCAAAAATATATGATGAAAATTTCTTAACTCTTTTAGAAACTACATTTCAGTGTCTCAGGCTGCTTATCAAAATTTAAGATTACTTAATAATAATTTGAGTCTAGTTTTTTATTTGTTTGTTTGTTTTTTTACATTAGACATTATCTTAATTCCATATTTTAATCAATAAAGAAAAGAAAAAATTATTTCCACAGAACTTCAATGAGATGAGTGGAATTGAATAAATGAATGCTTGATGTATTTTTAGTCTCAATAAAAGGTGTACAAAAATATCTTAATTTATAGCTACTTCCATACATGTGGACTAACACTGACCACAAATAACCAGTTTTAAGTCCAAAAGTATAGGTGACTTCTCCTGTTATAGCAGTTATTTGTTACTGGCTTACTCAGAAAGTATGATTAATTGCAAAATTTACTTTGTTTCTCAAATTAATTGAATTTGAGACTTTCATTAAAAAATACAAAATACAATCAAAGTTTTTAGTGTTCTGCTTAACTCCTTAATGATATTTTCTTGTCACAAACAATTATGTGTCTCACTCTTCATGCTAAACCACAGGACAAAATGCTGATGAGGTGGTATAATGTAGGCTCATTCAGTGTGACTGCAGTAACTCCCAGAAAGGAACATATTTACTAAGATATGGAGCTATCCAGAATGTTATTCCATGCACAGTGGTTAAACTGCAAATTATCTTTGGATTCCAATTCTATATACATAAATTTAAGAAAAGAGAACAATGAATATGGGATTGGAAAGAAAATTTTTGGTATAATTTCATTTACCCCAAATTCTTTTTGGTATAATTTCATTTACCCCAAATAAATATGCCATTGGGCATATTTACCCCAATGCCTTGCCTTCTGCATGAAGTACCTGAATAACTTAGAAGTTGTAAAATTGAAAGCAAAAAGTAATGGAAAATCCAGGATTTATCTTCTATATGGAACCAACCTGCATCTATACTGTAGTTAATACACATATGGAGATTTTTTAAGAGTTGCTGAGATCCTGAGTATGCAAAATGAGCTTTTCACTTCACAAAAGTCAATATTTTAATTAAAATGCAAGAGGACTTTCAGAGAACTCCATTGTGACCAATTAATTAGGTTTAGTTAAAACTTTAAGAAGTCTACTGCCTTTCTCTTGCTAGTAGAGAGAATGATGAGACATCACTGAATAAACAGATGAGTGTCAGATAAGAATGACATAGATGTTAAATGAATTCACAGTAAGAAAGAAACCTTTCCAGGGATACAAAAACTCTACTGATATAATTAATTCATTTGAAGTTATACTTGTTACACTACTGCAGTAATACTCTAAAATTATATAAGAGAAAAGAAATATCAAAAATGAAACCAAAACAAATCCCAAAACTTACCTTTCCAGTGAGTAAACTTTCTAAGGAACACTTTGAGAAAAATAACCAGGAACTGCTGACCTAAAATACAATGAGAAAAAAATACATTGCCAATCAAACTTCATCACATGAGTATAAACTATATAAATGATAACTTAGAAAACTTGCAAATACATGTAAACACTTCTCACTGTAATGGATATCTTGCAGCTATGAGTTCAGAAAGCCCTTATAGATTGCTAATAAACATATAAGAACATAATATTCTCTTGGTTCTGAGCACAGTAAGTATATCAGCACTTAAATAACCATAAAAACAGCTGGAGTAGCATTTCAGGGAGATTTGGCATGTCATGTAAAAAATGAAACCAGAAATCACTATTCATATACATGCCACATGGAAGCAATATTAAACTTTCACATCCTCTGGAGTAGAAATCATATGAGGATGTCATTGCTTGTCCAGAAAACACAAGTCAATCAATGGAAGAAGAAAACATATTGTCGTGGCACCCAAGAACTCTGCTGATGTTGTCATTCAAGAGTTAAAAATGATGTACCCATACAAAAAAAGATTGAGAATGTATACTTCCAGCAAATTATTTAAAATAATGGTGAAAAGTGAGAAATAAGCCCTTCGTAATCTACCATTGACAAGGTATCAGAACTGGGCCTTTTAACATTAAAATCAGGCAGTAAGGGGCAGGAGGGTGTGGGGGGAGAGAGTAGAAATGGGCCTAGAGATTATTTTCTGGACTCTGGAGACTGCAGAGCATTGAGAAAGATTTCTTGCATGTAACAGATTGAGCCTTCTAGTTAATGATGGATATATTTGTCTCTACAAGCAAAAGATAAAAAGGTCAAATGTACAAGTAACTTTTTAAAAAACCTGCAAGCATCTTCAGTTTTAAGGAATTTTATGTTGAACCAATAAGCCAATAAATTTGTCTCCCATTGAACACTAAATCCAGCAGTCCTTTCTTTGGAAATTCTTGCCCTTGGGACTTGACACAGAACTGGGATGATTCTCTTATACTACAGTTCAGTCACTGGCATGTAAAAAAAGGATAAACTCATACTACAATTTCTTTACATTCTTAGAAAAAAAAAATCCCAGACAATCTGCTGTAAGACTCTGGATCTGGATTTGGATCTGGAGTAAACCTTGCCTCAAAGCCTGCTTAAATATTTTATGATCATTTACATAATTATGTGGTCCGTCATGCCTTGGTGGTAAAAGCACAGAAACTTGGCAGTGAGTCTTGGTAAGCTAATTTGGTTTGTATATCCATCTATTTATATGTTTCTGTCCTCAGGAAGAAACAATTCTTTCCTAATATCAGCTGTAAAGTATCTTAATAAATATTGCCAAGTATTAGAGTATCTGAGTCATTACTGAGAATAACTTTGTGTGACCTATGGTTGCAACTTTTAATTAAATTCTCTCCATATTAGCAACATTATCTTGCACCGTATTTCTGCCCATATTTTATTTTAATGACTAGTATGAATCATGTTATGCAAATTTATGAGAGATGAAACTTGTAAAGACCAATGAAATGTTCTAAGCAATTTTTTTCTTCTCAGCTGACTGTCTCCTTGCATTACGGTGATGCCTTAGTCTTCTGTCTTCCAGGCTGAGCAACCACAATTCTCACTCTTACTTTTTTAGACTACTTTGCCACATTTGCAAAGGTAAAAAATAAAGTGGAATTGCAGAAAAAAATGAGAGCTTCAGCCATTCAGTGGAAATACCTGAGGTGAAAGAAATGGCACAGGAAATGTATAAATGGGATTTCAGATCACCTGAAGTTCATGTACTGCCTGTGGCTAGATCCATAGTTTGTCTCATTCTAGACAAATATTTATATCACGTGGAGCTTGTCTTGCAGTCATTTCCAGACTGCTTTAAGCCTCACAGAGCAGCCTGATGGGAAAAAGAAATTTGATCTTGTGAGAGATTTGAACAATGTGAAAGATTTCTAAGAAATTTAACACAATTGAAGAGAGTAGACAGAGCACAAGCATAAACTTACTGAGGCTTTGGAGATCATTTTAATGTCCATCCCTTCCACAAGTTCCAAAATGGGAGGTAGGGTCAAACATGTTTCTGTCACATAAGTGGTAAGGTCATCTTTGTATTGTCAGGTTGAGTACAGAGTGATCCTGATAAACTTGATCCATTCAACCCCTTCACCTATCTATAAGTTAAGATTATAATGTAAAAATATGACTATGTTGGGAATGACTTCTTCAAGATCAAATTACGTGGTACAGGTTCAAGGAGGAAATTACATTTCAAGAAACAAGAAAATAGCTTTATGCATATCAAGTAGGATAAATTAAATAAATGTTTATAAGTACATGTGAACTGAGGTGTAATAAAATACATGAGTTTGTGAGGTGTAATAAAATCTTTCGCTGTAATATGTACACTGAATCTCTTCTGGAAAACTACTGAGAGTAGAAGATGGTGACCCAAATGTACAGAGCAGTGGTAAAGAAAAAAAGGCAAAAAGTAAAGATCTCTCTTTTTTTGGAGACTATGTTATCTTCCCTTGCAGTGGTGAAAAGCTTTCATTAATAGTTTTTTAATAATAACTTCTGTTCCTTGGCATAGCAAAACATCTCATGCCTCTGGTGTCAGTCCTTTGTACATCACTCTGCCAATAATTTCTCACCGTGGGATCTTACACAGGGAACTAAAAATAGCATTAATTTCACTAACTTTTCCAAGGTTACCAAGCAACACAAACACAGTGAGAATTAAATATAAGGGAAAAAAGTAACTCAAAATATTTTTAATACATAATTTGAATAGATAATGTTGACCTTTTTACCTAGTCAAGTGCACTGCTGTAAGTAATTCAGTGTTGTCATCAGCCATTTTGAAGCTTCATATTTTCATATACTATCACTTTCAAAAATGTATAATTGTTTTATACAGTTATGATTATTTTTTTTCCTGAAAGTTTCTTTTAAAAATGTTGAATATGATCATGGTTTCTAAAGTATATTTGCCTAAGAGCTGCATTAATAGATGAAGCTTTAAATATATGATAGAACATAAATGTACCCAAGACATAAAATTATTCTCACACTTTAAACTGTTTTTAAATTAAAGCTTTTTTTTTTAAACAAAAGCATACCATATGCAAAAACCTGTGAGCTCTATATAATCTGTGGAATATTCTTGAAAGATTAGTGATTATTTCCATCAAATTATCCCTGAAATTCTCATGAGATAGTCACAGAAACTACACAAGGAAGCACATCAATTTTAAGAATATAATATCTAAGGAAGTCAGATTTCCAGTTCAAAAAAAATTACATAGAATGCATAACTGAAGGGTGATTTTCCCCAGTGAACAAAATTTAGAAGAAAGTATCTTAATCATAGAAACTTTTATTCTTTCAGCCCCCAATCTGGCACACCTTTCTCTCAGAAATGTTCTCTATGCTTATAACCCAGGGAAGGTAACAGCCATCTTTAACCTACTTACAAGACAATGAGCTTTGAATCTCCCAAAAGCACATTCCAGAGTCTTTTAAAATAATCCTTCAGCCAAAATGAAATGAGGTGTGGGGAATACTGAAACCACAAACACCCATGAGAGGTGACCTGAGGAACAAGTCTCCAATTAGCGAAAACAGGCACAGATCCCTGAAGAGCTGAACCTTCTCACCCCAAAAGCCCTCACACTGATGGGGGAACAGGGCAATCACCTGTCAGCACTGCAAAACCTTCTTCAAGCAAGCTCAGACCTGGTGTCACTTGGACACCAAAAGCTGACAAACCTCAGCCCATTGTGCACTACTCTCAACCACCAGCAAAAACCGCCCAACTTAGTTTTGAAGTTACTGAGAGAAAGGAAAGAGCATTCTAATTAAATTTAACCTTTTCCATGTGAAGGTCTTACTAGAAAGAAACTTTTGTGTGGAGCATTGAGGTGACCCTTCTCCAGAGGGGATCTGGCTTGGGAGTGACCATGGCACCACAGGATCTGTCGTGCTCCCATTGACATTATTAAGTGCTCTGTCACTGATTTTACACATCAGAAATGTGCTCTTTGTAGAGAGTTATGGTGTCTACAGCTTTATGAAAACATCTAGATAAACTGCAGCTGAAGATACCTGTCCAGATCAATTGCCTATTTTCAAGGCACCAGGTTTTAAATTGAAGTATTTGATGTTTACACCAGGGTAAGTAGCACAGTTTGATGAGTATTCAAACAATTTTTTAATATTTTATCAACTACCCAGTACAGTAAATCTGAGGAATTGAAAATGCAAATCTCCATTAAAACACAATTTGGATCAGTCCTCAACTGATATTCAACAGTTTTCTTTACTCCATATTATAACCTCATCTTTAGGAAATGCACTCAGCTAATGAAGATAACTATATGAGCTGCATCTTTTCCAGTGAAATGATAGTTTCTACTTAATTTTAATAGCTGTACAAAGAATCACCTCTCTGTAGTAAGGTTTAGCTGTCAAAAAATCAGCTTTTATCATAAATTAAGATTATAAAAAGACATCAGATTGCTCTAAATAAAATCAGCCTTGCATATGTGGGTCTGAGGGTGTTCGAACAATCTCATTTTCCATTTGTTTGCTGTTCCTAAGTGAAGTGATAATTAGCTAGGAAATACACAGAAATAAAATTAATCCAGGAAAAGCTTCCATACACAAGGGACACCTTGTATCAGGCTTTATCAGTATCACTGACTGTGGTCAAGTATTGAGCTACAAAAAACCTAATTGTATAATACATAAGTGACCTTGAACAAACTGTCTTGTCTGGCTAGACTTTTCACCCTGAAAGCATGCTGCTGCAGGTGGAAAAATCATTTGTCCCATATATGTATATTGATACCATGGATCAGGCTCTAATATCTCAAAAATACGTTAACTTAGTTTAAAAAAATCATCAGGATTTCAATGGTGGCTCCTTCCTCAGCTGATAGCAAAGTAAAAGTATTAAGAGAAAAATAGCCAATAAAAATACTTATAAAGTGGAACTTTGATGATCTATAGAAACATAACTAGTTGTTAAGAGGTGCAACAAAGATGATCGTAGTGGAATGGAATATATTCTTCTCCTAAATTTTGTAATGTACACCAAAATACTACTGTGAGAGATAGCCTGAAAATACTTATAAGCAGATGACTCTCTCTGGATGTCTTCTGTGACTAATTTGGATTGTGTCACAGAACTGAAACTCATTGTTCATTTTTAACACATTTGAGGACAAGTTAATTAACAAAACCCTGCTTAAGATGAGAATTCTCTATAGCTGTCACAATGAACATATAAAGATGTGTAGACACAGACATACAGGCACAGACATAGAAAATTGGAGTAAATAATTAAAATTGAATTTAATCAAACATGAAAAAAAAAAACCCTCTGAAGAGCTTAAACCTTTTGGGACTAAGTTTTGCTTTGGTGCAAAAAGCTATCACTGTCAGAATTAAGTTGATTTTGATATAGATTGTGTTGAAGGTTTTCCAGCATGTTTAACCTCAATTATAGTTTCTTTTGGAATAGCTAAAGTTTTTCCAATTAGAGCCATTAGCTCATGATTCTCAGGGGAACACAGTATTATTTCTTTAAAAGTTAATTTCTATGGAAATAAACCTTAATCTATCCCAGGACTTCTACAAAATCTGTCACAAAAAATTTGATTTCTCTTAAAAGCATTTTTATATCACTGTGATGATTTACATTTTAATAATTGTCTCCCTAAATAAGAAAATTGCATCTATTTAGAAACATAGCTTCTTGGTTTGCTTGGCTCTCTTTGTTGGCAGTTAATCAATCAGCTACAATGGAAATTGCTAATTTCTGGTTGGTTGGAGGAAAAATTTCCCTCCCTCCATTTTAATTTTCTTTCCTTTTCTTGATATTAAACCAAAGAACTTCCAATAAGATTCCATAATTTTTCTTACTCTTTTTGGATATATATGTCATCTTTATAATATAGTTGTTTTTATGTCTACATACAGACCATCCATTTATGCAAAACTATCACAAAGTTATTATCCTTGTTAAAATGGGCAGACTGTATAACGACATTTCTTGTTTTTCTCTTCATCTAGTCATTTTATATTATTAATATCTATCATTTGGTTCTAATACAAAGAATAGTAAATGCATTCAGTTTCCTTATTTTGTGTGTTGAGAGATCATGTCAGCTCTTTTGTGTTTGACAGATTCCTTTACTTTTATCCTTAATTTAAAGCTCACCTAACAACACACGTCAATTTTTCAAGCTTGAGGTCAATGACCCTTTCTAATTGTAGCAAAACTATTCATAAGTTTTCATACAATGCTCCAGAAATTGAGTCCCCTGAATCTGAGTCTCAAGGTTGCCATTGATTCTCTTGCTTTTGGCAAGATGAATAAGGTCTATATTTTTTTCCCAGCCTATTTTCCATTTCAGGTATTATTATTATCATTATTATTTGTAGATTTTAAAATCAAGATTTCAGTATTTGATTACTAGTTGATCTCTGAGTTTTCATTTAATGTTGATGGATTATCTTCAAATATACTTTTATGCAAATATTACTAAAGCCCTTACTGCTATGTTATCTGATTTCATTATGAAACTGAAAATGTATGGTTGAGTGTTTAAGAGATAACCAGACAGTGCACCAGGAATTCCTAAACCCATTAGCAAATAAGGAATAAAATATTCTGCCTAGAATTATTAAAATCTAGCATTTGCAAACTTTTTATATATCTCAGTTCTGTGTAACTGCAACTGAAATACTGGAATTAATTTGGTCTTCCTTTAAAGTATCTTTCATGAAAGGAGTCCCACGTTGAGTCTGTTTTGTGCATGACAGTAATCAGTGAACAATCTCCTAGTCCTTTTCCTGACCCATGAGTTTTTCACTATTTTTTCACCCTGTGTTCTGTTGACTGAGGAAGCAGCTTGGGAGGACACCCATCCACTACCCAAGTTCAACCCATTACATCAAAGAAATCAACACAGAAAATGCTGTTTACCCTTTAGCTTAAGGTTTAAATCTAAATTAATTAAATCCAGAGCCAATTAGTAAATCTGAATAGGGATAGTTTATATATGGTAATTTATATGATTTGTACCGCATGGATTCTTAAGAAGCACTAAACCAATTCTACAAACAGCAATTTAATATAGGTTTTGAGAAGAGAATATTTTTTTGTCTTTTATTTAGTGTGAGCTTTGGAATTACAGCTGGTCTTGTTGAGTGTTATCAGCCATGTCACCTTGTTTCATGACCTGTGAATAGTTCAATAGCTTATGTCAGGATATGAAAACAACTTGGCTTGAAAAGTTTGGAATGGAAGGGTTTTATCCACTTGTATCTCCCCAAAATCAAGAGATAAAGTGACAGTATACAAACTAAAAAATAATAGCTTTGAAGTACCTTTTTAAAGAATCTATTCCCTTTAGTAATGGGATTTTTTTCACCCTCATCTTGTGTTTTATTACATCTGTCACCTGAGAAAAGCACATTCATTCCAGACCCTAAAGAGAGACTTCCATTGGCATGTGAAAACTGTTGCACCACTAGTTCCCTGAACAAAAATATTTTCAGACTTCTTTTATATTTTTTTCTTAATTAGATGAAGCATCTTAAATACATACTGTTTTTCTTAAACTGAAGCAATTTTTGCCCTATTTCTTTGAATCATAGATGCCTAGACAGGAAAGACTTCTTTCCCAGTACTCTTTGAATGGCTGACAAGACCCTTCAGCAGTTTGTAATAGCAGATCTGGAGCTGCTTTAGTCAGTCATCTGCTTAGGAAGATGATAGCTCTTTTGTTTTCTCTAGCCTCAAGGAAATACTTCATTTTTTTATTATCATTCATTCTTGATTCCTAGAGGGTACCTTTCTTCCGTGTGTCAGTTACATGGGTTGAATAGGTGACTATAAAATTGGTCTGAAAGCCTATTATATTAATAATATCATTCAGAGAAAGGTTGTGAATATTAATTTTCATATCATCAGAAAAATTAATAGATCTATATAATAGACATTCTTAGAAATTAAATGCTTTTCTTATAAGGATTCCCCAGATTTGGACCAATACCATCTAGCTCCCTATTACTCTCAGTTTATGAGTATTTTCTCAAAACATGATATTGTCAAAATATGGTTATGGACAAGCAGAGAAGTAACTACAAACAATACAAATTCAAATGTATTACTGGCTTAATCAAAATTTTATGGCATAACTAAAACAAAAGTGCTTATTATTAGGTCAAGTACAGAGATACACTCACAGAGAAAATAATTTGGCCAATATGTATCTCCCTAACAAGGTTACATTTAAAAGTTATTATAAAACAAAAAACTAGGGAGTTTGTCAACTCTCTTTTTCTTCTAGTTCTATGTTTATCACTATGTTTACACTGCTCACTCAAGTCCTAAGGCTGAGGGCTTCTGTCTTGGAATGCCAGGGAGGGATAACAGTGAGCTGCCATGAGTTGGAAGCCTTCACAGGGAGATTAATTATGGGTGTTCCTTCTTCACTTTGGGAGGATTTGAAAGATGTTCATGCTTCATTCTCATCAGCCTAATGTTCACTCGAGGCCTTATTTTTCTTCTGACGTGCTTTGTGCTCTGTCTGCACTAGACCATAATTCATTTTACTTTTGACTTTGTTAGCTATCATATATTGAATATGAGTTAGATGCTATTTTGTGGGTGTAAACCCAAAACGGAGAGGTTTTTATTGACTTGTTTTTGTATCTATAATTCACCATTGATTGGTGAATTGCTGAAAGCCTTGATGCCTCAGGTATCTTTATTTATTTTCATGTTATATGTTGAATGAGCTTTCTGAGTTCATTCTACATACAGTAACTAATTGTTATTCCTACGTATATGCAAATTATTTTTAGTAGCCAATAAAACAAAATAACACCATTTTAAGAAAAAAATATATAAAATCCACATGGGCATTAGCTGTTACAGCTAAGCAAATTAAAATAAGCTCAGGCCAAGAAGTCCAGACAAGATGAGTTCCTGCACTGTCAAGTCAACACATAGCTAGGGGGACAATACTGATAACAGCAAAAAATTTTAGTTACCAGGCTACATTACCTCAGGTTTCTGTTCTAGAAAAGAATCCTAACTATCTTGAAAACAACCTTGGCTGGGCAGTCAGCTGTCCAGGGTTTAGTTGCCTGCTGGGGTTAAACCATGACAGAGGTATAATTGTTCTTTCCCATTCCTAGTACCCTGTGAAATTATTCAAACAGTTAAACTTCCTGGATAGAAATATGTTATACTTATGTAAAGCATGTTGTGAGTAAAAACAGGGGAAATTAGTTCATTTCAAAAAGCCACAAGCAATTCCATCTCCTAGAAATTCAGTAGGTAGATTGTGAATAATGGAATGCTACATTTGCCTCTTCTATTTAATGGATGATCTATGGAAGTAGAATAACAATTTCAATTACATTTCTCTGGTGGCTAGGAAATGATGAATAAAGATAATAAAACTATATAACTTCCGGTTCAAAATAAATATTTAATATATACTCTAAGAATAAGCTGTCATTGTGCAATATTTTATTATCATTAGCCTCATTGCAAATACTAGCACTGGTCATAAAATTATTATACTTTTTAAATGTTCCAGCTATAATATTTGACATTGTCATCATCTGATGTAGTTAATTCTAAAGGATAGTTTTCCAACTACCGAAAAGTCTATTTTAGTTTACAATATATATAAGTGAAGGATAGGGTAATTCACTTTTATGTATACACATAATTTTAACTAGTTTAGTTTACTGTTATTTGTATTTGTCCTTGTCTTCTAAAGTTAAAAAGTTTGTATTTTGAGATTCCTTCTAACAATATGTTTTACAGTATGCTTTAGACTATGCATATATTTGCAAAGTCATAAACATCTGTGCTGGTTAGCTTATTTACTTCAGACTGTAATTAGAAAAGGTAACCATCCAAAATGTATAGCATATCTTCAACTTATGAACTGTGTGAAACTACATGAAACATGATTTTCCCTGAGAGATGAATGGCATTTCATAATACGCTTATTACAAGATCTCTGCATATCCTCATTTTGAAACACAGTGTTGATGTATGAAAACTAAAAGCTAAACATAATCTTATACAGAGAATTAAATATATGCAGTAATATAAAGTAACATCATTTATGTCACAGCTTCTCATCAGCTCTTAGTCAGCAGAAGTTTCTAAAAATCATAGATAATCAAAATTCATGGTTAAGTTCATGTCATAGAAGAAAGACAACATTAGGCATTCTTCTAAGGGCAGATGAATTACAGAAGTGTCTGAAGAAGATTATTTCAATTACTATGAGGGGTAAAATTATAATCATGTTTCTGTAGGTTTATAACTCTTCTAATTCAAATATATTTTATAAATCCAAAAATTTTCAAGCATTTTTTCACATACCTGTGTTACAATTGCTCATTCAGCTTTTCTGAAGCTATCTGACACAACATGCAACACATGCAGCAGTTAAAAACTGCCTGGGTAAGGTTGCTTTTCCAGGTTTATTGACAGATGCACGGGATGACCTGTAAGGCTGACTAAGGGGTTTGTCACTTGTGACTGATGTAGCCATTCTGTGCTTATGCTGATAAAACCTTTATTCAACTTTGTACTCTCATGCATTTTCTCTTACCTTGTACAAAACAAATGTATCTTTTTGACCAGCTGTCACTTCATGTAGAGTAAGACAAATTTTTTGTGCTTCAGCATTCAATGAAAAAGTAAGAAAGGAAAAAAAAAAGTAAAAGGAATTATTTGTTCTTTAGCAATTCCAGTTACCAAGAGTGAATGGCACACAGTTGCAAGAATTACTCATTGCTGAAACTTGTCAATGTATGACACGTTATTCCCAAGCAGTTTCATGTGAAGTGTCCCACTAAGAATTACTAGGCTTATATCTTAAAAATTATGCTGAATACCCAAAGGCATGATATACCTAGTAATGTATTATTCACACATATCTTTGAAACTGTCAGTTATTCTTGTATCAATGATATTGTTAGCAAAGTGAAGCTGCTTTTCTGGGATTAAGACTAAGATATAAATAAATTTGACAGGCCAATGGAGACTTTTGGCTCTGCAAATTTGTGATGTCAATGATCCAGAAATCTAGTTTGCATCTTTTTTTCAAACTTCCATCAAAGCTACATAATCTCACAAAAGGGTTTATTTTGGAAACCTATAATGTATTCTCTGAAAGAATTAAAAACTAAAGAATCTATGTATTTCAATATTTGCATATCTCTAAATATAGCTATTTAGAAATGCACAATCTTCAGTGGTTTTGTAATTTTTGATTAAAAAATAAAACTCAAGAGTGATGTTAGCCACCTTCACTAGTTACTAACTCTGAGGTGGGAAAATTACTCCCAGACCCCTAAATCACTACATGGTGATACTGCTATTTATGTGTCATAGCTTCCCTGAGGCTTAATTTGTGCTGAGATGAAACCCCGTGAGTGTTCCAAGGACAGATGAGGATGAAGAGTGAAGAGTCTGCATACTGAGTTTGGTTTATTCAGGGAGACAAGAACCCTGCCAAAGAATCCAGATTGCTTACTTTTGGATGATGAACACAGGCCTTCAGATCAGATATTTTCTAAATTATATATATAACTTGGGGAAGAACATCTTTAACTGGCCAATATTCTGATAAATAATTTATCTTGTAACTGAAATGCTTTTTTATCCCATAAGCTTCTAAACATTCTTCATACTTACATGGTTTCAGTATTGCTGGCAGAATGCCCTGTAGACAAATATAAAATTTTAAACACTTTCTTTTAATTTTCTTTTTAAATGCTGGTTTAAATTTGTTTTTCAACCAGAAGGCATTCTAAAACTTTATCCAAAGAAAGTGTGAGTTTATACTTCAAATATTGCTTGAGGGATCCTTTTGTCAGAGGAGGAGATAGTACAGAAGGAAACCTTTGAAGCAGGAGAACTTCACGTTATTAAACTACAACATTTGATGTCTGGCATCTGCTGAATATTTTGTCTCAGCAGAAAATAAGTAACAACACTCAAACTTAACAAACAATCAGGACTCTCCTTTGATTAGTTTCATTAAAATATTTCCAGAAAAAAAAAAAAAATTAGAATAATCTGAATCAGCCACCAATGCTGATGTCCACTACAGAAACTAAAGAAAAAAGTATAATTTCTTTCTTTTTCCTTTTTTTTTTTCTTCCTATTTTAAATACATTTTATGATTTTGCTCTCCTGTTCCTGTGTGTTAGGAAAACATGGATTTCAAGTCTTTTAGGTTTACTGCCGGGGACCAGAAATTACTCTAGAATGAAGGCTGAGGGGTAATTTGCAATGACAACACACGATGAACAAGACATAACAATTACCCAGACTCCAAAAAACAAGAAAACTACAGCTACTTTCCACTACTGCAATCCATACTTTAGCAAACAACTTTATGACTTCTCTTACTAAACTACTACTTAAACGATCCCTTCTAATAACACAGAAAGGAACAATTTAATAAAAGTATAAAGATTATAGACAGGTATGGACAGGTATAGATTGATATCAGGTCACTTTATGCAAGTGAAAGAACAAAGTGATGGAAGCAAAAGCACAAAGCAATTTAATGCCAGTATGGAACCTCTCAAGACCTCAATCCTCAAGCAATATTAATGTGCACCCACGATAATTTCTGCCAAGGTTTTCAGCTAAATAGATTCCTATCCAATAGGATAGAATAGAAATAGATTCCTATCCAATTAGATACCAATATATTGTTAATTGGGACTGTTTTACCCAATCGTTCTATTTTCTATCTGACTGTGAAAGCTGGGCACATTTTCCAGATTTATGATTAGCTGAGAAAGTTAAGTAATCATGGCTTTTTTAGCACAGATGTTCCATAAATGGGAATTCATTTTAAAATATGTGAACTAACTTTCCCATCCTGATATATATCAGATAACTCTTATACAGATAACATTTATCAGATAACTATTCATTCCACTTCATTGCATATT
>VZTB01012423.1:200-34129 GCA_013397245.1 Thryothorus ludovicianus
CTCTGGGCCACGTCGGGGTCGACGCGGCCGTCCCCCGAGTCACCTTGCCGCGGGGGGGCTGGGCCAGAGGCCCGAGGGGGCGCCGGCCGCTCGCTCCGGCGGCAATTCGTCGTCCTCAGGCCCACGGGCTGTCGGAATGGCAGCCCCGGCATGCGGGCCGGCCCCGTTTTTGAGACCAGCCGGCCTGGGGTCTTGCCAGCCGCTTCGGTTTCTCGGCCTGGAGGCACGAACTTGTGGGGCGGCCGTGCTCGCACGGCGCCAGCATTTCGCCGGGGGGAGGCGGCGGCTCCGGAGCGCGCCCGCTCCGTTACCCGTTGCGTAACGCGGGCAGGGGCGGTGCTCGCGCTCCCGGGGCCGCGCAGCCGCCGCCCCTCCGGCTCAGCCGCTGAAGGTGCGTGCCGGTGGTCGTGGGCAGGGCGCCGCCGCAGCTGTCGGGAAACATGAAACCCGCCTCACGGGTATTGTTCATTCTTGTGCGAGGTTTCTTTGGGGAGTGTTTAGGGTTTTGGGGTTTGTTTGTTTGTTTGTTCTGATTGGTTGGTTTTGGTTTTTTACACTTACTCCACGGAGAGATGCGTGTACTCTTTTGTTTCTTTTCCCACTTCACACTGTGTTTTGTCAGCTGTCGTCATTGCATATGACGACATTGCTTATGGTTGATTCAAATTTAATGTTAAGAGTTCTGAAACCGGGCTCGATTAATACTGTTTAAATCCTTTCATGAAATTTAACATACACATTTAAACACATAGAACACATAAGATATAGCTGCGTAGTCTGATGAGAGTGAACAGGCTCACAGTTTTCAAGATGTCTTAATAGCCTTATTAAAATGAGATGTAAACACAACAGATTGTCACCGAAAAAAGTAAGATTTAGGTTGAGAAGATGCTGAACAGGATGGTAAGGTCTTCCTTTATCTCAGGTGTTTTCAGTGAAGCTGCTGTGGGAGCCCCAAGACTACTGAGCACTGTTGTCAATTGTCTCTCTAAAGCCCATACCCATCTGTGCAGCGAGGCAGAAAGACTTGAGAGACAGCCGGCAAAGCCTGAAAGAAAGAGGTAGAGGGGTGGCATGTTTTCAGAAACTGGAGTGAGGGCTTATTAGTTAAGCTCTTGTTTGGTGTAAAAATCTCAATGTAATTTGAAAGTTAGAGTAGACTGATCTCTTTCGAACTCTGAATTGGTCAGTCCCAACTTACGGAGTGTGTTGTGGCTTACCACCAACTGCTATGAAGCTTTCTGGTTGTGTGGTTTAGAGGTCAACTACAAATCCATGATCATGGAGTGTTCTCTACTGGTTCCATGGGCTCCAGATCCTCTAAATCCTCAGGTATGTATAGACCTGTAGAATATCCTGAATTGGAGGGACTCCACAAGGACCACTGAGCCTGTGTACTGATGGATATGTACTGCAGGCTAGTTACTAAGTCACTGAACAAAGAGTTTGTATAT
Source organism: Thryothorus ludovicianus (assembly GCA_013397245.1). Taxonomy (NCBI): domain Eukaryota; kingdom Metazoa; phylum Chordata; class Aves; order Passeriformes; family Certhiidae; genus Thryothorus; species Thryothorus ludovicianus. Next base: position 1,655 of record VZTB01012423.1, read on the forward strand.
AGTGCTATGTGAATTGCCCAAGTGCTTCGTTTTAGGAAGGGCTGGGTGTCTGAGAGCAGGACAGTAGTGCTGTATTTGCGACAGGGAAACTGAGTGCACCAGTAAGTGACTAAAATGGTGGAAGACAAGTGATAACTTAAATACTTCCACGTGCTTTGTTTGCATCATTTGGTATAAACATTGCTTTCAGTTTGGTATAAATGAATGGGGGATCAGGGATTTCTGTTGGTGTTGCAGAGAAGAATACGAACAAATGCATCAGCAGTAGGAATGGCAAAGAATTGCCTTTAAAATCAAATGAAAGGAGCATCTTTGATAGCTCTTCACTTCTGGAGCAGGTGTGCCTTTACATTTCTGCAAACTTATTTTACAAGAAGAAGATTAATTTTCTGCTGGGGTAGAATTTGCCTGCTTCTTTACTGTGGGCTTTCTGATGCAAAATTGTGGTAACTAACAAAATGTATCATCTCTACTGTAATATTACCTGCCCATCCTTTTGAGCTTTGTCCTCTGACATAGTTGTAACAGTATTAGGGAATGTACCCCTATTAGTGAATTTAGTTTTTGCTGTGTTTGCAGTGCAGAAATACTCACTGGCATCTCTGAAAAGGCTTTCTATGAAGTCACAAGTGCAGATGAAGTGACACCTGCTTTCCTTTGGGATTGTTAAGTGTTGACATCATTTGCCACTTGGGAGTCCCTTTCAGAATGGGTCCTGTCAGAAAATCAATGTTTCCTCATTATCAGAACAGCAGTCAGGGTCCCATGAGTTCTTTCTCATGGGCAGGGTAAGACTCTGAGGCCAGCACATGTAGTTGAATGTAATAGCTGGGGTTCAGTGATTCTAAATAATGGATTGACTCATAAATTCTTTGAATGGGAGCTTGTTTTTGACAAAGCAACAAATTACTTTGATGAACATTCTTCAAAGATCTGACAGTTCTGTATTGGTGACATACTTGGAGACTACCGATCACAGACATTTATTAATGCTTTGGATATAGTTCAGATTTTATGCTGTTACAGCTAAGATTCTTATGGCTTCCCATATGTTTCAGATCCAATGGCTGTCCCACCGTCATACTGTGACTTGGGAAAGTCTGCCAGGGATGTCTTCAACAAGGGATATGGTAAGTAAGATGAGGATGGTTTAATTATCTTTCATATTTTTTCCTTAGGCATCTTGAAAATGCCAGTAAGAACCTGAGTACTTCAGAGATTCTCTAACACCTTATGGCAGAAAATCAGCAGAGCCCTGGGGCATCAGCCCCTTCTGATTCTGAACTTGGATATGTGTTATCAAAGTACTGCAGTGGCAAAGAGTTTGAGGGAAAGGTTACGAGTTTGACCTTAATAGGCCCTCCAGAACAGTCTCTAAAAAATGCTGTGCCCCTTTTTTTACCTTCTAATTTTTCTGTTTGGAGTCATTAAATCAGGGATGCTGATGAAGATTGCTGTAGGAGACTATATGTGGCAATAAACAGACTCCTGAGGCAGAGTGATCTTTATGTTAATCGGAACAGCCTATTGTAAAAGCTGGAGTGCAAATATTTTCACAGTATTTGCATTTGTCCCTTTTCGGGAAGCAGTAGTAGAAAGTGTTGATTTTTTTCCATCTGATTTTGTGTGCAATAAAGATTTCACTTGTATCCCAAATCCATATGCTATGTAAAACAAAAATGTGCTGTGGTCTGGTCTCTCCCACCCTGCAGTTCAGGCTTTGCTAAAAATCAACTCAGGTTTCCTACTTTAGTATCAGTTACTTCGAGCTTTTCTACTTAGTGCAAGGGCCAGATATTTCCCTAGATTCAAAGCCAACAGAAAAGGAAGAAAGCAATAGTTCTTCTATATATGGCACGGATTGAAGTACATTGAGAAACATACATTTTTTGGACTACAGGAAAAGAAATATTTCCTGCCTTACAATCAGAAATAAAATGTAAACTAAGAAAATCAGAATAAATGGTTAACTGCATTGATGAGTCCTAGACTGCAGGTGGCTAAAGAAGGTGGAGACACTTCATGGTTGGTGTCTGTTATGACTATAAATTATGAGGCCCCTTACTTTGAGTTATCAAAATTCCTCCAGTCATTTTTCTCATAATCCTTGTAACCCTCAGTATGATCAGCTACTGTTCAAACATGGAAATAGTTTCAGGTCTGTTGTACCCTACCTGGCATACTTGGGGTAAGGAAATAAGCCTTGTTTGTATCTTTCTGTGAAACAGGCACTGTGTGTTATTTTATTTTCAGGTTTTGGAATGGTCAAGTTGGAGTTGAAGACCAAGTCTTCCAGTGGGGTGGTGAGTATTGGGAGCTTTCAACATCACCAGCATAGCAATGGAAGGACAAATTCCTGAACGGGTAACAAGTACTAACTTGCTAGCAGGTGTTGCTTCTCTCTTTCATTTCTCATTTTAAAACTCATAGCTGACTGAGATATTTCTACAATAGTATGTAGCTGATATAGCAGTACTTTTTTCCTGTAGTGTGCAAGAATTTTCACACACTTTGTTGCTACTTTCCTCCCTGTTCCATTGATGCATCCCAAACATGAGTTTCTTCGCCGTACGTAGCTCTCATTTGTACTTACGAATGCAATTGAGTTTCCCTGCTGTAACTAATTTTCATAGGATTTTTATCCAGAGGGACTTTTATCCAAAAGGTCAAGGGACAAATAAGCACCAGTTTAACTTAACTGCATTTTCACTCATTTCTACTGTGCTTAAAATTCAAGACTTAATTGAAACTGAAAACAGTCCTTCTGCAGTACCCTGTATGTAGAATTTGAGAGCTTAGTAAGCTTTAGCATTTCAAGTAACAAGAATATTCTGTGATCCCCATTTTAATGACACAGAAGTCATTCTTCCTCGAGCTTCCTCGCAGTTTCACAGGAGGGCTGGCAAAACCAGGAATGGATGTCACAATTTGGACCTTTAACAGGCATATATTATTTACTAGATAATGTTTTTCTTACACTGAGTTCTGCACGTCTTACTGCTCAGTGCTGTTCTGATTGGTAAGACAAGCTGTTTTACAGCCTACTTTGTAACCATATTTGCCTGAGCTCCCTCTTTTTCTTGCATTCTTACCATGCAAATGGTGCAAGTCCTTACTTTTGTATTACTGCATTCTGTCTCAATTGAGCTTTTGATGTTTACTTGCCTTGTGCACCAGGAGCACGTGGGCGCGAAGAACTATGTGGTCTCCATACTACAGCTCCCTCTGCTTACTGACATTTCTTGATAGACAGTTTTCCTGGCTTGCAATTTTGATTCTCAAATAATATGGTAATAGTTAATTATGCTGTCTTCTGATTGTGATGGAACATGAACAACTGTATTAAGTTCTAAAATGAGCTTTTTCTTTTCCATGCAATTTTCTTTGGATGCTTATCCAGTTGGTAAGAATAGTGACTGTTTTGACATGTTTGCTCTCTATTGCTTTGTCTGACAAGGCTTTCTGTGCTGCATACTAAGTCATTTGTAAACTGTTGAATTGTTTTTAGTCATGTTATTATTCACATTGTGCAGTTTGACTGTGTCCATAGCTCTAGATCTGCTGTGTGATCCATGTATGTAAAGCCATTTGCAATCTTTGTCCAACAGTCCACAGCAAGAACATTGTAAAAACAGCAAGAGGAAAAACAAGATAGATATGGTATTCATACAGTTGTCTATTGCTTCTGGTTTTTAGCTTGTCAATGTTTCTGATGAGGATTTCACTGCAACAAAATAGTTTTGGGGAAGGGGATAAAGATAGGAAAAAAGCATGGGATCTAATTCATACATGGCTACTAATAGTACCTCAGATTGTTAAGACACAAACGTTTGGGTGCTTTTCCTGTGGACTTAGAAAACATCAGTGATACCTGTAGACTTAGAAAATCACAATGATAGTGACTGTTAATTATAACTGTTTCATATATTGCAAATGGTTTTGCCTGCTAAGCGCATGGCATTCTTATAGATGCTGGGTACCATAAAATAGAAGGGCAAGAAGCTATGCTTAACTGCTTTTGCAGACTGGTGTGTGACATGGAGCCAGAATGAGTTTGATTTTTCAGCTACCAAAAATTCAAGAAATTATGGTTTGCTGAGATGTTCTGGTTTACATAAATAAATACTGATGGCAGCAGACTTCTGTCCCTGTGGCTTCTGCTTCCAGAAGCAGATTGAGTTCTTGATGCCCGACAGAATGCTTTTGCTTTTGATCATATGACAGTGCAGGATTTTTATTTCCTTTGGCTTTGAGACAAGTGTTTGCAGTCTGTCCTTTGCTTGATCTGAGAAAGAAACCAATCTTTTAATCAGCTACCTGTTTTAAGATTAGAAGAAAGTTACTTTGGAATTCTGATGCATGTTTGAGGTGTCTTTACACTGAATTTGTGGAAGTGACACTAGAACACCTTGTAGAGATTGTGTCTTATAGTAGTCTTAACACATCCTGACTTCTGTCACGTGTTTTTGTTAGCTGGCTAGATGTGCTATAATAACTCCTGTGCTGTTGCAGTAGAGCATTAGCTTAAGTAAGTGCCCCTCCTGCCCCAGCAGCATCCCTCACCACCCCAAACTGTGTGTAAGGAATGTGATCTGGCTCCCTAGCACTTCACAACCATTTAAAGACAGTCTTTGTGTCCTTGTATGCTCTGCAAAGTCTAGAATTGTGAAAGTAATGTACATCCAGGAACACAGTCCTGGAATGAGAAGGATCTGGAAAGTCAGGGTTACAAAGCCTGGATATGTTGGGAATGGATCCTGCCATCTCTTAAGCACTGTATCTTTCAACAGTTAAACTTCAAGAGAGACAAAACTTGTAAATGTAGTGACAGGTTATTTTTCTTCCTTCAAGGGAAATATTTGAGAGATGAGAATAACAAATGAGCAGTTCTCAGACACTTCTTAAACCTAACTCTGATGTGTGAAGGACTGACCAGATAGTGTATTAAAGAATACATGTTACACAAAATTCAAAGTTGTTGGTTCCATTACACTACTCAATGAAGGACCAGCCTGACAGAGAGGTGTCAAGGTGCTGGGGTCAGGTTTCTTTCTGATACTGTAAAAGAGAAAAGGTATACAATTTGAAGGTGCCTTATGAAGGGTCACTTAGCTTCTGAAGTGGAGTTACTGGCTGAGGTAATGAAAGCAAAGTTGTGGGGGAAGATACTAAAGTCATCACAGTATATGAAGGAGTCTAAATGACAGCAGAAATGGTAGGGCAGAACGACAATGTTAGGGTGCAGTAGTTGGTATGAAAAGCATCAGTTCTCCAGAAAACATTTTCATTGCTGAAACATGGGGGGAAAAGATGATTACAATGAAGAAACACACAAGATGTTTGGAGAAATGTGAGAGAAAACTTTTTTTCTTTTTTTGCTATTCATCTAACAGTGTAACTTGAATGTAGAATTGCTTTTCCTATGGGGGAGCAGATTTCCAGGACTGCAACATGTGCTTTTTCATCCACGATTGGGACAGTGCTAGTAAGATGATAATTAAAGGAGATTGTGAAGAAAAATCCAGGAATATATACAGCTTTGTATCCCAAGCAAGTATCTTTTTATATCTGGGTATGGAGTCATGTGAAGGTACAGAGCAAATTGTGGAATGTTGAAATAACTGCCACTTTGGCAGTGAAAGTCAGAAAAAGGATTTTTTGATGGATAAGCTTGGGAAAAAGTGTGGTAAAGTTAAGATGGGGGGAGCAAGTACTCAAACTCCCATGATGAAAAGTAAGTGAAGGCATAAGGTCTTTGTGTGATATGGCTTCTGCCAACCTAGGCAAGTTTCAAGGTTCTATCAGTACACTTTAAAATAAATATTCAGAACAGAGATGCCACAAGGAGTAGCATTTTGTGACACAAAAGAAATTATTTTAGGTAGGGATAAAGAAGAGGAGGAGCATGATTTTGAGAGTTCTTTTAAAAGGACTAAGGGTGTGAGTGCTGGTACTAAGAGTAACTCATGACCCTGTGACAAGCTCAGCTGATTAGAGCATGGTGCTAATAACACCAAGGCTTCGGGTTCAGTCTCCAGATGGACCATTCACGGAAGAATTGGACTCAGTGATCCTTCTGGGTCCCTTCCAGCTCAGACTGTCTTGTGATTCTGTGATACTGTGCTCTTGACAGGAATTCACTGCAACCGGTTCTTCCAACACGGACACAGGCAAGGCTTCAGGCAGTCTAGAGACCAAATATAAGGTCAAAGATGAGGGACTTACATTCACCCAGAAGTGGAACACAGATAACACACTGGGAACAGAAGTTACTGTTGAGAATAAGGTAAGACCAAGTAGGTACTTTGGAAATGTTTCTGCAACTGGTATGAGAGTATTGAGTTGAACAGAAAATGCTGGAGAATGAAAATTGCACAGAACTATCTGGAGTATTAAAAGAAGTTACTTATATTTGCAGAACATACACGGTGGGAGTGGTGGGGGGCTGGTATTCTCAGAGCCATGTGCTGCTGGGTAATGATTTTGGGGTACAGTTACTGCAATTACCAGTTACAGGTGTGTGCAGTTACCTAGTTGGCTGAATGAACCTAACTATGTAGAATTGTCACTGCTGCAGTCAGACAGGAAAACCAAACACGGGACTCATAACTTTAAATGCTTTAATGTGTAAGAACTCAAGTTTGGCTGCTTGAGATTGAATATATATTGTGAGATTGAAGAGAAAGATGAGTGTTTGCTGCATTGCACTGCTTACACAAAGGATTGCTAGCATACAGCACTCTCAAAATGCAGTTCTTTTTGACGTTAATAGGTTTATGCCTTCCACTTAATGCCTGAAGGTAATCATGCTAAAGATAGTAAAAACTCTATAGTGCCATCTGCCATGTATGGCCATTCATGCTTATACTTTTACTTGTGCTTTAAAATGGAAAAGACTGTCTAACTAATAACAAAGGTGGGGGAAAATGAGATGGGTACGTGCTTTGGCCTGCCAAGAAGTACCATATCTTAACAGAGTATCTGTAGAGACATTTTTGAGCTACTGTATGGACTGTTCGAACTATAAAGAATAAGGAAACATGAACAGAGGTTTTTTTCTGTCATTATTCTGTGAATAATTTTCTTGTTGTCAGCACTAGATGCATTATCTTCCTATATGCAAAAACATACCTACAAAATCTATGCTGTTAAAAGGCTTCACTGTGGGAAGAAAAAGTCCTATTGTAATCCTTCATCATGCAGCATCTTCAGATTTCATTGTAAATCATGAGGGAGACGTTAGGGTCGTATTTTGTTTTCTCTTTAGACAGGAAATAGAGTTCTAGTAGTGGAATACAGCAAATGATGTTTCAACCAATTTTTGAGCAGATGTCCATTTTTCTTTGCAGTTGGCTGACGGGTTGAAAGTGGCTCTTGACACTACATTTGTACCAAACACAGGGTAATAAACATTTTCTATTACCTTTATCTAAGGAATGCTAGAATTTCCAATAACTTCTAAAAATACTTATTCTCCTCATTGTGTAAAAGCTCAGCATTTATTGGAGATTCTGCAGGTAGTGAATAATACTTAACTTAGAAGGACAAGTTCTGCTTGAAAGCATTCTTCAGCTTTTTGGCCAATGGCAAATTTATTGTTTTGCAGTAGGTACTAGATCTCTAACTCTACCCTTAAACAACTAGGTCTTCATGGTATTGACAGTCCTAAGGCTGTCAGCACAGTAAGCTTTTTTTCTTTTTTTTTTATTATTATTATTCTTTTGGCCAGATGTCTGTGCACAGTTGAATGAGGAGGTAGAATGGACAGTGGAATAGCACTTAGTTGTCTTTCACAATTCTCATGTACTTACTTACATTTGGTAATAGTACAGCAAAGGAGGGATGTTTATGTCTGAATAATGCACAAAGATTGAGACTGCTTTTCAAATAATGACTGGTATTAATTTATTGTTGGGGAGAGCCTGTCAGAAGAATCTTGAGTTTAAAATAATGCTTGGATATGAGGAATTAGAAGCTAAGTCAAGAATGAGACCCCAGGCCTGGGTGTGAGCAACGGGCAGCACAAGAGAAAGGAGGCTGGGGAGAGAATTAAAGAGATGGTAAAAGTTTTGTCATAGTTGTGTTTGAAGTGGTAGCAAAATCAAGAGAGATACGCATTGGAGAGAGGAAGAGGTTATCGCAAGAAGAATAGAAAAAGGCAGACTAAGTGGATGATGTCTGGAGGATGAAGAAACCTGTCTTCAGTAGAGGACCCAGCAGTGAAGAAAGGAGAGCGAGTACTGCACAGGGAAGGAACACTGGAGAGAACCAAACAGACAAAAATTCATTGAAAGACAGCTGTTGCTTCAGGTTTATTGATGCTCCTGAAAGAAACTGATGATGCCATAACACATTACAGTTGCCAATAAAAAAAATTTGAAACCAGATGGGTTTTAAACCATTAAGAAGAAACAATTTTGTCTTTCTTGCTTCTTGTGCATTGTAGGGAGTTTGAGGTGGTAGGGGGAAAAGTGGCACCATGTGAATATATGTAACAGCATTATCCTCATCCTGTGCCCTCTTCAGCAGCACTTAAATTTTGAGTAGGGATTACAGCAGTTTCATTAACTGGCCTTAAGGGATGTACATATTGGAATGAATACACATATATTACATACTTGCATACAATTGCAAGTAACACTGCATGTTTCTCTCTGCAGGAAGAAGAGTGGAAAGTTGAAGACCTCCTACAAAAGAGAATATATACATCTAGGCTGCAGTGTAGACATTGATTTGTCTGGACCAACCATTTATGGTTGGGCAGTATTTGGCTATGAAGGCTGGCTTGTTGGCTACCAGATGGCTTTTGATACGGCCAAGTATAAGCTTTCACAAAATAATTTTGCCTTGGGATATAAGGCAGGAGACTTTCAGCTGCACACTAGTGTGTAAGTATTACCCGAGCCTAGAAAAACATCAGAGGAGCCAAACTATAGGAATAGTTAGCAGTAATTGCCTTGGGTCAAAGGTGGGTGAAGGGAAGGGGATGCTGATTTGTTTCAAATTAATTTATATTTAGTGTTTTTATTTCCAGTACAACTAAAATAGGGGCAACTTCCCAACTCTTGGCTGTCTTGATAGCTCATTTCAGAGTAATTTTGGGGTTTGTACATCTAAGACGGCAATGTAAAGGCGCTTTATGGTAATTTGTAATTAAAAGCTGTTAGTTTTAACTTCTGTTATGGCATGAGACAAAAGAGCCTTCAATTAAACTACTGTACCTTCTCCCCCTCTCCATTAGACAGAAAGTTTCTCCTTCAGAAATGCCCAAGGTGAAGGAGAAATGCACACGTACCATTGTTTTTTTCCAGCTGTCATCACTGCGCAGCTCTAGTCTTGGCATTCAGATGGCCTGAGATGCTTTGAATATAGTGTATTTAAACAACTGTAATGCAACAATTTTGTTTTCAGTCTTCTCATTCCCATAACTGAAGTCTCCTTTATGTGTTACTGCACACTGGCTTGAGACAAGCAACCCGGTTATCTGGGTGGGTTGGGTTTTTTTGGTCAGAACCTCAAACTGTAGATCTCTGGCTGTTGGAAAATCTTGTTCCATTCTGCAAGCAAAACATGTTTTCTGTAAAAAAATATGAGCAGGAGTCTGCCACCTCCACCTAGAAAGTAGTGAGCCTGGGTTCAGGAAGCATTGGATCTCTTGCTTCGTTTTAGAAGATAATGATCAAATGATTGTGGAGAAGGGTTAATCTAAAGAGTTACTAAACAAGGCAAGGCCTGACACACTTGCATCTATTACAAACAGGAATGATGGCACTGAGTTTGGTGGGTCTATTTATCAGAAGGTTACTGAAAAGGTTGAGACATCAGTCAATCTTGCATGGACTGCTGGCAGCAACAACACACGTTTTGGTATTGCTGGAAAGTACCAAATGGATGAGAAGACTTCCGTTGTGGTAAGAATTTTGTTACAGAAATTAGTATTTCAAGCTCTCCTAAATACTGAAAATTCATGTTATGAAGCAGTTGCTTTAGCTAGTTATTGAGGAGGTATGGTAGATTGCAAACTGTGGCTTCTCTTGTGGTTTAAAGTTAGATTGGAACCTCACACATCATACTTGTGACATTAGGGATGAAAAGAAATATAAAATACAATTTTGTCCATGGTGAAAGAGTCTGAACAAGTGTGCTTGGAATAGTGTGCTAGTGTGCTCCAAAATATAAAGGTAATGAAAGGATGTATTGTCCTTTTAATTCATGATTTTATCCATGATGTGAAACCATCTTACAGTTACAATGGTGGAAGTTCAGTTGAGCTTACAGCCTGCTCCTAACAGTAAGTTAACCCTTGAAAGTCAGCATGTGTGTGTTTTAAGACTAAGAACTGAAGTAGCAAGCATTTATGTTTCAAAACAATTAGTTCCAGGACTGTTGAACCAAAATTAAAGATGAGAAATACTATTGTAAAGAGGTGAAAACTTAGTAATGAAAAAAGGGGATTGCATATTCATGTATTTCTTGCTCATGAGAAGAAAAAAGAAAATGACTCCTGAGCAATTTAAACAAGACAGGCTATGAGGGACTGTAGTAAGTAGCCCTTTTAAGGACATAAAGACGTATTAGAGGAGGCAGTGAGGAACAGCATGGCATTTTGTGTAGGCAGAATTGGACCACCATTTGCTTAAGCTGGAAAGTCCTGAGAAAAGGAAAAGATTGGAACATGCTTCTAATTGAGACTGATCCACAAGTAGCTGAAGAGCATTAATGCATAAGCCACCTTCTCGAGGCACTGGGACACTTCTTTATGAATACTTGAACACAGTTTATAAGTACTGTGATTTTTTTTTTTNAAAGTGAACAATGCCAGCCTCATTGGAATTGGTTACACTCATGCCCTCCGTCCTGGTACGTAATTCTCACTGGTAGCAGCAAATAATATTAAGTACTACACTCTGGTTTAATTCATGGTCATCTTAGGATCAGAACAGATGAACACAGGAGCTAGAAGTCTTTACACAGAGAAGTAAAGGATGTACAGAAGTTCCTGTAGTAACTAAGCCACATTAGTGAGGTCAGGTGCCTGAGGGAGAGCACTGTATGGGGATCTCAGTGTATGATGCTTCTCATGACTTGTTTTTGTAGGTGTAAAGCTGACCCTCTCAGGCTTGATTGATGGCAAGAATTTCAATGCTGGAGGTCACAAAGTTGGGCTGGGATTTGAGCTGGAAGCTTAACACAGCTTTAAGTAAAACAAGTGGTGGTGCTCTGGAAGATGAAGGAAAAGTGTACCCAGTGCATTTCAGCCTTAATATTACTCTGAAATTTGAAGAAATGTGAACTTTCTACTCTTCCCAAGAATGACTTTAACCCAATGCAGAAGTCCAGAGTGTGCCAGCACAACAAAGGAAGACACTTGAAAGGCATGCATGGAAGTTGTGATGTTTGTGCCACATTTCAGTTTCCTGTATTTTAAATCTGTTCCAAAAAACCAGAAGAAAATACAACCTCTCCCCATTATTGTATTGCATTTTGCATGTCCTATACTTCACAGCCTTTTATAAAAGGAGGTCTCTGTGCTGTAGTGGAAATTTGGGGTTACATCAGAATGAAATAAATTGGTCACAGTCAGAACTGAAGGTTGACGTGTGTTGACTCTCACAGAGGTTCCATCCAGCTGGGTTTTTTGGTCTTTTCTTTTCATGCAACTTCAAGCGTGGTTAACAGATACACTGCAAATGCTTTGTTACACCATACCTATGCACTGAAGATTTCCTTTTCTGATTTCTGGGATAACATTTTTACACCTCTCACGTTTCAGAGACCTGCACGGTGAAAGCAGCTTTTTCCATTATATAATGTTATTGAGGGCATCAAAAAGAGCAAACCAAAAGTTTACATGTTTTAGATAATTTCGTTCCCATATAGGAAACAAGTATTAGGTAAGTACAACCATTACACTTAAAGAAAAAAAGTGCAAATCAGCAGTTAAGAAATTAAGTTCACAGTTCATTAGGAAGGTGATATCTACCAGTGGCTGAGTTGTTTTCCATCGTTCTTTAGAAAGCCTAAAATGCAGGAAAACAGCCACAAGTGATGCCTAAGGGAAGATATATCAGGATAGAGTATCTGCTGTCATAAGGCACATTTAAGAACATTTTCCAAGCAGTTAGAACAGGCATTCTCTACTGTATCTTTGTGAAAAAGTGTCTGAGAAGTGGATACTAAAAGCTAGGTCATATGTGTTGCATAAGCAGTTGGTGACAGTAGAAGAGGGCAGTTGATAGTCTCTTCTCTGAGGCAGCAACTTTTCACAGTCGGCTTCCCAAAGTAGCATGGCTTCTGAGGCAACCAAAGTGATTTTACATCTGGGTTTGTTCTGGACTGTTTGTTTCTTCCACCTGAAGCTGCAGCCAGCTCCAGTCTAGAGCCTAAAGAATAAATTAAGTTCAACACTAGGTTACAGTTGAGCTTTCTCTAGAATTAAGGGGAAGCATGTTAAGAGTTTTAAAAAAATTAGTGTGAACAAGCTGGTCAATATAATTTCATGATGAGCCATGTGACTTCTGTCAAGGAAAGACAACCTACTTGTACTCTCTAGTATTTTACTCTCTTTTTAATATTCTGCATCATTAAACATCCGTGCCCACCACTGCCACCCGATCATCACAAGTTTCTGTGCAGTTTTGCAATATTTTCATACAACAGCCAAGAGCTTTGCCCATCCTTTACTGTTCAGCGCAGCAAGTTCCCAGCACGTGGCTCCCAGTCTTGGCAAGCAGAGTATGCCAGGCAGCAGATTATGAGAGAATAGGTGCTTCCTACTTCCTATCTGTGCAGCTCCTACTCTCCCCTTGTCCAAGAATAAATTGCAGATTTCAATTAGGTGTACTAGTAGTGGCAAAGTTGCAGAAGCAGAACTTTGAAGCCATGCACTTCCCCAGTCCATCCACTTATAGAAGAATGAATACATTACCAAGAAACTCTGCTCTTGATCCTTCATTGTGTCTTGCATCATGTTTTCTAGCTGGCTACAAAGTTTCTGAGATTCCAACAGTAGCTCCTCACTGAAAGAGACAATTAATACACTATTAATTTCTATGGCAGTTTAAAGAGATGCTGCTTCTATCATTAAGAAATATTTCTGGAAGATGCAGAACATTGAAGTCAGTCAGGTCATAGGCTTGTAAATCATACTGCAACTTGAAAAGCTGGTGGCAGCCCGATTTACTGGACAGGGGAAAGGAAATGTATTCCAAGATGGGACTGGGTTCTTATCATGTGGAACCACTGTTGCTAGAGTAAAAGCTGAGAACAGCCTATAAACTTAAGGATGGGACAACATGCAAATAAACAAACCAAGGTCTCTCACTCAAAGTGGTGACCCAGTTCATTTAAGTGAGCCAGAACTACACATGCTTGGTTACAACCACAGCTCAGCTACTACGACCTTACATGCCAGTGCTTCAACAGTTCTTGCTGGCAGTGTACTTCCAAGTGAGCCCAACCATCTCAGATTAAAGGAAGAAAATCAAAAAACCCCCTTTATTACTGAGGCAGGGGAAAGTGAAGCTATACATGATTCCCCATTTTTCCTAAAAAGGATCTGCAAGCTCCAGAAAGTCTTAACTACTAAGTGAACCAAGACTGCTGAAAATGCAAGCAGAACACAATGTGTACAATACAAGAAACCCTGTGTGCCACTATTTCACAAAGCAGGAAGCCCAGCTTTGTAGTGCTGGCATTAGCAGCTGAAGAACTCCAGACTTTGCCTCACCTTTTTCTTACAGATTCTGATAAATTGTATGTTCCAGAAGGGACCTGCAGCAGCAGCTGACCTGAGCTACCAAGACGTGATGTGTTCATGCTGTCTGGACTGCCAGTAACAGGACCACGTACTTTACTCTTAAGAAGAAAACACAGATTATTCACAGTGCAATTATTTCCACTAGTTTTCAGCAGCCAGGAATATGAGACAACCTGGAACTTGGCTTTAATACTAATTCAAACTAAAGAAAAGAACCATAGGACATACTCAATTTACTATTATTTCAGTAACCTGTGCTACAAATCATATTCTCGGGTTACAGTGGAGTTTTTATTTTACTTACACAAGCTATTTTCAGCAAGTTCCACAGTTCTTTCTGTCGTTTCTCCTGAAGCCTAACAACTGTTTCCTCATCTTCACTCATCAGATTCATCACTTTTTCCACTTTGGGGAACAATTCCAATGCCTTCTGTTTGCATACTACAGTTTTACTATTAAGAAAGTAAAAACTAATCAGATCACACGTGGGCCATTGCAGCAGGAAAACATTTCTGAAGTTACTTATTTTCTGTAAGACTGCAAGATCTCATTAGCTGTATGCATTGAGTTTTAAACCTTCTCTTGCTGGAAGAGAAAATGCCTTCTCTCAGCTGTGAATAAAATCTACAAAGCTCACCTAAGCTGAGCATAAATAACTCGAACTTTTTTTTCAAAGGTCTGGATTGCCTGTAGGAGCAGTCGTACTATTTCCTGGCTGTCACCACTTGTCCTCTGATCTGGAATGAGAGTCAGAAAGGTACATTTATAGAACAGGGTGAGAAGATTCTTAGTGGCTTGTTTCCACTACGTCTTCAATCCTGAAAAATCCAAAGTTCAGGATATGTAAGTTTGAGTGGGATGAATTACACTGAATTTTAGCCACCTTCTTCAAAATTTAAACAACTTGAAAGGAGAGTTTGGACTGTATCAAAAGAACAGCCAAGTCTTTCATTCTTCCTACACAGAAGCAGCAGCATATGCTTGTGGAAACAGCCTGTTCTGAGAAGACCTCCAGAGGAGTTAAGAAAACAGCTTACAAAGCACCAAGAAATGAAGGCTGGCCTAGTGTTAAACTGACTCCCTGACTCCCCTCTCAAAAAAAAGGCAAGTCCAGGAGAGTCCATGTGCTGCTAGTGTCTGGGCAGGCCTAGACAGCAGATAGTTTTCTCAGTGATCACTACTATATCTCCAAAGTTACTATCCACACAAAGCAAGCTGACCTTGAGCTAAAGTGTCTTTTACCTCTTGGCTTCTCTCTCAGCCTTCGGTACAGCTCTCTGGCTTGTTCTTCTCTAGAAGGAAAAAGCAGAAAAAAACAAAGGATTTCCAAAGAACCAAAATTAAGAACAAATACTCTGAGAACTCAAATCTTTTTTATGCCTGTCTGCCATTTCAGACCAATGACAGATCCACAAAACCATCTTTAGTGTTAAAGTCCTCTGAGTCTCCCATGATTTGAGTGGAAGAAACAGCCCTTTTATTGTCCCGTAGTAAGTAAGCTTAGCTAGAAACACTCTTGCACCTGAAGCTCAAGATAGTTCAACTCACAAATCCTCCAGTGTTCCTCCTTGTTTACGACCTAGTGGGCTTCTCTGCAGGTCAACAATGTCTGTCTGCAGGGCCATCATCCTCTTCACTAACTGGTCCACATCATCCTCCTGAAAGCAGGGTAGAACATAAGCAACAGAACAGTTGCGTACTTAGAGACACTACCACTCACATTGGTTCTTCCTTTCTTGTTCATATTTCTAAACACACCAGCAAGATGCAAACAGCAGCCTTGGCCAATGACAAATGAGAGTATGAGTCATTTCAATTCAAGGGAATTGGGTTTGTGCTCTTGGATAAAACAATTTCCAAGACACTTTTGGGAATTCCCAAAGATCTCCCTTTTTCCCCTAAACCTTACAACAGAGTGAGCTTCATATAGTACTAGTAATGGGTAAAAATGGTGCCACGCAAACCAAGGCAATGTGAAATCTGGAATTAGTCCAGACACAAGGAGTTTCTATTTAAGGCCTGGACAATGAAGAAAAAGGGGGAGGAGGAGAGAGATATTAAAAACAAGCCTCTTTTTCTTTATGATAAGCAGTTAGATTTAGAAACATACCCGCCCACAAAGTTCCACAGCTTGCTCCATCTCTTTCCAGGCAAACAGCAGCTTCTCAGAAGCTACAGGAATCAAAGAAGAGTGACTGGCTTTCTCAGGTTCACAGAGAAAGAGGTAAGTGTTTTTGTGAGGATAAGTGGCATGAAAAGACCTGTTTGCCAGATGTTATACTCACTAATTCCAAATTCAATCTGCTCTTTATACTTTTCCAGATCGATTTGGATGCTTGTTTTAAAGAAGTCCAGTTTTGCTTTCAGCTGCTGAGAAAGGGAGGCCATAGAATTCTTCATCTTTGAGAGGGTACTATTGTAACGCAACAGATTCATCCTGCACAGACAAGAAGATCCTATTAGCCTCCAAAACTAAAAATCCACCAGGCTTCCACTTACATCCAAAGCAGATACTTGAGATAGCAGAGAGGACAAATGCAGTTGTGCCGAAGGGCTAAGTCTCAGCTTTTCATTAATTGCTTTCAGCTCCAGTCATGGGCTTCCCCATTCCAACAGGGTCCCATTTCTGTCTTCCCTTTCACCAGAGCACAAAGACAGAGAGATAAGCATTCTAGAGAAACTGCCAGCATACATGGCTGCTCGCTGTCCCTGCTGAAGCCGGTTACAGTCCTCTTTCAGCATCCGGATTGTGTGCCAGATCTGACCCCACACTCTCCGCAACTGGAAAAAGTGGAGATTCTTCTTTGGATCCTGAACTGAAAACAGAGGAGGCGGGGGAAAGGGAAATGTACATATCAACGTGAAGCAGGAAAGTTGTGTTAACACAAAACAGACCAAAGCATTGCTACTTTGAGGAGCAGGTTACTGCCTGCAAAGCCTAGAGCTGGATAACCTCTGTGCAGTTCCCCTGGAATAGCAAAATCAAACACCTCCTTTTTTCAGTTATTCTGATAAATTGAAACTGAATTGACAGTTCATTTTACTACTTCTTCAGTCCTAATATGCTAAAGCTCCCTCTACTCTTTGTACATGACACAGACCACAGAACACGGACACCCCTCTGAACACAGACTCCCCCTTCACATTCATGCCAGAGAAAGTCCTTACGGATGCAGTCAACACTTTCTGGATGAGGACGCAAGGCCACCTGAGCCTCATATGAAACTTTCTTGTTATCAAAGAGGAAGAGAAGGTCTGCGTCTGCAGCTGCAGTATCATTCACCTGCAGAAGACAAAAGACTCAACTAGGTTTTCTCAGGAAAAGCAAGCCTTGGTAACAGTGTAAACAGAACAGACATCCTCAGCCAAACACAGAACACCAAAGGCAACAGAGTGCCTGTGCTACAATGGCTGTGAGGTCTGTGGGGTTACCATGACACAAGCATGCCACAACAGCAGGGGGTGTTTGGGATCACAACAGCTGTGATCCCAAAGTGAGAGCAGTGTCTTCTGATTCACTCAAAAGCAAGACAGGGAGTATGCAAATTCACCTTGCTATCAGCTGTATGTTTAGTGATCAACTTCTGAGAAAACAATTCAAGTCCTGCTTCCTGCAGTAGTTCCTGGTCCTGTTCTGGAATTCCCGTATCTGACTGAATTCTAGCCTTCACACTCTGCAGAGTCTCTTCCTCTGTCACAGGGTAGGTGTGCACAGTTCCCGTAACCATGTTCAAAACATGAAGCAACTACAAGAAGAGTAGCATGGTATGAGAAAGGCTAGATACATCAGTCATGTTAGAGCAGAGATTGAGGGACTGAGACAATGACCACCAAAAACTGTTCAAAGCACTTGGCAGACTCAAGAAGTCACTTTGCAGCCACTTCCTAAAATTATGGCAAAGTTCTTGTCCCCCATCAGGTGGAAGAGAGGTCACATGGCAATTAAATAGCTTCAGCTGTAGATCCTCTATCAGAATATGGACCTAAGCACGCACAGACGCTACTCACTACTCCCAACAAGCTCAGGGAGTATTTGTCCTCAAAGAAGCAAGAGGAAAGCACCTGTCACTAACTGTCAAGAGACAGTTCTATGAGTTTCTGCCTCACTCTTCTTCCTAAGTCTATGATTCAAGCCTCTCCTCTCATAGGCTACAGCAACTGCTCTCTGGAAAACTTTTCAGGGTAATACAGACCTATTGCTTACCTTCAAGTTCAAAATGTCATCCAAAGCTTTGAAACACCCATTGGGTCCATATGTAGGATCTGTACCTCTCTGACGTGGGTGCCACATTAACATGAGTTGCAGCCATTTCTCCAGCCTCTCAGACAAAACACTGAGCAATAAAAACCAGAAGGAGATCAGAAGAGTTAAAAGTGCATTTGCAGTAACCCTATGGCCTGCTCTGTGTGGGAGGACTCCCCACTTCTCCTTCCAGCACTCCACCTCTCCTCATCACAAATGCAGTGTTTAAAAGGCAGAAACCAAGACTACACAAGTCTGACAAGTGACAGTAGTACTGCCTGTGTCATGCTCTCAATTTATTCACAGATTAACACAGTAAGGCATATAATATAAACTTGGTCCTTTTACACAAGAATCAGTTCATCTCAGCACAGCAATTTCTAGTACTCACCTGTTTAGATTGTTTGGGCAGGGCAAACTGCTAGAAAACTTGACTTCTCCAGATAAATCTTCTGAAACAACAATATCCAGCTCACTCTTCTGACGCACTTTTGTATGCCTAATGTAATCAAGTACAATGGTGAAATAATTGCCTGCCTTTCCCAGCCTGCATGTTAGTAGGCTCTTAAAGCTACTCTTGACAGATGAAACACATGACACTGGTTTCTGTTATCTGCCCTGCAGGAGTCAGCCCTTATCCCATGGAGCAAGTACCAGGAATGCTGAACTTGCTCAGGTGGGTCCATCTCCTGTGAAGGAGTTTTCATAAGGGCAAGGAACATAGGGATATTATCTTCAGAATCCAAGGACCACACTTCTACTTCCTGTAAACAGGAAAGTCACATCATGCCCACTCATCACCCAGCCACGGCTCACTCACCATTGCACTGGCTGCCAGTTGGGTAGGAACGGTCGGAAGCCTGTAATGCACTCAAAGGCAAGCGTGCCAAAGCTCCAGTAATCCACTGTCACCGTATACTTCTGCTGTTCCAGCAGCTCTGGGGCCTGATACAGTTTACATACATGAGACAAAGCCACCCAGCTCTTAGCTTTCTCTATCCCTTAACATCTCATTAACATTTGTACAAATTATTAAAGGCATTACTGAACGCTGCCTCTCATGCATTTTAAGATCCTCTCAGAGTGAGCATAGGTTACTGGCACTCCTGATTATCTCTAACAGAAATAGCTAGCAGAAAACCCAGTGTCAACAAAAAAGCAGTCACCTTTTCTAGCTTCAGCACCACAAATGCACCTGATACCATGCAAGCACTTAATCCCAGCCCAAAACTTGATAACAGTAATTGTATCCCACTAGAAAGCACTAGCTGTTCTCCTAGCTGAATTCCTTCCTTACCAAGTACTGCAGAGTCCCAACAAAGGATGTGCATAGGCTACCCTGGTCCAACTCCTTAGCATAACCAAGGTCAATGATTTTGTGTATTAACTGAAACACACAACAGAGAATAAGAACACTAGACTGAAGTCCTGTTAAAAGCACATCAAACAGCAGAAAGAAAAGGTTCAGCTCTTCAAAGCTATGCAAGAAAGGTGACAGTGAAGAGACAGAAGCAGAAACGGGAAGCTACTGTAGATTCCTAAAACCACAATGAATCTGAAGGTGTCGTGGCACACTTAAGCAGTTATGCGTCTAGCTCCTTCTGATCTTTGGTCAATCAGTATGGCCTGGTTCTTTCCTTAACAGTTGAAAGTCAAAATGTCAGGGGTTAACAAATGTATAATACAATGTCTCCTCTCAGCCACACACAGAATACTATTCATATAGTCACTATACATAGTGACCTGAGACAGGTGTTATCCTGGGCTGAGTGCTCCTGCAGAGGGACCATGTAACAGCATGAAGCACATGCATGTTCCTTGTAAGCTTACTTGTCTGTGCAGGTAGAGACAACTGCTTCCTGCTTACCCTTTGCTCTCCTTGCTGCAGCACAATGTTCTCTGGTTTCAAGTCTCTGTGGATGATCCTGTTCTCATGAAGGTATCTGAGAGCAGAAGCTGAGACACAGAAAAAGACAGCTGTAAGAGCATAATTAACAGGACCAAGCACATGTTCAGTAAGGATTCGGTTCTATCTAGTAATAAGCATGGCTTTCACATCAAACCTTGTACAATCAAACATACAATGAAACACTAAGTGTAAGGGGTAAAGTCAGCATCATAGAACTATGGGCAGAAACTGAGATCTCTCTCTGGGTGTTCCCTCTTATCCTTCCTGTGAACTGTAGTAACGCTGCCTATCTTCCAGTAGGCAAGGACCTCCCCAGACCCCCAACACTTCTGGTAGATGATCAAGATCATAAAAGGTCAGTCTAAAATGGAGTCACTAAGGTCACTGCTGTACATTTGGAGAGTGGGTTCAGGACTAAAAGGGTTTCCATAGCTCAGACAACTGAAGATACTGCTACCACTTACCAATGTCAGACAACAAGATAAGAATAGCTTCTTCCCGCAAGCCACAGCAGTTCTCCAACTGGTTCAAGTACTGCAAGTAAGCAACACAGAATGTAGTCTTCCCCTCCTCTATCCTAAGTGAGGCCCACAGTCCCACAAATTCTCAAGGATGCAAGAAGTTTCAGCAATAGCAATTAAATTCTCGAGAAGCAGAAAATTCTATGGACTGTGATCTGTGGTACTAGCTTCATGCCTTGGATTAATTGCATGGGAGGATAAAGGAGCAGGTGAAAGAAGTCACTGTCATTCCATTCTCATCTTTCTACTTGTTCCATCCCTCTTTGCCACTTCCCCTGTGCCTGACAGTATCAACTCCAATCTGAGGCCTAAGGTCTGTGTTTTAGCTATGGGCAGATTATACCAAAGGTCAGAAATGCCTTAGCATTAGGACTATCATGTGTTACTTCTTCCTATGACAGACAGGAGTTAATCACTTTCAGGAAGGGTACAACCTACAGATGCACCTACCCTACAATGGTCTTGTCCATACTCACATACTGTTGCACATCCCTTACACTTGCCCACATTCTTTGTGTGCAAACTCTCCAAAGTGTCACTTGCATCCAAAAAGAATACAAACAGTTTCACAAAGCACTTAAGTTTTCAAAAGCTGAATATAATATAAAGGACCAAGCCACCAACACCTGTTGACACCGTGACTAGAATTAGAAATCATCAGGATGTGAAAGCAAAGCCTTAAGTACAAAACCTAGGATCAGATTAGAAGCTGATCCATTCCTTGGTTACCACGCCAGGGACCTCACCTTGCGGAGGTCTCCACCTTGGCAGTACTCCATAGCCAACAATGGCAAGTCATTTGGTGCGAGCTTCTGCATCCCTTCAGGGACATCACGGGCAGCCACCACATTGGGATGGTTCAGTCTGCAGAACAAAAATTAGGCAAGTACACATGATGTTCTGCAACTACTACACAGTTTCACATGCTCATGGTCATCACTCAGAGCCCTACATGGTCATAAATCCTTCTAGAAACTGAATTAGTGAATTCTAAATATTTGCATCTTTCACGGATCTAGAGTCATTCCAACTCCTGGCATTTCATGTGCAAGACAGTGTGTTTCCTCAACACATATGCATTACAGATCTGTCTAGAAGGTGCATCAACAAGCCTCACAAAGGAGTACAAGGCAGTCTGTTGCTACCATCCAGAAAAGACCCAAACTGCAATCCGACCGCTACACCCGCAAATGTTAATCCAACACCCCGAGGGACTGCCCCAACACAAACGTTAAATCAGGCGAAGCAGCGGCTAGGTAGCAGCGCTGTTGTAGCGCTAAGGGGACGGCAGACGAGCCGAAGACAGCAGTGTGAGACCCAGAGGATCACGCAGCACAACGTGAGGTTTTCTCACGCGTTAAGTTCCACGCACCTGCCGCCGCAGCGGACAGGGCACCTCCCGGAAGAGCATCCCTTGGCGGCCGAAAGCCTCCCCAAGCATTTCCTTCAGCGCACCCGTCAGACCCCCGCTCCAGGGCCGTCCCTGCCACGCGTCGCGGGGCCCAGACGCGACACCGCGCAGCGACCCCTCCGCCCGGCCCGGCCGCAAGCGGGCACAGGGCTCGGCCCGGCAGCACCGCCGCCCCGCTTCACCTCTTCATGATCTGTATTTCCAGCGCCCAGCGGTCACGGTTGCGCGGGCTCAGCTCCTGGCGGCACTGTTTGATGGCCACCTGCTCGCCGGTTTCCTGCGGACACAGCAAGGGCTGGGCTGAGCGCGAGTCCTGAGCCGGGGCGCCGCGAGCCCGGCCGCCGCCTACCTTGTTGTGCCAGCGGATGACGTTGCCGAAGCCGCCGGTGCCGAGGCGCTCCCGCATCTCCCAGGGCCCGCAGGTCAGCGCCTGCAGCGCGGGCGGGCGGCTCATGGCGGCCCCGGCTCCGNCCGGCGCTCGGCCCGGTCGGGGCCGCCGCGGCGAGCAGCGGGGCCGCGATACCGCGTGGAGTCGGCATGCTCGGGATGAGAGGACCGTACGGCTCGTGGGCTGTGTAAGTAAAATTGCAGAGTTGCCGTCTTCTTCCCACAGCATCTCCAAAACCTGCCAATCCGGAATGCACCGTTTCCGTTTCCCACCGCACCGCCCGAGCCAAAGCGCTGTTCTGGGCACTCCATCGGGTTTGGATACTTCTCCCTCCTGGGCTGACTGGCGTGAGGTGCTTTAAAGCCGCTGCAAAGACGCACAACATCACCGGGGTGGAAGGTGCACTCCAAGACCTACCACAGCTCCCTCCAGTCGCCTACGCTGGACCTGACAAAGCCACCGGGCACGGAGGGTCCCGTCAGAGGAACTCGGGCCTGCTGTGGGATGTCACACTTCGTCACTGACATTAAACAGTCCTGCTGAAATTATCCCGAGGATCAGCTTAGAGAAAAGCCAGTAAATGGTGCTTGAGAGAGCACACACTTTCATTGCTGGCTTTCCTAAAATATGTTAAGCCCTACAAATGTCTCTGTAGACAATTACAGTTGTCTTTAAGCTGTGAAAAGCCAGGAAATAATTTTCCCCCATGGCCATTAGTTTGTTAGCATCTTTAATCTAGAAGTCAAGTGACTGTTATCTTTAAAAATAAAATAAATTAGCCCCCGCTCTCTGGGCAGTGTTCAGTCTCCACAACTGGAAGTCCCTTCTGGAAATGGTCAAATGCATCTACACTTAAATCAGATTTATGGCAGTAATGTTATCAGCAGCACCATGACTCTTGGAGAAATACATTTGATAATCTTGACATAGATTTCTATGCAGAGAAGAGCTAAACATACAGAGTACCCAGTGTTTCATCTTTACCATTATGCAAAATAATCTGTGCTGTGCTCTCCAAATGAGTACTCCATGCACCTGCTTCCTGAAAATGGAAGTCACTCACATACTGGTTATGTCTTACACTGAATTCTGTCGGGAACCTTGCTAGTTAATGAGTTCCAAGAAGGTGGGACACATTCATCAGTATAACAATTGCACCACTGACTTTTCAAAACAGTGCCCTAAGATCTGCTCTAAAAATGATCGTCACATTTGCCTGACATGCTTTGATAACTGAATGCCTCATGGCCACATCCTGGTGAATAGATTTTTTCATTTTCTAGGATAAATAATATCAGTGAACATTTAACTCTGGCCCTCAACATGCTGTTCCTCACTTCTATCAAAAGTTCATTAGGAGTTTTGCTCATTTAACTTGCAAGCTCCCCTGTTTCCTCTCCCATGGCTCTGTTCACTTCGCTCCACATGTGGGTCAGGGCCTCTCTGCCAAATGTCTTAATTAGGAGTACAGCACACTATACTCCTGCTTGAAACGGGAGTTTCTCATTATTAGGACTAAGTCTACATACTGCAGACTTCTAATTCTTTTAGAGATACACAGCTGTGCATTCACTCACACTCCTAGAAGCATAATGGGACAGGACAGTCCGTTTTAAGGGATACATACTATTCTGTCATTGAACAGTAAGGTGTTCAAGGGGGAAAAATTGTTTTGAAGACTGAATCTGCTCTCAAAAGAGAAAGAGCAAAACAAACTGGCTGTAAAGTCGAGCAGCATACGAGCAAGCAGCTTTCCTCCTGTCCCGCACAGGCTCCCTCCCCGACAATCCAGACGCCAGCCGCCTGCCTGGACCATCCCCTAGAAGCTCGGGAAGGGGTGGGATGCGGACAGCACGCCCCACAACCCAGGGAGTCTCCACCCCCTCGAGGGACGCTACAAGTAGGACAGAGATCTGAACAGACACACAGGAAACACAAACCCAGACTGGTCTGGAAAGAAAATCTCGAAAACACAGAAGAGAAAAAGCAAAAAGGTAGGCACTACTCTGCACCTGTTTCAAAAAGGGCATTTCCTGTTTTCAACATCAGTGGCATTGTCATTAAATACTATTAAATATTATTATTTTATAAATTCCATTGAAGCACCACAATAATTAACGAACTGAGCTACTGCCTTCCTGCTTTTGAAGAGATTCATAGTGTGGGTAAAGCTGCTGACTTTCAGTTGTTTCGAGAAAAGCTGAAGCTTTCCAGGGAAAGGGCTGACAGCCTCAGGCTCTGACCAGTTAAGCAAGGAAGAGTCTCTGGCGCAAAGGACATTAGCAGAAGAACTTAATGGAAGAGTTATGGACAATTATCTTGATGGTAGGGTAAGGAGACACAGAGAACTAGCTGCAAAAGGAGAATTTATCTAATCTTCCCAGGAGGAGAGCAGACTATGCCTTTTACCCTGGGTTCCAAAGCATGATAATGGAGGGACACAGAGGAGGACAGTGGGTCATCTTCTGTTCTCCCTAAATATGCTTCTCTTTAAATGGGACCAAAACCACAGGAAATACTGAGAATCATTCCCAGAACAAAGACAGACTTTGAAATATGCATTTCCTCCAATGTATTCAAAGACTACAGCATCTTTTGTTTTCTTTTGGGTTTTTAGTTCTTTTCCCCCAAAACAAAGGTCTGTTTGTTATATTTTTAAGGAGAAATAGTTCAAATCTGCTATTCATCTGCTCAGTTCAGACAAGGGATATAGAAAGGCTTTATCCAGAAGGCAGGAAAAGGCAGCAAGGGTCTGCAGTCTGTTGCTTCAACTAAATCAAGGTAGCTGATCACCATCAAGAAAGCTATTAGTGCTATAGACTCAGAAACAATGTATTTTGGAATGATAGCATGTGCAACAGTGCCTGGATATTATTTCAAGTACTTGAAACTTCAGGGCAATCCTAGAGACTGGAAATTAAATTGTATCTTCTTGTCTGTATCTTGTGCCTGCTCCTCCATCACTCTCCCAGCTCTTGGTTTGTATAGGAGGTATTATATTTTAAAAGGAAGAGAGGACTTCTAGTGTGGGACTTGTTTAAAGCGGGGGGGAGGGGGTCCACAATATCTACACTGCACCTTCACAATATCCCATTAGGGATTAATGAAGGTTCTCTCCTAAGACTACTGATCTAGGAGTCAGACTATGTAAATCAATTTGGAGAAAGCAGAAACTCTTCCTGGTAGATTAAGGAGGGCTTTGAGGTATAAAGCTGCTGAAGGGACTAGAGGGAATAATGTATAATTGTGACTGCACAAAAGTGACATACAGAAAGATGCAGCAACAAATAAATGAGAATATCAGAATAAAAGTTAGCCTGCCAGACCATTGCCATACTTTTTAGCAAAAGCATAAGATAATAGTAAAAACTAAAGGCTCAGCTGGGGAGAAGCAGTAGAAAGATTGAAAATAAGAAACATAGCAGTACTGTCCTCACCTCTCATCAAGAAAAGTCATTTTGCCTACACATCCTCTAAACAAGAGAGAAGCCTGCACTCTCACCCAAAGGAGCAGTTGTACAAAAAAATGCAAATCCTCATAAACCACTGTTATCACAAACTGACCCTTCAGCAGATGTCTGTGCTTCCGCAAGAGATCTCTTAAGTGGTTGTTAGCAATCTGAATCTCAATTAACACATTCAAATCACCATTGCACTCTGGCCAATCACAATCACATCACTGCATCATCAGACAAGCCCATTTCTCTAATAGCACACATGGTACTGTTGGCATCATGCAATTTAGAGAAAAAGTACTTGGAATTTACTTCTTATTCTCCAGAAAACACCCTATCAATTTCCTCCAGATGTAAAACAGTGTGCCTTAGCTTATCAAGTTTCTAAGTTCATCAAGTAAAAGCACATCTGGGTCCAGCCTGGCAGTTTCCCCAGGAAGTCCAGGACAGCTAGACCTGACAGCTAAGAAGCAATGGGTTGAAAACATGTAAAAAGAATTCTCATAATTTAGAACTTTCATTTAAAGTTACACCTTGAACTCCATTCACACTGTAAATCTCCTTTGTTCAACATCTTATTTTATGTTGCTACAGATAACTTGAGATTTGGAGCTGATGTGGAAAACACTCAGAATGGAAGGCAGACTCCCATGTCTCCTTGTGTTGGTGGGAGCAATCATGACTGCCCAGTGCCAGGTAAGAGGCTAACACATCAAATAATTCTCTTGCCATCTTCCTTACCATTAACTCCATCTGTCTGCATCAGGCAGAAGGAGAATCTGCTTAGCTCACTAGAAATCAGAGGAAGAAAAATGTTACAACATAGTCTACCTCTTCTTGTGGATGTGTTATGTGTTATCCTGGCTGTTTTCATTTCAGTAAGCAAGTCTTCTCTGGGTATTCATGCTGTATCTGTTCACTGCCACCTTTCATTGTTAATAAGAATCCCATTGTAACCAGCCTTTCATTTTCTACGGTCATCATCTTCATCACTACTCTCATTTAAAACTGGACATCAATGGTCTCTTGTCCCCTCACTTTAAGACTCACACTGCACACAGCTTGGGTAAATGCTACACAATTCTAAAATGTTTTACTCCCTTTCTCAAAAAATTGCTATCCCACCCTTCCTCCTTCTTTTTTATCTTCTTTCTCTTGTGGCCTAATCAAAGAAGCTTTCTAAATTGGCTTCTTCCATAAAACTTTATCCAAAACATTTCATTTAATTGGCTGCAGGAGACATATCTCTTAAAGATAATTAAGCTACAAAGTCTTAGGGGGAAACTGCATGTCAGTGAGAAAAAGTAACTGCTTGTTGACTTTACCTTGGAAATTATTTGCTTGAAGCTCCTCCAAATAGCTGACAAGCTATAATTAGCATTTGCAATGCTAACTAACCCCAAGAGCACATAATGACTTCACACACAATCTGAATACAGCATATCCCAAGTTCACCTCACTCAGATGACAAGCAAGCAATCACCTGGTAATCCATGGCAACTGAATGATTTACAATTCTTAGGAACCCATACTGAGGTACTAGAGGCACTTTTCACTGTACTGTCTGACAAGAGTGCAGACAGTTCCTCAGAGCTTCCCTGATTTGCGTGACCTCAAGAAAAGGACCAACTCTTTGAAGGTGCTTGTTCTCTCCTCTTTTTTAAGAGAGCAGTTACTCACAGAATTAACCCTCTTTGCTTGCAGGGCTTACACATGCGCTTCAAACGAGGAGCCAGATCTAGAGGTAAGCCAGGCTAACTAAAACCATGTTAGCTGGAGCATTATGAACAGGGGAGGGGAAAGCAAATAATGCTGAAGAAACAGAGCCTGAAAGCTTTTTGTCATGGTTATGTGGATGAGAGATACAGAAGGCAGAATACCAGACAATTAATACCATCCACAACAGAGTTTTCCCCTTCCTCTGCTCTTCTTGAAAGAAAAAGGCCAGTCAATAGTGGAGCAGTACATCTGGCAGCACAGCAGCGAGAGAGATGGGACAGCTGTGGTCTGAGACAGAAAAAGGGAAACCCATTAGACAGATGCTCCCATCACAGACACTTTTCTCCTGGAAATAGAAGGGAGGCCTTTTGCTCAGCCAGGTCTTTTCCCTGAATCTCTAAAAGAGGATTTCCTTTCTCCGATTACAGCCATTTGCACAGATAATTCATCTGCAGAAATTTACCAACACAGGGGGACCTGGCTGAGGCTTTCAGGGAGCAGAATAGAATACTGTAGGTGCGACAGTGGTCGGAGTCGCTGCCACACTGTGCCTGTCAGTGGTAAGTATGACAAAGAAAAAGGAAATTCTGAGAGATTTTCCATCTACTTATCCTAAAGAAGAACTCCACTGTCAGGGGCAGAGTTACTGCACAGAAAATTGGTGGGGGACTAGAAGAGGATAGGAATGAAAATACCATTTTCATATACACTGTCTTGGGCAGGACTAAGTTGGAGTGGGCAAGGGGCTGAGGAAGTTTAATAGAATATATGGAGAGAATGGAACAAAGAAAGAATGGAAGCCACACAAAAAGGCTGTAAGCACATGGCAATAACAGGTGGGTAGGGAAAAACAGAACAGGCTAAAGGAGACTGACAGGAAAACAAAAGATGTGTATACACTGCTGGTTTCTTGCTTCTGTGAAATCTAAGAGTATTTCCTGGCTTTTGCTTATTCCACAGCCTGCACTAGATATAAATGCTACAATGGGGGCCAATGTTCACAGGCATATTATTCCCCACAGCTCTTCATCTGCCAGTGCCATCAAGGTTTCTCAGGGAAGCAGTGTGAAATAGGTGAGTTTACCACGTTAACTGCTGTGAACAATACTACTGGTGTTAGCTATGCAGTGCACAAGGATGGGGTACCCAGAAGCTCCTGCTGGCCAGGCTCTCTGTTGTCTTTTTTTATTCTAAAGCAAATACTACAAAGAACTTTTAAGAACATCTGGGTTGTTCAAGGTGTCTCTTAATAAACCTCTGAATTTTGAAACTGAAGACCTTCATATACACTTATACAGTCTGTCTGACAGTGCATTTTCACTGACTTACTAGACAAGATGTCTGAGAGCCAAGTTTAAACAGAACAGGGACTGGGGAAGCCATCTGGGAAAGAACTGGGATGCTGTCCTTACATTTTGTTCCCTTTTGTTCAGATACTGAAGTTAAATGCTACAAAGACACTGGAGTAACATATAGGGGTACCTGGAGCATGACAGAGAGTGGAGCTGAATGTTTAAATTGGAATAGCAATGGCTTGGTGGACAGGATGTACAATGGCCAAAGAGAGGATGCTGCTGAGTTGGGATTGGGCAATCACAACTATTGCAGGTGAGGGGCTGATGGCACACAGGTCAGAGCCACAGGAATCAACCCATTCTAAGAGCCTGAAGCAAAAGAATGGCTGCTGGCTGCAGTGTGATACCAAGCAGGAAACTCTCTGCACAGATGCAGATACTGTGCAGCCCGTGAGCAGTAACTGCAATGTCTGTAGACATATCTGAACTTCAGATTTTCTTAGACTGGATATTTATGGCAGACTATGAAATGCAAGTATCTCTCACTCCACAGTCTTTCTCTTGCCCCTTCTCAGTCCTCCCTAAACTCCACTTGTAATTCACTTTCCTACAGCTTCAAATTCTGATCAAAACCGTAAAAATATAGTGTTTCCTGTACATGACCTAAACTGCACAAACATGCTGTCCACTCCTGCAAGCTACTGGCAGTCTCATCTTCACCTCAATGTACTCTACATTAAAATAGGAATTCTAGCAACTTCTGATGGTTCAGCCCACGTCTTCACTGCAGAGCAGGACTAAGTTAGCCAATTAGATGGCCTACATGATACTATTGACAACAGCTTTATAATGATGCATAATATTGTAACTCTTTCAGAAACCCAGATGAGGATTCCAGACCTTGGTGCTATATCTACAAAGGGGGAAGGTACACCTGGGAACACTGCAGTGTGCCCTCCTGTTCAAAAGGTACATGCAGGGGACAGGGAATGGACTTCGGAATTTCCATTATTCACTGCATATATAAGAGTTCTCTGTGGACTTGGGCTATTTCTGTAGCCCAGAAAGTTGAGACTCTCATGTTGTATCATAGTTAGGCTTTTAGTATTTATGACACTGAGAGAATGAGATACATATAGGAAATATATAGATGCCTTGACAGAAGTCACACCTAGGAACAACTGACAGGTTCACATCAATCGGTTAACGTGCAGCTTTCTTATTGAAGTTAGGAACACCAACTGCAGATCTGGAAGAGGCACAGATTACCGTGGCAGCCACAGTGTCACCAGTTCTGGAGCTACCTGTTTGAAGTGGAATTCTCGAATCCTTCTCAACAAGCTATATACTGCTTGGAGAAGAGATGCTTACCAGCTGGGCCTTGGTAGTCACAATTTCTGCAGGTATGTAGTTGGTTATAGAAAGAAACAAAAAAAACCCAACAAACAGTCTTGTAGTACTCCTAAGGCAATGCTCTAGTCTTTTACATGGATTAGTAAAGCACAGGAAATACATTACTGGTAGCAATGAAGCTCACTACCAATAGTAATTTTATTCCACCTGACCTATTTATGCTTCTCTAAGATCAGACTACACAAATGCAAATTTCATATGCCCTTAGGGCCCTCTCTATCTCTAGAAAAATCAAAAAGAATACACTCGACACCTTTAAGTCTGACACCTTTAAGTCTCTGCAAATCTGATAACAGAAATATCTCTTCTCTTTCCTATGCTCTAGGAATCCTGATAATGACAGCAAGCCCTGGTGCCATGTCCTGAAAGGAAATCAGCTCACGTGGGAGTACTGCAATGTGCCTACTTGCTGTAAGGATACCAGCACTTCTGATTCTTCTCTTTCTTTGAAGCATTACTGTCCTGCATGTCATCTGTATAAAAATAAAATCTGGAGAAAGAAAGTTGTATTACCCTCAAGCATTTTCTGGTAAAAAAAGAGCTGGAGTTAAACAGACAAACAAAAAAAGCTTTTTGGAGCAGAGAGATTCCGTAGCTCCACTCTCACAGAAATGCCTTTGCTCAGCCAAAAGGGAAGATAGCAGAAATGGAGGCCAGGAAAGGCAGGGTTTAATTACTGTATTTTTCAAATCAGAATACAAGTTTCCTAGGAAACAGGGATGAGTCAAATACTAAACAGTTTGTGGCAGGCTGCCTCAACATGGACTGGTGACTAGCAGGCTCTTAACCCTAACTCAAAGCAAGAGTGCCTGAACAAAAAGCCTTTTTCTGGGTTTGTCATCCACAGCCACCTGTGGCATACGGCAACGCAGAGTACACCAGTACAGGATTAAAGGTGGTTCCTACGCAGACATCACAGCTCACCCATGGCAAGCTGCCATCTTTGTGAAATATCGTCGAGTGCCTGGAGAGCACTTCCTCTGTGGAGGAATTCTGATCAATTCCTGCTGGGTTTTGTCAGCTGCTCACTGTTTTGAGGAAGGGTAAGTTGAGGATTCAGTACTATCTGGGGGAAAAGAAGTCTGGAAAATAGAAGCATCTATTATAGCCTTACTGGAAAGGTATAATTCTTAGAAAAACCCCTCTTTTTATCCCAGTAAGTCTGTACTAAAGATTATAGTTAATTGTGCTGAGCATTACAGAGAGACATTTAATTGGGCAAACCAGCAGGATGGCATTAAGGTACCACAGGAGAGTATCAGGTACCTTAAGAACAAAGTTGTCAGTACAAATGCAGAACCATCTGAAACTTGAGAACTGCAAGCGGCTGGCAGAGGAGCTTTTCCCTGATGGCTGTAAACATATAGAACAAAAGTGAAGGCAAATAGGTAATTTTGAAGTCAAACTGCCTGGGCAACAAAGTAGTAATAGAGCTAAAATTGAAAAAAAAAAAAAAAAAGCACGTGTTCCAACAGCACATCTTTAAGGGAAGGGTCCGCTCTAGTTAACACAGTAACAGAGACTCTCTTGTTCTTCAGCTTTAGTACAAATCAACTGAAGATTGTGCTGGGCAGGACTTCCCGAGCAACTCCCGAGGAAAATGAACAGAAGTTTCAAGTGAAGAATTACATTGTGCATCAGAGATTTGACTCAGAAAATTTCAACAATGATATTGGTAAGAACTTTTCTGACTTAGTTACTGGAAGGTCATGGTTGACTCAAGTTTATGATTAATGAAGTGGGGATATTTTTCCTTGTTCAGCTCTGTTGCAATTGAACTCAGATGCAGAAGACTGTGCTGTTGAAACAGGCACTGTCCGTGCTGCCTGCCTCCCCATGCCAGAGCTGCAGCTGCCTGACTGGACTGAATGTGAGATCTCTGGTTATGGCAAAAATGACGAATGTAAGTAGAAGATAGGTGTCTACATGCAAGCAGAAGATAGTATGTCCAGAGCTTGAGCCCTCTGCCCTCAAAGAATTCAAGCTTTTAGTGTCACTGAATGTATAATGCATCATATTGGCTTATATGAGCACAACAAAACGTATGCAGAAGTAGGAGTTACTCAAAACAAAGTTTTGCTGTAAGTTCTTCATCTGAGTTCTGTCAGTTGTATGGGCTAGAAGAGTCTTCCTTGATACTCTCCACAGTACGAAACTAAAAAATAAAGGCACAATGAATAAGGTAGAAAAGACACAAGATTTGCAATCAGGGCTGCCACATCTGCTGTACTCAGTACATTTAGTTACTGTAATTTGGACAGAAGTCCATGTCTGTCAAGGCTTGATATACCACACAGTTGTAGATTGATGCATTATTCTAAAAGAGACATTGGCTATGCAGAGATTAGCAAAAAAAAAAAAA
>VZTB01012423.1:34141-48550 GCA_013397245.1 Thryothorus ludovicianus
AAAAAAAAAAAAGAAAAAAGCTAAAGAAATAAGAATCCCAGACTTACATTAAAAGGTTGGTTAAATTGTTAAATTGGTCTTAAAGTGAGCTAAAACAAACAGAAATAAAAGCTGTCTGAAAGTATAGGGAGACCTGTATTTAAAGCAAACCAAAAAACCCCAACAAGCTCTTATTTTACTTTCTTCCTTTTCCATTTTCTTTAAATTCTCTAACTTGTAAACTTAGTAAGACAGAAACTGTAAAGTGTTCATCATATGAGACCTAATCACAGTTTGGACCCGTAGGGGTTTTGGAACAGACCTAAAGACACAGCATGTAAGTGTGGCATAAAGTGTTTTTAAAGTGCTTTTAAAACTTGTCCTCAGCAATTGCTTACAGGAAGTACAGGATAAACTCTGAGAGGGAAAAGATGCTGCAACTGTAATTCAAAACTCTACTGAATAACAACAATCCTGCCAACTTTCAGTTTTGTACAATTTTAGCTATACAGGAGAATAAAACCAATATCCAAATCAACCAACCAGATCTCTTCCATTCCAAAATAAGTGTACCAGTTACTCAGCACTATGTATGACAGTTACTTGCACTTGTTAGTGCAAGTCTAATGTTAAAAAGTTGAGATCCTGTTTCAAACAGTTAAGGCATTTTCACAGACATTTCCTATGACTTCATTTTGATTGATGTAACTATGCAAAGATGACTTATCCACCCAAGAAACCCAGCAGTCTTTAATTTGGACCCTACATAAACCTCTCTGGCTTGCTGAAGAAAAATATTCCTTCTCAACTAGATTTAAGCAGTTCTGATTATCTAAGTGGAACACCCAAGATATAAAAAGACCCTTTCATAAGGAAATTTTAGTTTAGCCACAGGGCTACCTCTGTTCACTCTCCCATAAAGTATGGAAATTGAATTGCAACTTTAGGAAACACCATATATATGCACATACAGACATATATATGTATTTATATTGTCATTTTTCTTGCAGTTTCTCCATTCTACTCAGAGCACCTGAAGGAAGGCCATGTCAGATTGTTCCCAGCCAGTCGGTGCACAGCACAGTATCTCAACAACCGGACAGTTACAGAGAATATGTTATGTGCAGGAGACACAAGGCATCTTGATGATGCCTGCAAGGTAAACCAAATTCTGCTCTTTTTTTTTTTTCTTTTCTTTGTCTCTTTTCTTTGTACTTTGAGCTAACTAAGCAGAAAGCTTCAGAGAATAAAGAAGTTACGCATTTGCCTACATGGCAGTTCTAGTAGACTTTTGCAGAACAGAACAGATGGCTCCTCTTTCATTCCTCTTCCCCCACCCCTCGTGGAGGGGAAGGCAGGGAATACTTAAGCAATCAAACCAGAGCAACACAGACTGAAAATCCCAAATACAGGAAATACCACAAAACTGAACAGGAAAATCCACCCCAGCATTTCCTAGTATTTTCTGTTATGGGAGCATGCAAAACACTCAGCAGGAGGTTCTGTAGAAGGAAGGGGGTGCCCCTCTACTGAAAAGCAGAGAAAAGAAAGGCTGCAAGATGGTAGAAAACAAGCAGCTATGACATGAAGAAAAAGGAAGGCATGCATTCATAACATCCTTTCTGTTAAAACAGCTATTTAATAATTTTGCTTTACTGTTACACACAGCAGTACAAAACCCCTTGGATCTTTGTAGCTTGAATAAGGGCCTTCCTCTCTTTGTTCTTTTCAGAATTTTACCTGCATTTCATAAATGAGCTTCTTACAAAGCTAGGCACTTTAGTGCTACATTTTTCTGTGTCTCTCCCCATAAAAGAATCATTGAGGGAGTCTGGAATGTAAAAGTGACTTAGGTAAAAGAACTGTTACTAAGAGCTCTTGATTTGTTAGCATACTACCTAGAGTATTTCTGTAAACACTACTGCATCCCTAAAGCCAGTGAGGGTGGGAAAAACAATGCAGAACCAAACAAAGAGATTGTTATTAATCTGCTACTTCTCTGCAGGGCGACTCTGGAGGGCCTCTGGTCTGTATGAAGGATAATCGGATGTATCTAATTGGAATCATCAGCTGGGGAATAGGCTGTGGCCGCAAAGGCATACCTGGTGTTTATACAAATGTGAATCGTTATCTTGACTGGATTCAGGACACCATGAAACTCTGAGAAAGAAAAATGAACCCTCTGCAGTCTTGTGACCATGGCCTCACAGCTTCCTCCTGGATGCTTTAAGTATGCTGACAGGGCTTCCTGTTTGTCCAGATGCTTATGACTTCTAGTACAAGAAGACCAACTGCAATGTTTGGGAAGGGCATGTTCTCAAAATACTCTTCTTTCCTTATTACAGGCTATTAGAAGCTAATCATTCTTTTCTCTAACACCACCAAACTTTCACCTTGCATCAAATCACATAAGTACAATAAAAAATTAATTCTGGCCCTGAGTGAATAAACTAAGAAAGAACATCGTGCATCTCTTTAGCAGCTATGCTGTTTTAGGAATGAGTGTGAACTGAAAGGGACATTTTACAAATGCTTCTTTATCCTTCATTTTGTAATAGATCCTTAATCTGGGAGATTTACCAAATCCTTGTCCAATAGCTGGCATCTAGGATTCTCCAGCCTTACTTTAACTTGCATTTCATTTCTCAGAAGTTGCTGCCACCTAGCTCAGAGCATTTAACTGCCTTTCTCTGGCTTCCTTACCCGTTACATCCCTCCCTGATAAAAAAAAAAATCCCTGTAATGGTTTCCATCTTTAGATCAACTTTACCACTTCTCACATGGTTTTTAATCCCTACTTGTCCTCTTTCAGCACACAGTAGCACCATCTTGAGACAAGGTCTAAGAATGTCTACTGCCATCTGCTTGCTTGCTTTCTTTCATCTGACTTTGCAGCTGAAATTGTCATACTCAATTTAATTGTTTCAGAACCCTAGTTGATATCAGCATCTTTTGTAACTGAAGTATACAGCTGCACCTCATGTTTCTCCCCCAGAAGTTTTTCTTATGTCCAGCTTATGTCATTGATGTTGTTCCCCACTTCCCCTTTCTGCCCTGCTTCATCTTCCATAGGAACTTGCAGCCATCTGAGACTGGTATGTCTTAAAGGGCCTGATGCCCTTATGCATGTAAAAAACCTTTCAATATCTCAATTAGCATGGATTATTTCAGAAGTAAATAAAAGATCCTTTAAAAATCAAAGCTACAAGGGCAAAGGACAGTATCAATACTTGAGGAACAGGAAGGTGATTAGGTATTTGCCTTCATAATCAAAGCACTGCCCTTGGCATGCTACCCAACCCAGTAAAAAAAAAATGGTTCAGCTGCATTCCTAGACATTTTCACTTGAAGTTCTAGGAAATGCTCAGCACTCCTTTCAGGAAACACTAAGAAAAATTATCAAGAAAGCAACTAATTTTAGTTTTTCAGATATCAACTTAGTCCCAGGTTTACAATGCCAACTGCATAAAGACATTTATCTCCCTAAGGCACCCACTATACACAATCCAGTTGGCATAATTTACCTTCCTCCAAAAATACCAACCTAATTTCTTGTAAAGCCTGCACAAAGCACTCTGAAATGACACAGATGACATGTAAAAGTTAATTTTATTGATGCCCTTGTTGAAGGTTTTGTTTGCACTGAACATGCTCAGCAGTAATGTCACCTCAGGAGAATGCCACCTGCTATGGAATTCTTCAGCTGCACCGGAACTTGCAATCCCACAAGCGAGATGCCACTCATCCACTGCAAGTGTCCACCACATGCAAGGGGGAATGAATTGCTGTCCTTCGTTTTGGGTCACCCTGTTCTGTTCACAAGCATGAACTGTACATGCTGGACTCCACAGCCACACGTGTGGTCATGTGTACAGCAAGATTAGGCGCAAGTTCTGCTACCAAGAGAAAAGACACTGGCATGTAGTAGCTGAAGAGCCTGTTACAGACAATATGAACCAGGTGCAGGTGTCTCTCATTTCTGCTGTACAGAGGGATGTACCACAGGCTGGAATGGGCAGATATAGCAACAGCTCCTGAGGAAGAGATGATCCCAGTTAAAAAGTCTGGCATAGGTTTGAATCCATCTGCACAGCACCTGACTGGTACAGGAACTGAAATGAGGTAGGAAAGGAGGAACACTACAAAAGGTATCAGGTCACAATTATCTCAAAGAAAGACATCAGTGAGCAGGAAAAACAGCAGTACCACCTTCATTTGCAATAGGCAAGGAAAGGCAAAAAGAGGTTCAAACAAGTTACTAAGACCGTGGTTATCTTCATGTAGCCATAGCTTCAAATTCCACCAGTGCTCTCTCCACAAAAGTTCCTCTGTCTCTTCTGATTCCCCAAATAAGCTAGGAGAATTCCTACCTTCAAACACTGATGAAATAAGAGGAGAAGCAGAATTACAAGGAGGTACCACCACCCATCAGTTACAAGATCTGAATGTATTTCAAGTCTGTATTCAGAGACGCAAGATCCTTGATGACCAAGATGCCTTATGAAATATCTAGAGAAAGAATGCACTTCTTCCCTTCCTACCTTTGTGACACCATTCCCAATCTCAGGCTTCTCAACTTCCCATCCTGGGTGGAACAATTTACCCTTCCACTTCTTCCAGTTCTTTTGAGGCAGAACAGCTAGATGTTCTCCCTGCTGGCAAGAACTACACAGCTCTCCACCCTAACACCCAGTGATACAGAAAGGCAAGTGCTGGATCATCACATTGAAGTTTGTGGAAATTCAACTTTGTATCATCTACAAAGGGATAAAAGCCAAACAAAATATAAGGAAAAGGAGCTACAAAAGTCCATAAATCTCTAGAATTTCCTCTAAGACAGCAAGATGACGGTGATACAACTTACATAGCTGACTCATTAATCCTAAGGGACCTGAGCAACTCTCCCATCTGCTATTATTCCAAATACTTCAGACTCAGGTAGGGATGAGGTGGTTTCAGGTCAACCTTACTTTTTCCTGCTTTCCAGCACTCTGAGCACTGGCTTTCCTGCTTATGCTACTACAGACAAAGGAGCAACCCTAAAGAGATGGATGGGATAAGAGGCTGCATCCAACAGCAAGGGACAGGAGAAACAGGAAAAGTGCTCTTCCTCACTAACAGGGGCCTCTAGGTTCGGACTTGGAACTTTCCAGCCTTAGTCATGTATTTTATCCCCTTGAATGGCTTGTACTTCTCCCCGTACATGTCCAGGCGATTCACCTTCAGTCCTAGAGGCAAACAAACACAGCATAAGACTAACTATTGCCACAAACACAGCTGACAGGCCTTCAGGATAAAGAGACACAAGATCATACTAGTGGTGCAGAAAGCACAGGGAAAGTTTTAGCAAGCAGTAGACAGAACTGAGAAAAGCTGACAACCACCAATTGTTAGAATCGTTCTTTACAAACACATCCGTACCCTACATTTCTTTACGTGTCCGTAAGCACAAAATGCGAAGAGACATAGGTAAGTTGTTTCACAGACCACCAGAAAGAACAAAGCCATAGATCCGTAGTCAAAGCAGACAACGTTTTTGCTTGAAGAACATGTTTCAGGTAGAATGTACTTCAGAAGGTTTGCAAAGTTACTTCAGCTACATGCAGAATGAGCACGGCACAGCAGAGAACATTTCATTTCTTTAGCTCACAGTTACTTACCAGATATAGCCAGCTGCTGAATTTTAAACTGCAGGTTAATGGTGGGGTTTTCATCTGGTTTCGATGTCCCAGCTTGCAGGCTCACGCTCCCCTTCAGACTTGGCAGTTTCTGGGGGTTTATTTTCCCAACATCCCATGACAGTAACTTTAAGGAGCAGAAAATGCAGCAGTGAAACTCAAATGCTGCAACCTCTAAAGAAGAGTCCCCTTCCAATGACAACTTTTAATGTTTCTGTATGAAAAACATCTTTTTCTTAGTATCCTGCCTTTCATATTGGCCAGACACAGGATTAAGGAGCAGATACCTCAGAACCTTTGTTCTTCCTCTCTTTCCATGAGGCTCCCCCAAAGCCTACTATGAATGATATTTCCACTACTTGTGCTAAAGGTCACATGGTTAAACCCATCAGATTGAAGTTTGCGAGAAGAAAAAAAAAGTTAACTCCTCAGGTTTAACAACAAAACCAGAACATCCCAAACCAAATCAAAACCATTAATCAATCCCCAGTGTTTGCAGCACTGGGCATGACAACTAGATATGCAGACATTTGTAAGCCATCCACCAGACTGATGTCCCATCATACAGGACCAGTGCATAGATTTTCTTCAGACACCAAGCAGCCAGAATTACAATCCACTCAGACACCAAGGTATTTGTTCTAGGGATTAAGAAAACTCGATTAATGCAGTTGTTCAGAAAAAGTTCTCACCCCAACATCCTGCCTTCAGCAAAGCAGTGTTCATGGAAGTATGAACTGGTTGACTGCGTTTTCTGATAGATATGAAAGATTAAAAAACATGTATCTAATTTCTCTCTTTCCTCTTACCTTTGTAACTGGATCGAAGACATGTGTTCCCTGGGAGGGTGTAAGGGTCATATTTAAGACACTTTTTGGCATCTGGCTAGTGACCATCACTCCCTCTACAGTCTTCCCCATAGTTTGCTTCGGCCCCACTGTGATCTCAAACCGTCCCAGCGAGCTTCTATCCCGAAAACTGATGTTGTGCTTAACGTAGACAGGAATTGCCACAAGACTAGAATAAAGACACAAAAACAAAGTCCTTGTTGATCTCTTGCCTTCATATTTGCTTGAAAGAGAAGGAAATCCTATACCCATTTGTTTAAGCTAGGAGCAAAGTCAGGATTCCATTCTCAAGTCTTAATTACTCTTTTTGTAATCAAGCTTGCTGTATCCTATTTTTCTTATCAGAACAGAGAACTACATCCAATGAAACAGGAGGCTTGAGCAAAAGATGAGAAATTTTTTGCATGTCACAACCAGGCTGGCAAGTAGCTCCTGACAGTGCAGCAGCACTTGAACTTCACGTTTGTGCTTTTGGTTGCATTTGCTACTCCTTTTCACCTACTAAAGAAAAATCTGACAAGTCTAACAAAATTCTTTAGGAACTGTAACCCCAAATACTACTTGGCAAGCTGCTTCTAGAAAAGAGTGTAAATGTGGACAAGAACTTGCAGTTCCATTACAAGAGATGTCAAAAACCTAACAGGACCACCAAACTATCTTGTTTTATTCTAAGAAGTTTTTATAAACATATGAAATCAACAGCTCGATTACTCCACACTGTCTAGTTCTTTCCAAATCAGTATTTGAAAAATGCTGGCTGGCCACAAAGAAATTACAGAATCACTGCTCCAAACAAGGAGAAAACATGTAATTAAAAAACAAAAATGCAAATCACTGTGCACCTCTACTTCACTTGGCTCAACATGCCACCTCATCTTTTTAAGTTCCTTCTTTTACCCTCTTCCTAGCTAGAAGGATTCAAATTTCATAATTCATAGCACCAGACTCATCACCTACTTCTGAGCACTGACATGGTAGGACAGCAAACGGAAATTTCCATCAGGTGGAATGAAGGAGAGGATTCTCTCTGACTCCCAGCGCTTAAAACGCACACATGGGTGAAAGCTGACATCATCCAAAAGCCGAGGATTCTGAGACAAAAAGAAAGTCGCAAGGTTTGTGAAAGCAGTACAACTTAAAATGACCTCCTCTTCTTAGCAATCTTCCATCCATGAAGGGCCTACCCTTCACACTCTTGACCATTTGAAGGTGTCTACATTCAGACATGATTTTCTTATATCCATGTGAAAGCAGTACTCAATAACCTCTATCCTTTTTCAAGATATTTTTAATCCTATTTTAGAAAACTTAGTCACATAATTGCATAATTGCATTGGTGTGTACTCATCAAAGAGGTGGCCCTTCAGGGTATCTGCTTAAAGCACCACTGTATCTCAAAAACTTAGTCACACCACACATTACCTGAGCTTTTAAACAAATAATTAGCAACTTAGAGCCTAAAAGGGCTTTTCCAGAAGTTCCTGATGAATGCCCATTGTAATTTCTTTTCATCTGACATACCCAGATTCTGATAACTGGGATCCATCATCACGAGACTGTGGTCTTAGCAGCAGGGCTGGGAAACCCCTTTCGAAATACTTAAGTAAAGATACATTCTTGAGCTTTACCATAAAGGAAAGGGTAAGGTCTGGCATCCCAGTCAGCTTGACACAAGCATCAATCACTCCTTGGATTTCAGCAGTAATTGTGGAACCTGTAACAATAAACACAGGTGGTAATGTGAACCTGATCAAAAAAATCCCTAAATGGAAAGCCTATCAGTGAAGAGGAGGGAAATCTATTTTCTTAATGAAATGCCATGGCTCCTTATGTTGCCTGCTCAACATTTGTATCATTCCCAATGACTCCTCTAGAGGATTCATTCAATTAAGAACCATGGACACCAGCAATATCCATTTTAACAGCTAATGACAATAACTCCCAATTCTAACAAGACTAAGAAGCACAAATACTAAAGAGAAAGTGCTTTGCACAGTTTTTACTCATATTCTCTCTTTCCCTATATAGAATTGCATATGAGATGTCAAAAACAAAGACAAGTGAAAATCTTGGTGCCTTTGTAAAATTTTTGACTAAATAGCACATAAAAGTTAGCAACATTCCAGAGTAAAAGTAGGAACAGAGCTTCCAACTCTTGGATGAAGGTGCACCTATTTCAAAACCTAACTCTCTCTTCAGGAACTATCAGGACAAATTATCTTGTTCTTAGCCAGGAGCAACTTCCGTACCTGATTTGTCAATGATTGCATCTATCTCCTCAATCACATCAAAATAGGCCTCATTGTTGGTATATTTTACACCAGTACGTCTCCAAGGCACCACTGAGAGCTGTCCAGTGGGAAGCTGGTCGCCCACATTAGTGCTTCCTGGAAAAAGAAAGGAAATCAACAACCACAGAAGTTAGGCAATGCTGCAGAACAAGTCCTTGGCCTTAGAGAGATTAATTGTAATTAATCCCCGAGAACCTCTGTTTCTTTGTAGGAGAGTAATTATTCTTCCAGACTCCCTGTACTCCAAAAATGTACATCTCTCTTATACAGCTCTAAGACATACTACAGTAATGCATGGGGAAGTGTCTACACATGGGGACATGTAAACTCACATCAAACTAACTCATCCTGGAAGTCATGTCATGTCTGTAACTGAAAATGTAACCTGACTTTTTTTAGGTTAAAAAAACCCAAATCAGACCAAAACCAAATGCAAAACCAAAGTGCAGCTGGTGCTGAAATTGGAAGGAACCTCAAAGCAAAGCACTAACACGTGACTCCCTAAATATACCTGTACTGCATGAATGGTATGGGACAACATACATTTTCTTCACCCACATCCAAATTTACTTATGCAGGAATATTGCCACCTATACTGCCCAGTTTATCCTCTTCTTGTACCCCTGTACCTGTGATGGTGTTGACGACTGTTCGCAGAATAGTAGGAGGCTTTATCAGTTCCTTAAGAATATTAGATTCTGTTGCCAGTGGAAAGCCATTGTCCAGCATCTCCTCCAGCACCTCATAAACCACCACAACATTGTCCTTGATTACTACCTCTGAACAGACACCAAAATAATCCTGTGCAAAAGAAAGAATTACTCGATGATCTCTGAAAGAGAATCTTAGTGATCATTCAATCCAGTGCTCTCCCACACAGGAATAAACCAAGCCTCTTCTTGGAGGAGGCAAAAAAACAGTGAAACTCCCTGTATTACTACAAGCACATCAGACACACCACTCCCATGGACGTGTACAACTTTGAGCACACCTCAGCCACTGCTCCAGTAAGGTGGCAAAATCCCACATTAACAGTACCAACTAATTCAGCAATTTTTAAGACTGAACATTTAATTTACTTATTGTCTTATTCTATGTGGACTTCAGGCATCTTTCAGGAGAGAGCAAGTGCACATGCACAAACACAAAGAGCTTCTAGTTACAGCAATTAAAGAGATCAGGCATTTTGCATAAAGAATGAGTATACGCATATTGTGACAGTAAAGAAATCCTAGTTCTACATTACAAACACTCTTTTCCAGATATATCAGATTTTCATATACATCTAAGTCACTGATGACACACTCATGCGTCGTACCCTCATAAAAAACAAGACCTAAGGCTCTGACATGATCCACTGCTGGCCTGAATGGCCAATCCACTCTCTAAAGTCAGAGAAACATATTTCAGAATACAGGCAGGTTCTGACTGACATATTGGAAGCAAAAAGCTCCCATGATACTTGTTTGGCCAAGCATTTCCTGTATGCTGGTGAGATGCTGGTCACAAGACATTTCAAATCCAGACAACACACTCCTGTTGTTGGCAGGCAGAAGACAGACATCTTTTCCTAAACTGATCAGAGGATGTGTCAACTACAGCACAGAGGATATAAGATACTCTGGGGCAATTCCTGCAACCCACTGCTTTAGTGGGTCTAGAAGCATCACTAGAGAAAAACGCACAGGTAGGTTGTCACTAATTGATTAAAGCACATGGCTAATGAATCACAAAAGCTCCTTGTGAGAACAAGGCCAGCTTGGTCTTAGTTCACAGTTCCCAGCGCAGGTAAGGCTGCAGAACAGAAATACTGACTGCTGAAAGGTTCATCCTGTGAGCACAGGAAGATCCCGAATCCATCGTGATCCTAGGAAGCAAATTCCCGACTACGGCAAGCCCTGTCTATATCCTCACAAACGCAGGATGAAAATTACGCGACAGGAAACGAATAAAAGCTCTAAGCCGCAAAGGAGAGGGGCTCTTAGCGCCGCCCGCTCGTTCTCCCCCGCAGCGCTGCCGTGCCGAGGCTCCCCCACTCCAGCCAGCGGGGCCCGCGCCCCTCTGCCATACCTGGAACGTGTCCACGACGCGGTGCAGGAACTCAATGACGAACAGCGGCGGCACCTCACTCTGGATGACGGCCACGAAGAAGATCTTGTGGCGGTAGACGCTAAGGAGGTAGTGGTGAGGCGTGGGGATCACCGGCGGCACGTTCTCCGCCTCCGAGGCCCGCTCCTGCGCCTCAAAGAAATAGTCACAGACGGAGCGGCTGACCACGCTCTTCCAGTGCTTCTCTAGGAAGATATCTCCCGCGGCGTTGATCAGGAACAGACTGTGGATCATGGCTGCGGCGG
Source organism: Thryothorus ludovicianus (assembly GCA_013397245.1). Lineage (NCBI taxonomy): Eukaryota > Metazoa > Chordata > Aves > Passeriformes > Certhiidae > Thryothorus > Thryothorus ludovicianus. The sequence continues at coordinate 45,292 of VZTB01012423.1, forward strand.
GGCCGGGCTGTGCCGGAGCGAACCCCCCGAGATCGCTCCCCTCACGGGCCCGGGCCCCGCCCCCAGAGCTCCCCATTGGCCCCGCCCCCGGCGCGCGGACAGACGCGCTCGTGCCCGCCCCTCGGGCCGGGTCTCGCGGCGAGCGCTGCGATTGGGCGAGCTGCCTGCAGCCACGCCCCCGGCCGGGAGCTCGCGCGGCTCGTGACGCAGCGGAGCGGCGGGATCGCGCTCCCTCACGGTGCCGGCAGCGGCCCAGCAGGGATCCCGGCTGGGACGGGATCGCGCCCGGCAGAGCCTTGCGCGTCGCGTGTGCCTGTATTCCATGTCCCCGTCCCACACCTGACAAGGACGGCAGGGAGCGACGCGAGGCCGGCCCGCGCGGGGCCCTCGGGCCCGGAGCTACGCCGGGCGCCCCCGCCAGGCGGCACCATCGCGAGCCGGGGACGTCCCACGCGGGAGGCCGCTGCACGTTCCCCTTCATTCGGCGGCGAGCGCAGCCCGCCTGCTCCTCGCCGGCGTTTAGGAGTCCTTTTTCTAGAGGGGCACCTGAGTATAGTTCATGAAATGATGAAATAATCTGGTTTTTGCAGGGAGGAGCAGCTATGGGATCGCTTTTCAGTACATTATTCTGCTGGTTCTTTCACCACGGAGTAACACCCCAGAAAACATCCAGCTGGTATGAAGACAATTGTCATGCTAAATTAACCTAAATTCTCTAGCAAATTGTTCCTTTGCGTAATTAGAACTAGTATTTCACGTTCGTATAGCAGATCCCTGGACTTCTGAGTAAAACATGCCATGACAATTTTCCTACTACACTGCTAGGAATATACAAAAATAACGGAAAAGCAGTCCTTTGTATCCCATTAAATAATCCGACTGAGCACACAGCCTTTCTTAAATGGCAGGAAGGTTGGACTCTTGCACCAGCACAGAGAAACCGAGGTCTGAGATTTCACACCCAACTATTATTGTGGGCAAGTCTTTTCAATGGTGATGTCCCCAAGTCTGGAAGATATGCCTAACTTTGTCAGAACACAAACAAAAGCCCAGTTCAAAGATTGTCTCTTTTAATTCCATTGATTCATTGTAGCTGGTTTTTCCCAAAAATGGGGTACTGGTCAGTTCACCAACACTACCTTTCAATACTACTGTATGCATACATCCTTATTTAAAGCATTAGTTAACTCTACATTGGCCAGATGAGCTTTTTGCTATAGCAGTACAATAATGGAGGAGAAATAACCTATATATTAATTTCTCTTTTATGGTCATTATTTGTACCAAATGCAATTTTTTAAACCACAATTAACATTTTTAAATGTCTAACTTAAATTACTGTGATGAATTCCACATTTGAGAGCAACAGAGGCAGCAGTTTTTAATTTAATTACATCACTTTTAAATTTAAAGTAATTATTATTTTAATATAAACAGTTTTTAACACAAAGGCACTGTAGAGATTATCAGCCTATGAGGAGATGGTATGATTGGGAGTTATACAGGTATCACAGAGAAAAAGCAGCAGAACATAGTTAAACTGGCAACATAGCCTTTAAACTTTTGGTTCTCCATCAAACACAAAATATTTCTGGTTTTAATCTGGACTTTAAAATCAACAGTCATGGGCTATGTCTTTTCAGTAAAGGCATTTCTTTATTGTCTCATGAAATGCAATTCAATTTTGCCAGCATATTATGTCCTTTAAATCCTGCCATTTCCCTCTGCCTATACCCATCATCAAAATTTTCTTTTATCCAGTTTATTATATTGTCACTTTCCTATTTTTCCTACAGTTGCTTCAGCTTTCTTGGCCATCAGAAACATTGGTGCTGATACAAAAACAACCATATGGTAACTTACTATTTCTGCACACCAGTGGAAAAGGTTGTTGAGGGAAGCCTAGCTCCTTCCAAACCATTAGACCATGCTTTGTTCTGAAAGTCTGCACAATGGTTCAGGAGTGTACAGAAACTGGAACTTAAAGGGAAACATGACAGAATATGCTGCCAGAACAGAATTTAATTTTGCTGGTTAACTTAAGGACAGCCTGAAAACTGCACGATTGAAGGGTACTTTATTTTCATTACGTGAACCTCAAAAGAAAACTACATATAAAGAGCAGTGCTGCAAAGTGCTGCTGCCAAAACACTACTGTCTTTACGATAAAGCAATTCCTTACCTTGCAAAATAGCACCTCAAACTCCATTTGCTTCAACTAATAATCACTGGGAACATTTAGCTTTCAAACCGAAAAAGTTACTGTTAAAACATCAAATTCCTCTTGCTCAAAAGAAAAGTATCTCACCTTAAGACACTAAATAAAGTCATTCAGAAAACACGTTTGTTTTATCACCTCTGTCTCTAGAATGTTTCTTAAGATTTTATTTTTTCTTTTCTAAAACCAGAAGCTCACAAGAAACTTTACACAATAGTTGTCCTTTAAGGCAATGGTGAAAAAGTCTATGACGTGTAAACAACTGGTAAGCTGAGCCAGAGGTTACAAAAGGTGAGAATTGCATGCAGCACAAAGCCACACAGAATGCATAACAAAATGAGACTCTTTCAATTAAATATAACCTAAGAGAGAATGCTGTTAAATGAGAGTCTGCCAAGGTTCAGCACATGCCAGTGGAATGCGGTACCTCTGCAGAGCCCAGGAGAACCTGTGGTGCGAGTGAGCCAAGGCTGGATCTCAAAGGGGCCCCTTCTGATGTCTGCGTGAAAGAGCCATACTCAAGCACCTAGAGCTCCCAAGGTACTGTCATGTGGGACAGTTAATGTTCTGACAGTGTATTATCCATTGCTCTACACAGTAAAATACGTCAGAAAGTTACGCAAGTTACCTGGCAAAGATGACCAAGGATAGAGCAGCCCCTCTTCACACACACATGAAGAGGCACAGGCAAAGAGTAGCTGCTCTCAGAACTAAATGGAATCGTTATTTCAGAATTCTACATCACTTAGGAAAAAGCCTAGAATCTCGGCTTCAAGCGCAAGCTTAACTAAGCCTAAGAGTGGAATTTCCTTTTTATTAGGGTACGGGTATCTATCGCCAGGGCGCACCCGGCAGCCGCAGCCCTCTCGCCATCCCGCCCTTTTCTCGGCGGTCGGAGCCTCCTCGGCGTTCCCGGACTGCGGGAGTTCCGCACAGCCACAGCGAAACGCTCAGGCCTGCAGCCGCTACCCTCCAAATACGCCTCCGGTGAGCTTTACCGAGCGCCGCCGCCTCGGCCCCGGCCCCGCTGCCCGCTCCGCC
>VZTB01012423.1:49006-148343 GCA_013397245.1 Thryothorus ludovicianus
GTTGTCTGCCGCGGCTGCGGCCTGCTCCCCGCTTTTCCCGAATTCGCCGGTGCGGGTCTCTGTGCTAAGGCAGTGCGCTCCTTGGGGTGCCGCGTGCCCACCCGCGGTAGGGATGGGGACGAGCGGTAGCAGGTGCAGGGGTCGCTTGTCACGCAGAGAGGGAGCGAGTGACCCACCGGCGCTGGGACCGTCCCGGTGTCGCCCCGGCCTGGCCGGACGGTTGCATAACGCCCTGCGCATGGAGCTCGGCTGGGGACAGGGGACGGTCGGAATCCTTCGGGCCTCGGGATCCAGGCGGGCAGGGGCACCGCGGGAGCGCATCTCTGCTTTGCGAGGAGAGCAAGTGACGAGAACCATATTTCTCTGTACATCTGCTGTTCGCAGGATAGAAGAAGTCTAGGCAAGCACTGCATCCTTTCTAGTTTAAGCAGTCGCTCAGAATCTTTCCAGTACTGGCCATGTGGAGCTCTGCTATTGAGTCTGATGTCTGTATGCAAATGTGTTCTGTGTGTTGATAAATTCTTCAGTACTTACTAGAAAGCAGAACAAAATAACTGAGTTGTCAGCTTAGCTCTTGTCTAAAACTTCCTTTGTAGAAAATCGTTATTTCTTGTGATAAACACTTTACAGATCCTTCTCGGTTAGTGTACTCCTGCAGTAAAACTTCAGCACAGCAGACAGTTATCACACCTAGAAAAAGCTACTTTAAAGGTAACTAACTAAAGGCTCTGAAGTAGAGACTCATACCCTTTCATCAGCATCGTTAATTAGCAGTGTCATAAGCATTTCTTTTACGCCATTTATGGTCACCTGTTATTTTGTCCTCAGGTGTTTTCAGTGGGCCTCATCAATACTGAAAATTATGTTGTATTCTTTTTTCTATGGCCTCTAAAAGTAGACCATTTAATGACAAGCTCCAGCTGTGTTTCTTCACATTTTTCCTTTATGGAACAACTGTCATAGTTTTTCCTCATGGAAGGGAAACTCATCATTACCCTCCTGAAAGTGCTCTGAAAGTTTCTTGCTGTTTGCTCAAGAGTCTTGGTTTTTCCTATCTTCTATTGAAATTTCAAGCAGTGTCTCCCATGTGTAAAAATTAAGAGAGCTGCTGCTCTTTTAAGGTGTTTGTGTGGTTTTCTTTTTTTCCCCCAATATTAATTTATGTTGTGCTCAGCAGTGATACAAATCTTGGTGTAGACTAATGGATCAAAATGGAAAGGATGCTTTTCTCTATGTTGTATGGAGTAATTTTAGTGCTAAAATATGTTTTTATTAGTAGTGAAGATGAAACATGAAGTATTACTTCAGTATTTCAGAACTGTAGTGGCTTAAAATTTTGCTGCATGTTTAACAAATTAACATTGTCTGCTACTTTTTTTTCTCTTCTTCATAACTGTTGGGTTTTTTTTTAAATGTCTCTCTTGTTTTATTCCAGGCCTAACATTAGAGCTCTTTTGATTGTGAGACCAGAGGCTCAGGTGAGATAATGCTGAAATATTTATACCTTTGTGGAAAACCTTTCTCTGAAGCTGTTATGGGTTTTGTTGGAAAGAGTACAGAAGTTTCTGACTCTTCTCTTTTCTTCTCTTCAGTGTGAAAATAAATAATGTCTGAGAAAGAAGGATTGATTCAGAACAGAAAACGTGTATGCTATGGTTAGCTGGTTCCCATCATTCGAGGATCTGTTTTCTCGTCGTTTGAAACTCGTTCAGCATCAGGATAAAGGATAACGACTCTATGGATATACAGAATTCTTCATCATGGTAAAACTCGCCAACCCGCTGTATACAGAGTGGATTTTGGAGGCAATCAAAAAGGTAAAGAAGCAAAAACAGCGACCTTCAGAGGAGAGGATATGCAATGCAGTGTCATCTTCGCATGGTTTGGACCGCAAAACTGTTCTGGAACAGTTAGAGTTGAGCGTTAAAGATGGAACTATTTTAAAAGTCTCCAACAAGGGTCTCAATTCCTACAAGGATCCTGATAATCCTGGGAGAATAGCACTTCCGAAGCCTCGGAACCATGGCAAGTTGGATGGTAAACCAAATGTGGACTGGAATAAACTTATTAAACGGGCAATTGAGGGCTTGGCTGAGTCTAGTGGCTCATCCTTGAAGAACATCGAGCGCTTTCTGAAAGGTCAGAAAGATGTGTCTGCATTATTTGGGGGCAGCGCTGCCTCCATTTTTCACCAGCAATTACGATTAGCTGTCAAACGTGCTGTTGGCCATGGTAGGCTCCTTAAGGATGGACCTCTGTACCAGCTCAACACTAAAGCGACCACTAATGCTGATGGGAAGGAGAGTTTTGAGTCTCTTTCCTGTCTCCCTCCAGTGTGTCTCCTTCCCCATGAAAAGGACAAGGTAAGACAGTTTTTGCATGGTCATTTTCTTGTGATCGGTGGAATGTGTCCATACAGAATTGCAATTTGAGGCCAATGATCTTGAATCTGGTATGTTAGAAGTTATTAATGTGTATTTAAGATCCCATTGTATCCAATTTTCTAAACATGAGGGGAAATGTAATGGACTGTAATTCGCACTTGGAACAAGAAAATTGCAGGTGAGCTACTGTGGGGAATTTACAGTGCTTCTGTGCAGTGGAACTGAAAGTGTGGTAGCAGGCTTACTGTAGGTGTGTCAGCAAAACATAGAAAGTAAGCCTCCTCTCTCGAAGATGAGGTGGATTTGCAATGCAAACCTGAGATGATCTCTTACTTTCACATTTTTATTTGACTGCCATTTCTTCTTTCTATTTGAATTAAGGGAACATAGTGAAGGGCTGATCAGCAATTGCTACCTAATGCTGTCTTAGAGGCTTTCTTTATAATGGGCGAAGAATTTTCTGTCCCAGAACCTTTTTGTTGTGAAATAGGAAGAAACTTGGTCTAGTGGAAGGTGTTCCTACCCATGGCAGGGTGTTGGAACCTGATGATTTTTGAGGTCCCTGCCCAGCCAAACTATTCTATGATCTAGAGAGCATAGAGATGCTGGAAGGAGCACTCAGGGACTTCTGTAGCCGCTGCCCCCTCCTCTCTCCCCCATTTTAAATACATGTTCTTTATAAAAAACAGAATACTTTTTTCTGTTGCTTTCTCCTATTTTTTGTGGTTTTCCCCTCCTTTCTGCCATACTTCTGCATTCCTAAGGTCATTGATCCTTCACTTTAAACTCAAGATGAAGTTGTTGGAATGAAATTCATACCCAGTCAATATCTTTTTATTGTTTCTGTAACTGTGAATGCAGAGTAAAACAGAAGCTTGTCTTTGTTTACTGAAGATCAATTTGCCAATGATTCATATATTTGCGCTACTTGTCTCTAGGACATCTAGAATGTGAAAATTATTCTTTTTTATCCTAAAGAGATATATTTTTCAGCAGAATGGGAAGTTTTTGGTTGTTACAAATATCCTGTTCAGGGATGAGTTCTTTGGGTGTGTCCTACTCATGGTTTTTGAAGTCAGCTTCACTCTGATGAGAGATGCTTTAATGATCTATTAGAATTTGAAGATTTAAAACTGCTAGAGGAGTCTTCTTCCTAAAGAAAATATGATCTGCACAGCTGCTATATCCCCAGTAAAGTTTCTCTGGAGTTCTAATTTAACTGTGGGAGCTTTACTGTGGACACAGTACTTAACTTTGTCAGTGTGTCGTGCTGTGGACTGGTGTAATGTAGGAGGTATTATGCTGAAAATTCTAGTGTTCTGTCTACAAGTGTTTCCTATGTAAGTCTCCAACTTCATCTATAATGAAATCAGTGTAGCTGTGAAATGTTATGAAGACTGGATATAAACAAACCTGGCACATGAGGTGGCTGGATTGAGAGTGATGGTAACAGTGGATAATAGTGGCTGTGCATGTTATTAACACAGTATGTTTTACAGCCTATTCAGCCTTCTTGTAATGTGCTGAAACTCAGGAGCAGCTTGATATTCTTTGAGATGAATTGTTCCCTGTACTTTTCTTAAAATGTTATAAATCAGAGCGGTGAATGGTAGTACGAGCTACTATAAATACTGAATTTACTCTGGAATTAATTTTTTTCCCCCAGAAAGAGATAAATTTTGCAAGGGATTCTTTCAATAAGTTTTTCTGAGTTTTTGTGTCTGTCTGTGTCTGTGTTTAACTCTAGATTTCTGCTCTTCATGTACCATCTCTGTGCTGCGTAAGTCAGGCAAGAGTTTCATACTAGTTTCTGAAGTAATTCTGAAGATACGATGTTAAAACATGTAGGTTCTGCCAGCATTAATTGACTGGGAAGTCTGTGGTGGCTCAAAGTTTCTGTTCTCCAGGATTTTTAATACAGTTTATTTTTTGGTTTTCATTTGTTCTTGGTTGTTTTTTCCATGCAGACAGTGCAATGACCTTCACTCTACTGCTTTCTGTTTAATATCAACCAGTTTATGCAGGTGCACAAGACATACTGTGCTACAGTGATTTTCTTGACTTTGTGGGTCCTTGAGAGTGATGAGGGATATTTTCTCTTTTTTTTTTTTTCTTTAATGGGATATACTTGGTACAGATTCTTTGATTCTTTGGGAGTGTTGTGACAATGTTTCCCTGCATTCTTAGAAGAGCCTGGGCAGTAATATGGACAGAAAAAGTTCAGCCTCCCACCTGCCAATTGATGGCCTGACAGTCTCTGAGCAGCAGCCCCCAGACGGCTTCTCCCCAGTTTGTGTACTGAGTGTGACACCACATGGTCTAGAATATCTCCTGCACAGGCTGGGTCAGCTGTCCTGGCTGTGTCCTGTGCCAGCATCCCGTGCCTGCCAGCCTCCTCACTGTGGCTGGGGTGAGAAGCTAAAAAGTCCTTGACTTGGTGTAAGCCCTGCTTGGCAACAACTGAAACATCAGTGAGCTAGCCAAAGTATTCTCATCCTCCAAAACACAGCACCCTACCAGCTACTAGGAGAAGAATTAACATGGTCTCAGTCAAAACCAGGACAACTGCTCAATAGTTAGTATAGTATTACTAAAATGCAATAATTACTGCATTACTTTGAGAGACTATTACAGCACAGTAATATTTAATACTGTTTAAAAGCAAAGAACTCTTTCCTGGTACACCATTGTGGGGAACTTAGTTGTAGTAAGTTGCAGGACTTAAGGCTGGATGCCTTAAAGATAGCTTGCTCTGCTTTTGTTTATTGACACTTGTTACAGAAGGAATCTTTGTGAAATTGTTATTACAACAGTAACATATCAGCTAACTGAAGGAGAAGTGGAAATAATTGCTATGCATCTTGGAAGTTTCCAGAGCATCTGAAATTTGGTCTCAGGGCAACAATTTCTTCCTCAATTAGAAGGAAAATACAGGTGGTATTATTTGATATCCATTTTCACTTTTATTGAAACTGTCTTTTATGTCAGTTAAAACTGGCTGTGGCTGCAGCAACCTTCAGGTAAATATCTTAGTATTATCCTGCAGTACAGGTGAGAGTATAGAGCCAAAATTTTGGAAGTGCTTCCTGAAAAAGAAAAAAAAAAGAGGAACTTTTGTGGTTGAGAAGTAAGAGTAATACTTAAAGCAGATTCCCTGTGCTGCTGTCTTGCATGTTCCTTATGGCATGTCTGTTTCCTATTTTTATGTTGCTATTTTTATCTGTTGGTACTTATCAATGAGTAGAACTGTGAACTTCTATACATGCAGCATCTTTCAGGCCTTCTTTCTTGCCAATAGCAGTTCTGGATCCCATTATGCTCATAAACTCACATGAAGCCATACTTCTTGTATCTTTTTAGGAAGTTTGTGTGCTTTGAGGGCATCATAGTTGTTTTGAAGGCCTTTAAGTATACAATAACTATTGCTATCATGTGCCTGTTTAAAGTTAGTAATTGTTAATTCCATGTCTTAAATGAAAGAACTGTCCAATTACTGGTAAACAGGTTATTTTTGGATTGATTTGCATGCGGCAGAGTACATAAATGATCTGCAGCCAGAACACTGTAATTACATATTGAGAGCTCACCCATCTCTCCAAGAGTGCTGTTCAAGCATAGGCTCCCAGCTGGAATCAGGTAGAGATCTTTAATGTGTATGAAACACTCATTGACAGTTCCTTTCGGATCTTCTCTGGTATCATGTTTATGTGGGGCTCTGTATTGTTAAATACTTTCTTTCATTTTCTGACTGAAATATTTTCCATTCTTTTAGGGATCCTGCTAATCTTGAAGTAAAGCAGTGTACAGTATTTAAAGATAGACTAATTACCTCTACGCACAGACATTATTTAGGTTAGAGATTTTAACAAAAATCTCATCCCCAAAGTAGCTTGTTATCTCTAGAAATGAAAATCAATGTTGAAATTCCTTATTTTTTGTGACAGTCTAATATTGTGGAATGCAAGGGTTTTTTGGTGAGAGGAATTAAGATTTTAGCTTGCTCTTGATTTGAGGGATGTGTTTTTCTTTTGCAGCTGTGGAAGTCTGATTTCTTAGGAATACCTTTGGATCTAAAATAGAGTAATATAATCATCTGTCACTGCCAAGACAGCATCCTATATTTTCTTGAAAATTGTGAAGCTGGGACAAAGTGTAGGTGAGAGCTCACAGGATATAACTTGGGGTAAAGAAAACTTTAGTAACTTTAACTGCTAGGTTCATGAATCAGTGTCAAGTGAAGGGAGTTTCTTTATACTGCAGAGAAGGAAATCTGAGCCTCTCTTTCCCCTCACCACCCTGAGTTTGCAGTCAGGAAGTCTTGGCATGTGATTCTGATTGTGACTAACATGTCTTGAATAGTTTTAATCCTCTGATTTGGGTACATGTTAGTTCTGGGAAGGTTATTTAACAATTGACTGTCTAAGCATTTCCAGTTGACATTCTGCGAAGTTTTTACCACGTGCATATCTGATAGTAAGATAATTTCTTCAGTTTGAATTCAGCCCCAGATACTGTTCACACTGCTTTTTTGCGCTGGTTTCCAGATATCAATAACCACTGCAGAAAATTCAGCCTATATATACCTCACTAATATCCAAGCTATTGGCCTTCGCACTTGACTCTACTCTTGTATCAGCATTTCAGATTTTCTCTCCGTTGTATTAGTCCTTCCTCAAAGAGCAGCACTTATTTTCAGTGTCCTTTAATTTTTTTATTTAAATGATCCTATATGTTTCTCTTAAGAAGGGGTGTGTGTTCCTTGCTTGTTCCTTTCTTCTGGATGCTATTTTAGCTTTTCTCCCTTACATTTGTTCTAATGTAGTCTCATGTTTTAGGCCGTCATTCTGCCTTGTAAATATGCTTCTTCCTTTAAAGTGAGATTCAGCAAGTGAATTTGAGACAATATCCATTTACACAGACAAACGTGCGTGTTACAGTAATAGCTTTACTTGGGTGTATTAAAATATATTTAGCATTGTGTTCATGAGTAAAAACATTTGAGTATTTTAGGCATTTCTGGTTTTACGCTCTGTTGCTTCATTTTGTTTTTTTTTCTTTACTATACTGTCTGGAGGGAGCATTAAGAATTGTGGTTTGATAATTTATGTAGAAGGGTTAGTTACTAGCCATTGCTGCTACAAGTTGATATTATTGAATAGTACTTCTAAATTCTGCAGTTTTCTCTATATACAGCAAAAAAGCTCACATGGTTTGTAAAATTATTTTGACAATATGAAATTCATTGGTTCTGATTTTATTGAGGCATGGACCTGAAGCAGTTTTCCTCTCCAGCTGCTGATCCAAAAGGCGTGGATCCAGATTTGTGATGCCTTTGCTCACTGAAACATGTTTCTTCATGTTTTCAGTAATTTTTTCCATGTGGTGTAAGGTTGTACCTTCCCTCTGTCTTTTCTCATTTATCTGCTCTTGCCAAGCGCTACAGCTTTTGAGGGAGACCTTTGCAACAGAAAGGGCTGTTTGAAATGAGCAGTAATGATTTGTGACTTGCTAAAAAACAAACACATAAAAAAGCATTATTTAGTGTGAATTCTCAGAAGCCATCTACCACTGCTTCTAGGGGGCTCATATTCAGGGAATTTTAAAGAACAAAGCAAAAAGAAAGTCGGTGTGAGTGTATTGTGTTCCTTTTATGCTGGTTTAAATTCTACACCCACTCAATTTCAACCACACTGACTAGCAGAAGCATATATGTGATGATGGGACAAAGATAGTCCTGGTATCTGGTGAGCCCCAGATGATGCTAAAACGTCTGTAAAGTGCTTTAACACTACTGGCAAGTGACCCTTGTGACATTGTGGCCTGCAGACTTGACTGTCAATTTTGAGGCGTTTCCTAATCTCACTTTTCCTAAATTAAGAAGACGACAAAGCAGATGGGTTGGCCAAAACTGAAATTGTAAAATTACAACACACACTTTCCATAGGCACTTTCCTATAGTCGCCTTTGGGAGAGCATACAGTGAGAATCTTTAAGGTACATTTGGTTTCTAGAAACCCTTTGTATAGTAACAACATGTGCTGAGAGGCTGGCAGGCTGTAAGACACTGTCAGTCCAATTTGTTCTGGCTCCCTCCCTCACTGAATCTGGTGACATCACACAGATAGATGTGCTTGCAAGCAAAACAGCAGAAGGAGTTGAGTGTCTGCCAAAAATTTGCAGTATGAAACTGAGCTGCCTGCTTCCAGTCTTGTTTTCACTCATCTTTCATTGTGTGCTTGCATTTTTCACTTGCCAGGATGTTCTTTGCTGAACAAACACAGCAGCAGTGAAATCTCTCCATACTTAGAGTAAGTCTCACACAGAAGCTTTGGAAGAGTAGCCTGATCACCGCATTCAAAATTGTTCCCATTTAATCAATTATTCTAAAACATTTGGAATTCTACTAGAGCCTTCCCCCAAACTGTAGATGTTTTGGGGTTTTTTTTAAAGTGGTAAAGTGTTTGCTTGCAACTTGGCAGGGGTGGTAAATACAGGAAACATTGACACTGTGAAGGATTGTCTTTGAGCTGGTTCTTCCAAACCTAGGCAGTAAACCATGTGGACATCCAAATTTGAGGGACTGTGGGGATAAACAGGGTATGCACAAATACTGGCTAGAACAGGAAAGAACTATTATATTAGGCTGTTGACTCTTGTTGACATAAATTGCTCATGAACTTTTTGCAGAGGATACGTGAAATAATTTTATTTCTCCCCTTAAAAGTTGCATAAGTGTCACAGCTTTCCTTTCAAAAGGCAGAAGGTAAAAGTAATTCCTGAAATCTTGATTCTAGAGAAATTAAAACACTGACTTACCCTTCATACTCAATGTTTTTTCTCCCAGTAAGCCTGATGCTGACCGGGAGCAGCTGGCTGGCTGTCTTGCAGTTAGAGTCCAGGCATGAACAAAAAGAAAACTATTTGTGTGCAGTAGATCCCCTCTTTCTGTTAAAAGAGGATGGGGCATCCCTGCATAGCAGATTTCAGATAATGTTGCTGTGGTGACTATGGCTGGAAAGATAACTGCCTGTGGCCAGTGCAGATATTAGCTTCCCCCTCCCACTTGGATATTAATGATTTGTATGCTTGGCTTAACTACCTACAGTTGTCTTGTTTTCTCTGTTTCTCAAAAAGAGCAAAAACTGCAATCCTTCAGTTAACTAATCCTGTGAATATATTCCAATCTGAAGTAGTTTGATGGGCAGATATTAATTTATACTTCAGCATTATTTGCGATTTAACCAAAGGCTAATATAAATACTTGTATTCCAAATGAAGAATGTCAGGCTTTCATTCCTATTGTGTAGCTGTCCTGGGTTGATGCTAAATTGTATCCCCATTCATCTGTTTCGCTCAGAAATAAGTGTTGTACCTTTAAAAATTGGATCTGAGAGTGAAGAAGACACACTGGAATTCCTGAGGCAGTTGTTTTCAAAACATGAAGATAAGGGTCTGCAGTTTTTTTCGGACTCACACAGCCTGTGTTTTTAGCAGGGTGTGGACAGCACAAGAGAGCTCTCCTTTGCTTTTTGTTAGTTTTTTTGCTAGCCGAGGCAGAGAAGTTCTCCGAACTGTGTTTTTGTCCTTTTCTTGAACTTTTTTTTTCCTGCTCTGGACTAAACACCCAAAAGGGCACCAGGAGCTCAGCCCTTGGCCACCGGGCCTGGCCTGGGCCTGTTCTCTCCACCAGAGGAACCGACAGCAGCTAAACCGAGCTACAGCTACGAGAGAGACTTTGTGGCATCTCTGCGGAGCGGCGAGAGGTTTTTGTTGTTCAGGGTTGTTCCTTCGGTTGTTGGGCTGGGGAGTGCTTTATCTGTTAAATAAACAACTTTTTCCACTTTCTACCAAGGAAATTTTTCCCTATCCCGATTCAGCTAAGGGGAGGGGTGGTTCATTTAGAGGTTTGTTTGTTTTCCTTTCTTCCCCCCTCCCAAATTTGCCCTAAACCAGGACAGTAGCTTAATTTTGAAACAGCAAATTTCCAGATTGTTTCCATCAGTGGTGCAGTGGGTGCTTTAAGGACCACATCTCAGACTGAAAATGTTCTGTGTCTGTACACTGAGTGAAAGGTAGAGCTTTCAAATTTTCAGTTTCTGTATTACAGTAATAGAAACAAACCTGATTCCTGCAAAAAACTTAGCTGGATACAACTTTGGCTTTGGCTTAAGCAGAGTAAAAGTGCTTGAAGTTCTTCATATGCTTCCATGCAATGATTAACAGTATGCACATAGGTACCTGCAGAATAGATTTTTAAAAGGTATGTTCGAAATCACTAACTGTAACCTCATATAGCTATACAAGGAATGTTTCTCAAAACTCACTGTGTTCTAACATTATTCCCATTTCAGGTGTTTTAAATGTGATTTTAGCATATTTTCTTGTATTTTTTAATTAAATTTTGTGTACGTCTTTGCTCTGGAAACTATAAGTCACTGGATTTAAATGCAGAATTGAATTAGAAGGAATTGTTAGATAATGAAATTCAGCACTTAATGTTAAATTAGGCCATCCTTTTACTCTTATTAGTTGATCAAGTACCACTTAAAGCAAACAGTTATTGCACTTGCTATATCTTGAATGAGACTGTAGAATGTCAGTCCTTAAATTTAAAAATGTACTGCTTATTCCTGTCCAAATGCATTGTTGACTAGTTTATTTTGTACTTTGCTAGTGTTGTGCCACATCTTAGATACATCTTTTTTGCTACACAATGTCTGACTCCTCCCCATAATTTTTTCAGAGAGAGCACACCTTTTTATCTACTTGTGATTGCTAAATAGTGTACTCACATAATTTTCTGGAGGAAGATTTATTTTAGTTTTTCATTAGAGTGTTAATAGTTGTACAGTTTTTGCACTTTGGAGTACTAACTTCTATTCAGTTAGTGCTGTATTGAATGTGAAAACCAGGTAGAATCTTTGAAACGTGATGTGTAGTACCTCATGTTTATATAATATATAAATGTCTGTGTCATTTTTTTGTATTACTTTGCTAATCATAATAGTAAACTAATAATTTGTGCATTACAGTTTGCTCCCTTGAGATACCTAGTGCCCTTACTGTCTGTTTTCCTCACAGCCGGTTGCTGAACCAATTCCAATTTGCAGTTTCTGCCTTGGTACAAAAGAGCAAAATCGGGAGAAGAAACCTGAAGAGCTCATCTCTTGTGCTGACTGTGGCAACAGTGGTAGGTGACCGTTTCCAGTTATCCCCTCCCCTCGACACAGAAGAGCTGGTGCACTGCTTGGTGCTGCCCTGTGCACAGAGGAAGTATGTAGCTAGTAAGAATCTTGCCACTTAAGACAGACAAGTCTAGTGTGGTCACTCCTGCTGACCCAGACACGTGAGGAATATGCTTCTGTGGCGTACAATACGCTTAGTTCAGCTGAATCTTAATCTAGCAAAAATAATTAATTTGGCTCCTGGAAGCTGGTTTTTTATTTTTTTATTGTTTCAATGAATACCAGTTTCACCATGTTTCTCAATTCAGTTATGAAGAATTATCTTTGGATTCTTTTGTATATGGGCCTACCATTTGCTCTCTAGAGCATTGGTTTGTGTTATAAGTAGATAAGAATAGAAGCACCTAAAAATAGGAGTATCTTGATTACCAAAATTCTGCATGGGACTACATAATGGATGAAGTAGTCTCTATGTGAGCTGTCTATGACCATTAACAGAAGTATAATGATTTTACCAGTAAAATATTCACTTTTTCTCTAGGTCATCCATCCTGTTTGAAGTTCTCTCCAGAGCTGACAGTTCGAGTGAAAGCCTTGCGATGGCAGTGTATTGAATGCAAAACATGCAGTTCCTGTAGAGATCAAGGGAAAAATGCTGTGAGTACAGTGGAGTATGGATTGAAAGAAGAGGATACCGGTTTTGTGGCTGTTACGTTAAACTACAAAATAAAATTAATATAGAGGCAAATATCTGCAGCTTTTATTTTAGTCTGGTAGTCTTTTTGGGACCTGTGAAAAAGCTTGAATTGTCTGTAGTTGAAAGCTATATGTCTCTTCTCTGAAATGGTGACAAATTAATGGAGGGCTTGATGCTGGTACTCGTATAAAGACAGATTATCTGTCTTCAACAGGATAACATGCTCTTTTGTGACTCCTGTGACCGTGGCTTTCACATGGAATGCTGTGATCCTCCTCTTACCAGGATGCCAAAAGGTGAGGACTTTGTGATGAAAAGGATGATTAAAGATGCTGTTGGAAGAGATCAGTGGGCAGGCATTGCTTCCACTTTGGTTCTCTTTTCGCTACATTTAGCTCATTTTTATATGGAATTACCTTTCACGTATTAGAAATCAAATAAGGATCAGAACTTCACATCCAGGTTTTTTCACTATCTCCTCTTTCCTGCACATTACTCTCTGTGAAGGGTTTTGAAAAAAAAAAATTCTTGAGGTTTGGAGGAATAGAAGCGATCCCTACAGATTAAGGTAGTCAGCTTTGATTCATTTGCATGAATAGCCTTGTACAAAAGAAAGAGACGACTCCTATGAAGTGATAAGTGATATCTGTTTGGACAGTAGAATATTCTGGACAAATGAACTTTTCTTTCCAATCAGAAAGCAGATTATCTATGAGAGATTCTTCCTTGGTAGTTAGAAGCAAACTTTCGTATATGAGATAGTTCAAAGTAGTATAGTCGTAAGCGGATAATGGGATAATAAACCATTAAGTTATGGTTTTCTGACAATGTACTGCCAGTTAAAGAGACTTCCTTTTTGTTTGGAACTCTTTGGGAGCTGGGGAATCTTAACAGGACTTGAGTTTAGATTGTTGAAGCATACGCATAATTCTTTTTACACATATATGTTATAATCAGTGCCTTTGGTACTGTTCCTACCCTTAATCTCTGAAGGCCTGTGGACTGTATTTCTTCCTTTTGTCATATATAGATGTCTCTTGCATTAGGTGATGGGGACTTGTGTCTTACAGGTATGTGGATATGTCAAATATGTCGACCACGGAAGAAAGGAAGAAAACTGTTACAGAAGAAGGCAGCACAGATAAAAAGACGCTATGCTAACCCAATAGGACGTCCCAAAAACAGGTTAAAGAATCAAAACACAACGTAAGTCCCTGTAAGGAAAAGTAAGATGTGAGACTCTGTAGGATGGTGGGTATTTCTGAAGTCTCTAGTCTACTTTGTGAGAAGTTTCTTTTACAATTAAGAGCTGTTCATTACAGATTTTCTGAAAAGGGCTGTGAAAGACTAGAAGCAATCTTAGTGGTTCTTTTGGCCAAGATTTTTTACTCTTTGTAGTAAATTTATTATTTATTTTTGAACTATTCCTTATAGGCAAATTTTGCTGTTCGTGTAATCTCTTTTGCTGAATGGCTCCTTCTTCCAACATGATTGCCTTGCTTTGCATTTCCCAATGCAATTACTTAATTCCTGTTGTTTAAAGAAATTAGGTAATCACAATAAAGCATATGAGATTGTTTGACATACATTTAATCTGACACTGCTGCCAAACAATATTTGGCCCTTTTCTGCTTCCATTTCAAATGTTTCTGCTTTGCTGAAGAACTCTATTGTGCTGAGACAGATTGTGTGGTTGCAACCTTGTCATGGTTGTTGTGGGGCAGCTAGCCAGTTGTCAAGGAATTGGATTTGGGTGGGCAGGATAACTGTTCAGCTAAAGCTATTTCCTTGAATTAAGATTGCTGGTTGTGGTGCAGCACTCTGGACTGGATTGCAGTACTGGTTGTGATACAGCACTCTGGACTCTTCAGGGTGCAAAACAGTGAAGAAGTATGTCACAACAAAGTATATTTTGGACAGGAGATCAGCTAAAATAAAACAGTTGAACCACCAGTTGGTTCTAACCAATAGCACCAGAGGATGCTCTGGAAAACAACCTTAGAAAATGTAATGCTTCTAAAAATGTAGAGGAAGTGTCTCTGTTAAATATGATTTTTTTTCAGTCAGTACAATAACTTTGCATAGAAGAACTCTCAGTATAATTCAGAGAAGAAGAAAAGAAAACTAGCCATCTGCTTCTACTGTTTTGTCTTTTAACTATTATTTCATGATTGATTCACATTTTTTTTTGCCTTTGTTCCATCATTACACTTGCAGAATATACCAGAATTGTGCAAAGATGTGTAGTTGTCTTCTTGGGAAAAAGCTGCCTTTTTTTGCCCACTGTAGCTAAAAATAGACTGTCAGTCTAGGCCACTCTTCTGAGAAGTGTTGAATACTCAGTTGTCTCATACAATCATAGGATTGTTAAGGTGGATAAGATCTGCAAGACAATTGAGTCCAGCCATTAACCCAGCATCCCTGTGTTCACCACTACCTATATCCCCAAGCCACATCTACACACCTTTTAAATACTTCATCTCAACAGAGTTTTAAAATTTACAGTCCTAAAGATGGCAGCTGGTTGGAGAGCTGTTTTCAGCTGAGGTGACTGTCAGTGGTATAGGTCCTTAGCTAATATTTGTGTCCTTCATGTATTAACTGTCTGTGGAATTTTTACAGGAATTTCCTATGAGTACAAAAATGATGGCAAATGACAAGGGCAAATGTTTAATGATTAAATAAATTGAAGCCGCCTGTGCAATGTATTCATGCTGGTTACTGATTTTAAAATTTAATTTGTTAAATTTGATGAAAATTATTGTTTATACTCACATTAGTTTGACATAATGTTCAATGCAGAGGAAAATAGTGCAGTACTTCTACTGTGATGCTTAAATCCTGGCTTTTCTAGAGTACACAGACTCTTGATGACCCCTCTATTATTAAATTCTTCTATTATTAAGTTCTTCAGTTCACGTTCTGCATGGTTGGTAGATATGTTAGGGAGGATGGTAAGGCCACCTCTACCACATCTTCTGACGGTATCTTTGCCCTTCTCATCCTTTAGATCAAAAGGTCCTTTCAGCAAAGTTCGCACTGGTCCTGGTCGGGGTCGGAAGCGTAAGGTGGCTCTGTGCAACCAGCCAGCATCATCAGAAGGAGGATACCTGGCACAGACAGATGTCTTGGACTTCTGCAGAGATGGCAGCAACACCTTGAAATTTAACAAGAAAACCAAAGGGCTTATAGATGGCCTTACTAAATTCTTCACTCCCTCCCCTGATGGACGAAAAGCTCGAGGAGAAGTGGTAGACTATTCTCAGCAGTACAGGATCAGGAAAAAGGGTACCAGGAAATCTAGCACTTCAGAATGGCCCACAGGTAAAGATTTTTCACCCTGCCAATGTAAGTATCCTGTATACCAAGCAAATGTTCAAAGGCCAGGATGTTGAAGTGACTGGAATTGTTAGAGATGGAAACTTTGAGCTGCAAGTTAACACTGGAATGGACTTATCTTTGGTGCATTGAGGTAGAGTACGAGCTGGAAAAAGGAAGTGATCCTAGAGACCTTAGCCTCTTTATATAAGATGGCAATGTGTGATGGGGGCTTAAATGATTTCAGTGAGGTAGAATGCCCATTGGTAAGGAGGCATTTGCAGACAACATAGGAAATGGGCTGAATGATGTCGTATTTGAAAGAAATAACATAGGCACTGGTTCATGAAAATTAAGAGCAGCAAGGTAGAGGTATGAAATGGAAAATAGATAACTAAAGCCAGTCCAACAGATCTGTGAGTTTCCAATCTATGGATGCATGAAAATGTTTCTTAATTTTCTCAGCCATAGAGGAGCCTGTTTGTATGGCTTTGCACCTTCTTGCTGAAAACTGTCCCTTCCCTTTGGAATGCCGTTCTGCTTTATTTGGTTTATTTGCTTTTCTAGCTTAAGATATTATCTATGCCTGGACCTTTATTTACTGTATTCAGATATTTATAGTTTTGTTAAAATGGTTCTGAATTGTTCCTAAGCAGGCAATGGAAAATATTCTACAGTAAAATACTACGTTTACAGCTTTAGAATAGTTACCTGCATTAGCCAGGCTGATGCTGGCAGAACAGCAACGCGACTTAATGCTTTGGGAGTGGAGTGAAGTGTCTAGAGAGTTTTGGTGGGTTTTTTGTTTAGGTTGTTTGATTGGTTTTGTTGAAGGGGTGTTTCTGAGGTGTTGAATGTAGGTGTCCTGGTTTTGGTTTTACCAGATACGGCATTTAAATAGTTATGATCCTTGTTTGTGAAAAACAGGCTTAGTGGTAAGCCATTTATGCCTTCATGGTACTATGAATGTCTAGGTGGTGACATCTGGACCTGCTTAAGTATAAGGCAGTATTCCTTGCATGGTCCCAAATCTAGAACCTGTTCTTCCTTTGTGGTCTCAAATGTGAATAGAAAATCCCATCAAAAAAGCCTGACACAGTGTGTGAATACAGCCAGATGTCATTTGTCGCTGCACTAAAAGCAAATACTTTTTTGTAAATGTAGATGAAGACAATTTTCTCTCTCGTTTACAGACAATCAGGATGGCTGGGATGGAAAACAAGAAACTGAAGAGCGTTTTTTTGGAAGCCAGGATGTCTTAAATGAAAAAGACATGGAGTTGTTTCGAGATATTCAGGAACAAGCATTGCAGGTAAAGTTAAATTTTCATGGTCTGGCAGTAAGCTCCAAATCTGTAAAAGAAATTTAAACAAATTTAACAACAAAATAACAGCAAGAAATACAGACTTTGGATGAATCAGTCTGTCACAGAAGCTAATGTGCTTGGTTTCTGCTGCTCAAGAGTAGTGGAGAACTGACCTCAAGAGAGCTGAAGGATAATACAAAAGTGAGTATAGGTGTGTAAGAGGTTTAGATGGCTAAAACACCTTGGGGACTGTAGCTTTAGTCCTCTCAAAACTGTTAAATAGCTGGTAAAACCTGTGGACTGTGAAAACAATAAAGTATGGGATGGTTTGCTAGCAGCATGGTCACACAGAATCTCTGAGTAGTAAAAGCATTCTTTTTCTAGATACTTCAACTTCTTATGAAACAGGATAGAACATTGCTGTTTGTGTCTGTGTACACATTGATAGAAGTTTACCAATAGACGTTGCTGTTCCTTTTCATCTGGAAATATGGATGCCTAGGGTTAGATCCTGAGATGACTTTTGCCAATACCAGTCCCACTTAGGAAGCTTAGCAAGATGTTAATTTGGAATGTTGCCTTTTAAAAACTAACCTATTGTCTTGGATATAGCTGTCTCATTCTGCTAGCACAAATTTGCATATAGGTAATTCACTGGTACTCTTTATATTAGTTGCTGACCTCCTGCATGAAGTGTTCTCATTTGTTAGTAACTTCAGTCTAGGTGGTTCATTTTATAATGCAAGGCTAGTAGGAATACTTGGATTTCTGTAGTTCTGTGAGTGACAGTCTTTTGAGATAAAATCTTCCTGAGTTGAGAAAACATTTGTTTTCTTTTAAAATAGAGCATTTAGTATCTTTATTTTTAGTTGCTATAAAATATACTGTTACTATGAGAGGGACAGGGGAAATAAAGGTTGTAGAAGTAGTTTAAAAATACTCTATTTTCTGTTTTTTTCTTCATCTAATAAATGTGAGATTTTTCTTTAATTCTTCAGCACTTGTGATGAGAAGCAGGTAGCCCCATCCTGAATACTGGTTTGGTAGCTGCTGCATTCACAGTAGTCCATCTAGTCTCAGAGCTGGGAAGAAACTAAAGTGTGATGTTAAATACTTGCGTGTTCTAGTTTTTAACCTCAGGAGCAGTTTATGTTTTTGTTCTTCACTATTGAAATAATAATAAAGAAAGAAAATCATGAGACTCAAAAAAGATTGTATTAAGCTTTGCTTTCTACTACTTTGTATTTAAAACTACATGACATGCAACACTGAATGGTAGTGGAGATGCATGGTATGATGTTTATTAATTCTTTCTTTTTGTGAATCACATGGTTGCTTGAAGTGTGACTGGTACTGGTTTTTAGTGTTGGAGAGCAACACTACATCTTCCTAATTACCAGTGAGTCTGAGCAGGATGGACTGTGTAGATAAGCATGTTTTAATTTATTTAATCTTAAAAGTATTTCACTTGGAAATTCATGAAAACTTGGGTTTTTTTCCTCTTGCATAGAAAGTAGGGGTGACTGGGCCTCCTGATCCACAAGTCCGCTGCCCTTCTGTTATCGAATTTGGCAAGTATGAAATCCAGACCTGGTACTCCTCCCCATATCCACAGGAATACTCGAGGTAAGACTCTTCTTTGTTCTTCTTCAGTGTTTATGGGAAAGCTGTACTCCAGCAGGCATAGAAATCTGATGGTTTCTACATTTTGGTGTCTGAAAGATTGTTCTGCTATGCTGCACGTATAGTTGCTTTGCTGTTCTTTTGCTTAAGAACTTTGAAAATTGTCTAAACTGCAAACTCTCTGAACTTTATTCATAAAGGGGAATGACTTGTAAGGGCTATAGCGAGAGGGAAAAACATTAGGTGAAATTCTTTATTCTGCCATTTAATAAGAACATGTGGTCTGCTGTGAGGAACTATTCTAGCTGTACAAAGGACATTTCTGCCCAAGCTAGAGTATGTAAATGGAGTTAAAATCACAAGAATTTTGGGATACTTGCATTCCAATTGTTCATGTCAGTGTAGCAGGTAAAATGGTTTGAAAGCAAAGGGTAGGTGGTGATGTGACCCATCCCTCAGTGTATGTACATACAGCTGGGATGTCATCTGTGACAAGGAAAAGAAGGGAATAGGAATTTATCTCATCCATTCTAGCATCATTAGTGCAAAACTGGGAGGGGTTACTGTTTTTTTTTTCCCTTAGATTTTAATCTGTTTCTCCTGGCATAATTTAATAATGTAAATGTAACCATGCAGGACATTAAAGGCATTATTTTAATATGCATTTGTTACAGAATAAGTGTCATGACTTTGGCTGTGGTGATTTTGCCCTCATTAGCACACACACAAGGTCACTGTATATTAGGTTTGTTTTCATCAAGTTCTCTGTTGGCAGGGGTGAGGAAATATATATAAAAGTCACTGTCTTCAGTCTCTTTCTTTATCTTTGCTTACAGGCTACCGAAGTTGTACCTTTGTGAATTCTGTCTAAAATACATGAAAAGCAGAACTATTCTCCAACAGCATATGAAAAAATGTGGCTGGTTTCATCCTCCAGCCAATGAAATTTACAGAAAAAATAATATATCAGTCTTTGAGGTAAGTTAGAAAATGAAGCCACTCACTCTTATCTATAAAATGGTGTCTTCCACACCTAATCATGTGATGAGTTTTTCATAGTCCTAAAAATCTTCATTCTTGAAACACTGTTTCCAAGCATGAAGAACAACAAGCAAGCAGCCAGGAGGAACTGACCTTGTGTATAGGTTATTCACCCGTAAAACACAGAAGACTCACTTTGTAGAAATCTTGGGGTTTTATTTTATGAAGTTTAATTTTAAGTTGTCTCTTAAGCTATTGAATGTAACAGTGAATTGGTTACAGCCTCATTTCTCTGGAGGTTTTGAGTCCTTTGAGATGCTACCTGTGACAGAGAAGTCTTCTCTCGTGTTGAGATGTTTCAGATGTCAGGGGATACTGGGGTGAAGCTTGTCCTTGTGTAGCAGCCAGTGGAATGACAGAACTTTTCCTCATGTTTCTAAGGTTGATGGCAATGTCAGCACTATCTACTGCCAGAATTTGTGCTTGTTAGCTAAACTCTTCTTGGATCACAAGACTCTCTATTATGATGTGGAGCCATTTCTTTTCTATGTGCTGACACAGAATGATGTTAAGGGCTGTCACCTTGTTGGCTACTTTTCCAAGGTAAGTATTTGAGTATGGTGAGCAGTGCTGCTTTGGATTCTTTAAATTGTTGTAATTTAGGCTCTTGCATATTATATAATAAATTATGTAATTGAGATATAGACATCTGTTGCAACCAGATTTTATTTATATTACATTTGAAATACCAGGTAGTTAACCCTAGTTTCCTGTAATATTAAATATTGCTAAGGAACTTGTACTTCAGCAGCTAGTGGTTAAAAAAACCTTCAAATTACTTCCTGCTCTTGGTGGAGATTGGGCAGTACTGTTTGCGAGATAGAACTGCTTGGTAATTCTGTTTATCTCACCTTTTGTTCTATATATATGCTGTTTTCCAAACAAGTTTGGCAACTTTCCTTTTTTTTTTTCTTTTTTTGAGGGAACAGGGCCAAGATTTCAGCTAGGACTTCTCTTAAGATTTTTATCCTTAATTATATCAATTATTTTAAAATAGTTTTATTTGAAGCTTTTTTTTTTTTTAGTATTCAGAACTGCAGATATGAGACTGGATTTTGGTATGTTGTGCTTGTAACATTCATAAAATGACTGGAATATTGCAGTCTTTTGCAATGAATTTAGCTGCCTTCAGATTTATTCTTAGAATTTATCTTCTCTGCAGCCCATATTATTTACATTGTATACTATCTAAGCTGAAGGTTATGTCAAGTTTTCATTCTTTTTTCTTACCTGAAATGATGGTAGAGTTTTAATATTGTGTCTTTGAAGTCTTTCCTTGGCTTTATTGTTCCTAAGAAACTTTGAATGTGGCTTCCTATCTCACTTTTTGCTATAGAGCTACTTAGGCACTTTTACAGAGCAACTTACAGTATTTCTCACTGATTTGTTTTTTCAATACGATGCTTTTTTTTCTGACAGGAAAAGCACTGCCAACAGAAGTACAATGTTTCCTGTATAATGATTCTTCCGCAGTACCAGCGTAAGGGCTATGGCAGGTTCCTGATTGACTTCAGTAAGGAACTTTTTCTTTACTTTTTTAAGTCTGTCTTTTCATATTTTAAAGGACCTAACAGTAGAAGCAGAGATTTTTCAAAATAAAACACATCTCAGGACACAGAGGCTTTTAAAGCTTATAAAATCCTCTGAACTTCACCATTTACTCTTCTTG
Organism: Thryothorus ludovicianus; assembly: GCA_013397245.1. NCBI lineage: Eukaryota > Metazoa > Chordata > Aves > Passeriformes > Certhiidae > Thryothorus > Thryothorus ludovicianus. The sequence continues at coordinate 70,230 of VZTB01012423.1, forward strand.
TTGGAACTTCATCTCTAAAGACAAATTGATCGTTTTCCCCTTAATTGCAATGTTTTCTGTCTAAGCATCTTAAGGTAGAAAATAAAGGCATGTGTCAGCGTAGTGATTTTAACAGAAGCTTGTCTTGCTCATATAGTTCCTTAGACAGAAATCCAGCTTTGAGATTGCATGGTCTGTGGAAATCTTCAGCAGCTTGATTAGGTGAATGAATGTCTTACAAAGCAAAACTGTCTTACATTTCAATTTAGCTTTGAGAGCAATAAAACCAGACACACTTATGCTCTGAATATTCATATAATTCTGAGATTCGTACATGGATCTCAGTAATGTAATGGGAAACTTCTCCTGTAACTATGCATTGTTTATTATGCCTAAGGCAATTTAATATAGCCTCCCTGTGGACATGGAAATTTTGGAGTTAATGTTCAGAGGAAGACTCTATTGGTACAATTATATCAGAATTACATCGTTTGTAGATAAGTTTTTGCTCTCCTGAAAATACTGGTGAAGCAAATGAACTTAAGAATATATCTTGAGAAATCAATAAATGCAGGTTGTGGTAGAACAGCAGTGAGAAGGCACATTTGTCATCTTCTTCCTTTGTCTCACATGGTAGAATATAACCTCTTGGCCTTTATTGAACCTGTGCAATGTATCACAGTCTTAAATTGATGAAATCCAAAATGGAACTTGATACTCTCCAGTATGGTCCTGAAGTTTGACAGTGGAGAATTTTCAAGAAAATTATTAGTCATATTAGTTGTAAGAGTGTGTTTTTCCTCTGTCATTTCCAAAATTGCAATTGCAATTGTGCTTCAGGCTTGATGTTGTTGGAACTCTTGAGTTTCCAGGTAGGCATCTGCTGCCATCTCGTGGCATTACCTATAGTCAGTGTCTGATGGCAGCAGAGTTCAGAAATCTCATACTCAGTCACTGAATAACAGGAGTTTAAACAAGCAAACAAAAATTTGGCCCGACAACTGGAAGTATCCTTCAGAGTTGTTGACTACATCTTGTAAGCAGGACTAAGCAATTATATGAGGCCTTTGCAGAAGTCGGGATAGAAACAGAAGCTGATGTTTTCAAACTTCTTTCTTGTGTATCTTTAGGCTATTTGCTTTCAAAGCGTGAGGGTCAAGCAGGATCACCAGAGAAGCCCCTGTCAGACCTGGGCCGCCTGTCATATATGGCTTACTGGAAAAGTGTAATATTGGAGTGCCTTTATCATCAACGTGACAAGCAATTGAGCATCAAGAAATTGAGTAAGCTGACTGGAATCTGCCCTCAAGATATCACCTCCACTCTGCATCACCTACGAATGCTTGACTTCCGTAGTGATCAGTGAGTACAGGAGTCCTGTTGTAAACCCAAATATCTTCAGATGTATTTCATTGAAATTTAATGGTGTTCGAAGACAAGTCACATTTAATAAACTTGATTTACTAAAGACTTCAGTGTCCAAATACTGAGACTGTGGTACTCACGTGCGGTGCAAGAATCATTCAGTGCCAAAGCTGGCTCAGATATCCAGCTGTGTAGCACTGCAGATGTGGAATTTTGAGTAGTTTGCTGCTGTGAGAGAGAGCAAGTTGGTTTCTTGATCATCTTTCCTTGGATCCCTCAGCCAAGCCAGTCTAATACACTCGCAAATAGAGCAAAGAACAACAACTTCCCTTCTTTAGAGGCTGATCTGCTCCTTATTTTCAGTCAATGAGCAGACAGTTGTTTTCCTCCTTTTCTCTGTGTCTCAAAAATGCCATAAACTGTGTGGATTAACATGGAATTCTTGGAGAGTGGGGTAGATCACTGAGAGAGATGAAGTGTGTTGGTGTAGAATAGAGGTAGCCTGCTTGCTCAGACAAGTCAAATGAAATACAGGGAACTAGTCTTGTTTCAGACCATAGCAGTTTGGTGAGTGGGGTTGTATTCTATTGTGTTTGTGTTGAAGTTCAAACTTATTTGGAAAACTTGAGAATAGTTTTATGTCCTCATCTCACAGTACACCTTTAACCAGTGATGTTTCTCTCAGACCCTTAAACAAAATACTCTATGGTAGTGAGACTGAAAATTCTCTTGAGCAGTCCTTTTATTTCTCTTCAGTAGCTTTTACCTTATATTGCCCATTCTCTAAATGGCATACTCCTTATCCATAATAAAAATGATACTCTGCTGCTGAATGTTACCCATGGAAGGATAATGGCTTCACCATTTACAAGAAGTGGAAAGAATTTTAACATTTCCTCAGTTGTGAGATGCTTTCTTTGGTAGTCAGATGGTACTGCAAATTGTACTATTTTAATGAGTTTCTGTTCTCTCTGAAGTTACTTGTGGCAGCACTGATTGAGAGTAATACATTTTCTGGAATGTATCTGTTTCGCATGACAACATGTATGGTATGTCACTATTGACCTGTTACTGATCAGAGTATTGTTGCTGTTCAGATTTGTGATCATTCGTCGTGAGAAACTTATCCAGGAGCACATGGCAAAGCTTCGAACTAATGTCCGCCCTATTGATGTGGATGCAGAGTGTCTGCGTTGGACACCTGTTATAGTTTCCAACTCAGTCGTCTCTGAAGATGAAGAAGAGGAAACAGAGGATGGGGAAAATGAAGAGCAACAAAAGCAGAAAGAAAAGGATCCAGAGACTAGTGTAAGAGTGAATCTCTTATTTCTGCATGGCATGTAATTTATACTTAATGCTTTTGGAGGCAGCGCTAAGAAAATTTCAATTGTGAAGCTTGCACGTTTGTTATAATCATAAAAAAAGCAATGCAGTCATGGTTAGTTTATGTATCTTTATGGGTTCAGTTTAGAAAATAAAACTAGAGAAAATGTCAAGACATAGTATAGAGAACAATTCTTGAAGGAGTTGCACTCTTCCATCAGGTGGTGAGTGCTGAGTAGAATGCTAGGAGCAAATTATTTGCTGTTACTGTATTTACAGTAAACTAACTGCATTTTAATCGAAAAATAGCTTCAAGTTTTTCTCATTTTTTTCTTGAAAATTTCACAAATACTGTGTTTGAATGTAGCAAGGTTAAGTTAGAATTCTGGCACACCACTGAATGGCTGACTGAAGTGACTTGTTGGGAATCTAAGTGAGGTATATTATGACCTCTGAGGAAAGAAGTAGCAAGTAGCACTACAGGACACTTAAAGATCAAATCTTTTTTATAATTCCAGATTTTTAAAAGTCACTTTTGTTAAATGTTTCTGACTTTTTGCGGAAACACTTTTGTGGAATCAAAATTCAGGATAGACATTTGTGCTGAAATAGGAAGCTTGAAATCTCTTTGTTTTTATTTCAATCAGATGGTAAAATCTGTGTCATGGGAGAAGAAGGAGCAAGAGCCTTACTCACCAACAGAGAGTGAAAAAAAGCCAGACATTGTTGCTCCAGCCAATTCTGCACGAACAAACAAGCACATTTTTCCCCTGGATAGTCTTCCTGCAAACAGTCAGCCATCACGAAGAGGTCGATGGAACCGCAGGAGCAAAAAACTTCATGAGTCCTTTTGTGAGAAGGAGCCAGCATTGCCCGTTGAGGAAAAAACAGCAGTGCCCAGTGGACGATGCAGTCAATGTGAGGATAAATCAGCAGCCTCACAAGGCAGGTGCAGTGACTGTGAGGAGAAGTCAGTGGCCTTGCAAGGAAGATGTGGTGAATGTGAGGAGAAATCTCCAGCCTCGCGAGGCCGGTATGCTGAAGATGAGGAAAAATCTGCAGCTTCCCAGGGACAGTATGGCAAAGGTGAAAAATCTGCAATTCCCCGTCGGCAGCACAGTGAAGGTATGGAAAGGTGGAGGGGACAGTTGAAAAAGAGCACAGAGCCACTGAAATGCAGATTCCCAGAGGACTGCGACAGATTACCCCGGCACTACGGTGATAGTGAGAGGGCACTTCTGAGGTGTTTCAGTGAGAGCAGTGAAGAGGAAGATGATGAGCCTGTGAGTCCTCGATCAAGTTCTCCACCTGTTCTCACCAAGCCAACATTGAAACGAAAGGTGTGTGGCCTATTTATTGCTCTTTTTGACTGTGTTATCCAGTCAGTTTTGTCAGTATGCTGGGGCTTTCTGAAGGACGGTGCAGTTCACAAGGTCTGTATTAAGTGTACAGGGAGCACATGTTCAGTGTTCCACAACTCCCTCTGCAGGCTACGTCCTGCTGACTTTTTCTAGTGGTGGTTTTTGTTGAATCAGAGGTCAGAGTTTGAGGGGGTTTTGATTCTAGCTTCGATCTTGTCCTTTTACTTTTTTTTTTTCTAACTTAGTTATTAAAGTTTTTCTCAGTCATACAAAATAGAAACAGATAGTCCTACTTATGAAAGAAGCTTGCAAAACACAAATGCTCTCTAAACAACTGAAATCACAGTGTAAAGTCTTTTATTTGCAATGGAGGTGTGAATTCTATCAATATGTCTAAGCAACTGCTTTCTTCATGGGATGCTGCACTAAAAAATTCTCTTCTGCATAATTTTTGCACCTTGTTCTAAGGTATTCACATCTATGTTGTAGTGTGTCTCAAGTTCCAGCTATTGTGGATGGGCTGTTAGCTTCAGCTGTTTAAATTCTAGCTAGTGGCAGGTGCCAGACAATACTTCTAGTGGATTCTGGATTCTAGATGGGAACTCTCTGCTGTTCATGTTTTGTATTTATCTAGTGTTTCATTTCTACTGCACATGATAAAATATCTTCTCTTTTCCCACCTTCCACTTTCAGAAACCAATTCTTCATCGGAAGAGGCGGGTCCGCAAGCGTAAGCACCACAACAGCAGTGTTGTCACTGAAACAATCTCAGAAACCACAGAAGTGCTGGATGAACCATTTGAAGACTCCGACTCTGAACGACCAATGCCTCAATTAGAGCCTACATTTGAGATTGAGGAGGAGGAAGAGGAGGAGGAGGAGGAGGATGAAGAGGAGGAGAGTGAACTTTCATCGAGTGGATACTTTCGGCACTTAGTCCAACCAGACACACTCAGGCACAGACCCTCTTCTAAGAGGAAGTCCAGAGATGAGGAAGAGTCTGATGACAATAATGGTATGTATGGTGGTATGCTGGCAAAAGTTTGATAGACTGTGTTGGATGATAACAGCTCATGACAGAGCCAGCTGCTTTCTTTGGCTTGTAACTTCCAGCTGACATGTAAGTTAGGCATAAATTACCGGTCAAGGTTTAGAGATTCCCCTAGTTTTAGGAAAATGTGGTCTGTACATTTAACTATCTTATTGGCAGTGACCTGATCCTGCTCTGTCCTTTTTATTTGGCTTTCCTAATGAAATTGGTATCTGTGATTGTGGAAAAACCTATGCAGCAGAGTCATTTATAGAAATAAAACGAAAATGAACTGGCAAGCCCCCAGTTTCCCATAACAAAGGGAAATATTAAATTGTCTCTTCTGATACCCTGTTCTTCACATTGCATGTTCACCCATCTCAGTTTTTCATATCTCCTTAAAGTTCTCTGAACATTCAGTTCATAAAATATAATAATTCGGTTGTGACTGGTTGCTTAGAATCCACTGACAATTCAGAAGATGTGTCTGTCATTCAGATATTCCATTAGCAATCTTTATGGCTATTAGATGTTGTTACTTTGATGGGCTACACAGTGCAAAGCAGTCAGCAAAATAAAAATGAACAACTGAGTAAAAAACAAGTATGGTGCCATTATCTCACAAGAAAAAATTGTTGCCTCATTAATTGATGACTTTCAATTAGGCCGCAGTTACCAAACAAGAATTTTTCTTTTAAAGTACTTTAATTCTAAAAGCATTAATACAATAATAGCTAGGTTTACTATCTGTTTAGCTTCAGTTACCCTTAATGCCTTCCTACAGAATTTAACTATGTAGATTAAGTGCAAACATGTACAGACAGCATTAAGTTTGCTTGGTGGGAATATATGCGCAGTCATCTTACATCACTGGTTTTTTTTATATTCTGTTGTGATTACATTACTCATTAAATACATTTGTGATACTCCAGCACCCTTTATAAGACTGCGGAGTCAGATACTGATCTATTAGAAAAGTTGTTTCAAGTCTTTTTCATTTGTGCTCTTCTGAATGTTTTCTGATGGATATGCATTGAAATCCCCTTTTAGAGATTCCACTCACACATATTCTTTTATAAAATAAATCAGTGATTTTTAACCATCTTTTGCAGACTACAAATAGTCCTTTAAGTGCCGAGGGATCAAAAAGGGTACTTGGAAAGCCACTGTTTCAACTGACACCCATTTTATACTGCAGTGATAAATTTCTGACTCACCTACTTTATAAATGCTTGTCATTTAGTGCTTTCTGCTCCCTTGTCTCACTTCTGTTGCCTTTTTTTTTTTCCCCTGATCATCTGCAGATTGGTCAGAACCCCTGAAGTAGTAAAGTAGTAACTATGTTATTTTAGGTTATTGCTGCTCCTAACATCACACAGTATCTGTTGGCTGCTTTTGCCTTCAGTGCAGATGCCTTTGCATATACATATTAAAACTGTAATGCTGTTAGAGAAGATACAGTGTGCTGTTAGTTACCTAAACATGTTCATCATAAACAGCTGGCTTTTCATTTTGATAAAAAATCAGGCTGTGTGAGAGGGACAGCACTGCCTTATGACAATTCAAAAATACAGTGTTGCAGCAATGAATAAATGGTTCAGATTTAGACTATTTTAATCATAACCATGAGGTAGGAATGCTTATAGGAATCTTAGAATTTTTTGGAGGTTTTCCCATCACTACAGAAACCTGCTTGTGATTTTTTTCTTCTTTTTTTAACTTTCTGAGTAAGGGCCAGATTTTTCTGCTGAGAACTTAATGTCTAGCTGAGGCAGTGCATTGAACATGTTTTAAGATTTCCCTGAAATGCAACATTGCAGTTTCTTAAATGAGTGTCTGATGAAAATTTGGATTGGTTCTGATTGCTGTCAGGACTGCAGTGAGAATGATAGTGTAGGGTGGTGATTTGAGGCCCTTTTTTAGTAAGAGTTAGGCATTTTGGAAGACAAGGAGGTGTTCTGTGGTGTCAAAACCAAAGTTTCTCAAATGTGTGCAATTTGAGGAGAGTTGTGTAGGGGAAGATGAGGCTTGGTAATGGCTGAGCTGTGTTATTTGCTTTTCCTAGTTGTACGTGTGAATTTTACTGTGAATGTGGTAAATCTAATCCTCTGTAGTAGATACAAAACGTGGAAGACAGGGAAGAGAAATAGTGATTTTTTTTTTTTTAAGAGGTGGGTTTTATTTCTAAGGGTTTAAGTGTTAATGCTTTAATAAATACTATGAAAATAGTATTTAATAACTACTATGAAAATAGTGTTACCTTCTCCCTGTACAACAACAGGCTGGCTGACTGTGGCAGATCCTTTCTTTTCTTCATGCACATTCCAAATATTTACTTTTGGATGACACAAGGAGTTGTTGATTTTTTAATTCAGTATTCATTTTTTGGATACCCAGAATTTTTTCAGAATGCTTAATCACTGGAGTGAGATATTTAAAGTAAATGTCTGTCTTAACAAAGGGCAAGAGTAACTCAGCATTTTGCAGTTGTATAAATTGTCACTGACTGTCCTAATTGATAGGTTCAAACTAAAATTAATTCAGGGAATGCCTTATACTATTCAGTAAGTTCTCAGTGAGCAATCACATTCCTTTCTGGCTAAATAAGCTCTGAACCTGTTTGAGTGTTGGGAAAGTCACTGAAATGCAAATCTTGCTTCATCAAATGAAAGAGAAATTCAGCTTCCTGTTAAGGATTTCTTCAATTAAAAAAATTACTAGCCAAATCCAGGCATCTGTGTATTTCTGTTGACATTAAAGAGCATAAGGCAATGAAAAAAGTGAAAATACAACCTTTCTTAAGCAGATGCACAGATCTAAATGGAAACATGCTTTTATTGCAACTTCATATGTTCCTGTATGCTGCAACATGTTCATTTGTGAACATATTTTATAAATAAAATTTGTGTTTTCAGGACTTATAGCTTAGAGCTTAATTTGAATTGTGTATTAAAGGTTCAGAGCTTTTAAAATGGAAAATCTTGAAAACATTCATGTTATTAGAAAATGTAATGTGCGATGTGATGCTAATTGAGTAGACCTTGATCCTTCTAAACTAATATTTCTAAGCTAATAAGTAAATTCTAATAAATTTTCTATGCTAATATTGAAGTTAAGAAACATGTTTGGCATGCTTTGGAAGTCTTCCATGAATGCTTAGGTCAAACAAAAATGTTTGAATGGTGTTTTTAAATTTGTATTTTCAGGTAACCCACCCTTGAAACCATTATCTATGCTGAGGAATATTGAAGCAAATGATTCTTCACTTGAGCCAGATACTTCCACACCTATGAAAAAGAAGAAGGGATGGCCAAAAGGGAAAAGTCGAAAACCAGTCCACTGGAAGAAAAGACCTGGTCGAAAACCAGGTTTTAAACTGAACCGGGAAGAAGTGTCACTATCAGTTCAGGATGAAATAGTTGATGAAGTGGTAGCTAATTCAAAACCAGGACGTAAGGCCAAAATTTCAGATAAAGAAGAATGTGTTGAGCAGAGAGACCTGCCTCTCACTGAGGAAAGGAAAGAGGAAGATGCAAATATGGAAGCAGAAGAGGTAGGAGAAGGAGAAGAGGAAGATATGGCCAGCAGCGAAGTAAGAGCAATTTCTCCTGTGGACAGCAACAGCAGTCCTGTGCCCGAAGTAAAAGAAGCTGAGGTAGAAGAGGAAGTAGAGGAGAAGCCACGGATTTTAGAAGAGCAGAGGCAATCAGAAGAAGAACAGCAAGAATTAGATGAACCTGAGCATGACCGTGAGGAAGAAGAGGAAGTTGCAGGAGTCACAAATCAAACCGAAGATCATGATGCTGATGATGAAGATGATGGTCATCCAGAGTCTTTGAAGAAAAAAGTATTGGAGGAACAGCCTGTTAAAGAAGGGGTGAAGGAGGAGCCTCAGGTGCAAGAATGTTTTTTAGAAACAAGCATACCAAGCAGTAGAGAAGATGTAAAAGAAAAAGATGAAGCAGAGGCAGATTCTGAGGAAGAACAGCCTTCCAATGAGACATCAGTGGGCTCAGAGCATGTCCCTGGGTCTGAAGATGATCACGAAGAAGAGCAAAGTAATAAAGAGGGGTTAATTGAATTAAAGGAAGAGGAGGAGATTCCTCATAGTGAACTAGATCTTGAAACTGTTCAAGCAGTCCAGTCCTTGACACAGGAGGAAAGCAATGAGCATGATGTAGCTTACCAGGACTGTGAAGAAACTCTTGCGGCTTGTCAGACTTTGCAGAGTTATACCCAGACTGAGGAGGATCCTCAAATATCAATGGTTGAAGATTGCCAGGCCTCAGAACACAACAGTCCAATATCCTCTGTTCAGTCCCACCCCAGCCAATCTGTGCGTTCTGTAAGCAGCCCAAATGTGCCTGCTCTGGAGAGCAGTTACACACAGATAAGTCCTGAACAAGGATCCCTGTCCGCACCCTCTATGCAGAACATGGAGACCAGCCCCATGATGGATGTGCCTTCAGTATCGGACCACTCTCAGCAGGTGGTGGATAGTGGCTTCAGTGACCTTGGCAGCATTGAGAGCACTACAGAGAACTATGAAAACCCCAGCAGCTATGACTCCACTATGGGAGGCAGCATTTGTGGAAATAACTCTTCCCAGAGCAGCTGTTCGTATGGAGGACTGTCTTCTTCTAGCAGCCTCACTCAGAACAGTTGTGTTGTCACTCAGCAAATAGCAAACATGGGCAGCAGTTGCAGCATGATGCAGCAAAACAGTGTCCAGCCTGCAGCAAACTGTAACATCAAGTCACCTCAGAGCTGTGTAGTAGAAAGGCCCCCAAGTAACCAGCAACCAACAACACAGCCACAACAGCAGCAGCCTCAGTCCCAGCAGCCTCAGCCCCCACCTCCACCCCAGCAGCAACCTCCGTTATCTCAGTGTAGCATGAACAACAGCTTCACCCCAGCACCTATGATCATGGAAATACCTGAATCAGGCAGCACTGGTAACATAAGTATCTATGAGAGGATTCCAGGGGATTTTGGTGCAGGGAGTTATTCGCAACCATCAGCCACGTTCAGTTTAGCCAAGTTGCAGCAGCTGACAAACACCATTATGGACCCTCATGCCATGCCTTATAGCCATTCTCCTGCTGTGACCTCCTATGCAACCAGCGTTTCTCTTTCCAACACAGGGCTGGCTCAGCTGGCCCCCTCTCACCCCCTGGCTGGAACCCCACAAGCACAAGCCACTATGACACCCCCACCAAACCTGGCATCCACCACCATGAACCTCACATCACCTCTGCTCCAGTGTAACATGTCTGCCACCAACATTGGCATTCCCCACACGCAGAGGCTGCAGGGGCAGATGCCAGTCAAGGGCCACATTTCCATCCGCTCCAAGTCGGCCCCGCTGCCGTCGGCGCCCGCGCACCAGCAGCAGCTGTACGGCCGCAGCCCGCCCGCCGTGGCCATGCAGGCCGGGCCCCGGGCCCTGGCTGTGCAGCGGGGCATGAACATGGGAGTCAACCTGATGCCAACCACGCCGTACAACGTGAACTCCATGAATATGAACACGCTGAACGCCATGAACAGCTACAGAATGACGCAGCCCATGATGAACAGCAGTTACCATAGTAACCCTGCCTACATGAATCAGACAGCACAGTATCCTATGCAGATGCAGATGGGAATGATGGGGAGCCAGGCCTATACCCAGCAGCCTATGCAGCCAAATCCTCATGGAAACATGATGTACACTGGCCCCTCCCATCACAGCTACATGAATGCTGCTGGGGTGCCCAAGCAGTCTCTTAATGGACCATACATGAGAAGATGAGCAAGATCAACTTGCATCCTAAAAACTGAAATAAATATATATAAAGGAACCTTTTATACTGACGAACCAGAGAAAATGGACCTTTTTCCAGTTAAAATATTGCTGTAGATTTAGAGGGATTTTCTTTGGTTTATTTTATTTTTTAGGAAGCCTGGTCTTTATTTTTCTGATTTTTGTTTGTTTGTTTGTTTTTCTTTTCTTCACAATCGTCAAACATTTTACAGCTAAAATCACTTACAGATGTTTTTTAGAGGGGAAACATGCACAAAATCTTCTCATAATATAAAAAGAGCCTTACTTTGCTGACAAAGTGGACAGACTATGTGTAATGTGATCTTCCTAAATTTTTTTTTCAATATATGTCCTTTTCCCTCCCCTGTGCCCCTCTGTATGCAGTTTCTAGTGCTGCAGCCATGTAAAATGTTTGACATCTCAAAGAATAACAACCCTTCCCTCTAAACCCCACCTAACATTTCCTACTTCTAGCAGGAGGCACTTATTGGGAGATTTGGAAGGGGACACAGAGGATAAATGAAGATCTTTATTTCTGCAAGTCAGGAAAAATCTTTAATTTTCCTTGACACTCCCTCACCCTCAGTAAAATTTGGAGTTAGATGTAAACAATAAACCATTCACATTGGTGTTTTTGTAGATGAGTTAATTGAAATTGTATGTTTTATGCTGAAAATATAATGTAACTTTAAAATGATCCCATTCACCACCCAGACATGCACGTGAACCCACATGTGCATGCAATGCACACACGTTCTGTCACTGAACTGTTGGAAGCATCTCAAGAGAGAATTGTTCTGTATCCCTTCGGCAGTCGTGAAGAGGACAGGGTGGGTAATGGTCTGTTAGGACAAGAAAATGGTTACAGACTCTCCTGGTGAGCTGCGAGTCAGCCACAGCTCTGAGATCCCAGACTGCTTTAGCACAGCCTTGGCAATGCTGAGGGCTTGGTTCTGAGCTCAGAAGCAGCTGTTTCCAGTTAATCTCATGGCGTGGGAAATGCTGGAAGAAAAAGTGTGCATTTGGTGACTGGGATGAGAACCCTGTGGTGTCCTTGTCACTCTTCCATTCCTGGTCTGGGGTAGGACGTCACTGAATGTGCCGCTTTCTGGGGGTCAGTGATGTTTTTCCTGATTCTCTTACTGTGTTTAATACCCATTTTATAGGAATAGCCACACCTTTGATCTAGTGTGGGAAAAGAAGGGAATCGGCCTCTTTTCAGCAGTGAAACCGTCCCAACACCGTAGCAGGATCTAGGTGGCAGGATTTTGCTGTTTATTACTGCAAAATCGAATTTACATTAATTTTGGCTACACTGCTGGCATGTCACCCAATACAAAAAGGGACAACCCTTAAATGTAAAGTTCTTCTTTTTATTGTATATGAAGTAGAAATGCAGACACATTAATAAGACTAATTCCTTTTGTTTTTACACCAAAAGAATCTAAAAGTTGGGGTTTCTTCAGATGCACTAAAATGGACTTTCCTCCAGTAACTGCTAACCATAAAAGGCAGAATTCAAAGGACTTCCACTTTTTATTTCTGTTTAGTTTTGAGCATGTACAAGGCTGTGTAGGACCCCATTTCTCTGTATATACTATTCCAGTTCCAAATAACCCGTGTAGAAAACGCACTGTGCTGCCCTCTCTTCTTAGATCTTCAGCTGTGTCGCTGCTTCCTGGGGGTGGGGGTGGGTCTGAGACAGGAGGAGAAGCTGTTGAAATGAGGGCCACGAATTTAGTTTGTTTGCCTTTATGTTTGGTTTGGGTTTGTATGGGTTTTTTTATCAATTGGGCAGCTCCCTTTTCCACAAACCTTTGTGACTGTAGAACTATTGTAGAAAAAAAAAGTTCTTTTCTATATATAAAAAGAAATTATCCAACGCAGTAATATTGGTACCTACCATTTTTTCACTTCTGTTTAAAAAAAAAATGTATTTTTAGCAAGATAACTTGGGTAATCTTCTAAAAGAAATTAAAAAAACTCACTGTTAGTGACTTCGATGCCTTTTAAAAATAAGAGCTTTTTCATTTCATTCCATCTTTAAAATTTTTTATCTTTGTTGTAGAATATTAAAAACTATTTTAAGAAAGATAAAATTCTCTTTAAAGAGATCTCTAGAGTGTGTGAATAGGAGCTCCAGATGCCTCTAAAAGCCGCATGTACAAATGAAGCTGAGTCTATTCCTGTCTGTTTATATTTGCTTTTCCTGTTTTGTAACCTCTTTGTACTTTGTTCATGGTGACTTGTAAGCTAAGGGGAAGGGGGTGCCTAGATGCCTTTGTAATTCTCCATGTCATACGCTCCTGGCTGGATGGTCTCCCTTCCTCTCCTTGTATGTAATATCACTTTTTTTTCCCCTTTCTAGCAAGTACTTTCAAAAGAACTCTGTACATTTTAACATAAAAAATAAATTATGTTGAGCCATTTTGGATGTCAGTTGTGCGTGTAAACTTTTTTTCTTCCATTTGAATGGTGAGTGTTCCTGATACTTGGTCCTGGGAGTATGATTCTCTGTGAGCCTTTTCACTGGAAAGAGAATTCACTTACGAGATCTCTTGCTCATGGTAGTTTTAATCTAGAATTTCTAATTAGGGAAAAAGTAAGAACAAACTTGAAGCTTTTCCAGAAATCACCACCTTCAAATTTCTTTCTGCCAAGGCTGGCAAAAACCAAATGTGATCTTGGTTTTTATCAGCTTCACTTTGTAATTTTGACTCACATCCTTTAAAACTGGCAGTGTGTGTTTGAAGTTTCTCCCACCCCTTTCAGCTGCTCTCTCATCTGTAATGAGAACCTGGAATAGGAGGAAAACGAGACATTTTACCCAGCAGGGTTTGCCTTGCAGCTTCGAGGCACAGTTGGACCTTTGGGTGCCATCCCGCGGTGTCACTGCGCATTCTCCACGAGCTCCGAGCCCTGCCAGCGCTAGAGGGAAGCACAGTTCCAGCGTGGGAGCGATGCTGCAGCTGAGAGCCCCGGCCCCCTGTGCCCCGAGGGCTGGCCCGAGCCTTGGAATGACCCGGTGGCCACAAGAACCTTCCAAAGGCTTTTCCACAGACGTGCTGTCACAAGGTTGTCTTCAAGAAGGCAAGCTGGTTATAAAAAGCATTATTTGATCAAATAGGCTGTGTTGTTAACTGGTTGTTAATTTAAAAAAAAAACAACAACAACAACAAACCCAGCCTCAGTTTGTGTGGGCTGACTTGATGACAACTACACTTAGGAGTCATGAACAAGGTGACCTCATTTTTAGAACCTTGTCCAACAAAATATCAAATCCTACCATTTGAGAATGACTAAATAGGGGAAGGGGGAGGGTATTTTTATTTTGTTTTTTTTTTTCTTTCAAGAGAGTTACAGAGCTAAAACAGGTTTGAAATCTTGCTGTCTTGAAAAGCAAGAACTTTTGGTACTGCAGAGCACAGATTGAACAGCTGCTCCTGCAGGTTCTGCAGTGCCACAGCCAGGTGTCATGCTGTGGACATGGGGAGAGTTGCTCTGTCCAACACTTTCAGGTTTACTCTAAATTAGTTGATAGGTGAACTAAAATGTCTGCTTCCAGCTCTCAATCTGCAGGGAAGAGTTTGAATGCAACCTATAGCAACAAACTACTGTCTGGGAGAGTAGAGTTGTGGTTCTTGAAAGAAACTAGCTGAAAGGAGAATGAATTTAAAGGATTATGGCAGTTCTGAAAGCTCATCAGTGGGATAATTCAGAAAAAGCTAAAAAGAACAGAACCATCCTAATTAGCTCAGGGAAGGAATTCCTTGCTGAGATCTGATCTCTGCAAGATCTCTGCAAGTAAGAGAGGAATGCAGATTGACTGAGGCAGACCCAAGTTTACAGCAGCTGAGGTGAGGTCTGCAGCATATTTTATCTTCACAGCTTGTCAGCCAGAATAATTTACCTAAAAATAGATGCCTGAAGTTGAGCTTTGAATGTAAAATTCTTTTGCCCCGGATACAGAGAATTTCAGCAACTTCACCAAACATTGATTTTTCACCTAGAGCAAGGCAGGACTCCAGCTACATACTTAATCTCTTGAAACAGCTGCAGTACCTTGCAGAAAGAGTCAGGAATTTGTTTCCATACTTCCTTCCTTATGGGAGGTTCCATTCTGTTGGACAGCTCTCTATGTGAAACTGGCACATAATGACCTTGTTCATTTTGTGTCATAATTTTCCTAAGGGTTCTTCTGACAGTATTTGTTTATTCTCCCTTGCCAAATACTTTGCCCTGTGAACTCTAGATGGTGACTGTTGTCACTATGTCAGTATGTTTGTCATTTGTGTCACATAGTAGAATCATAGTAGACTCACATAGTGATTGAGGTAACAAAGAGCTATCATAGTAAACATAATCTGTTTTCAAGGGAAAAGTGATTAATATGGTACTGTGTGACAAATAATGAAATTAAATTCTTGAAAAATTTCTACTAATATGTTGGCTAATATATGCACATGGTACCTTTTAGCTAAAGGAGAAAGTCTGTTTACTGAAACTCCGTCATCCTGTTTCTGCATTTTACCCAATAGGATCAAGCAGCAACCAGAGATCATCTTCAATTCCAACATTTCCCAAACAACTTCTCCAATGAAGATTAATCACTGCTGGACAAAAAAAATATTATGTGGTATGTTAAGTGAAATGACTAAGTCCATTTCCTAGTTCTCCTGTCCTGAGTCCTGCATGAATAGTGAAGATGATGAGCTTTTGTTTATGTGCAGCAGATCTCTAGGGTCCCTTTTTTACCAACCATACACCGACAGCACATAGAAGCTTGGTATCAGTCATAGGCCAAATGCTTCCTAACTGAGAATCTGCTAAGTGTAAACCCCTGCTCAGGACAATCTTATATGTATGGCAGAGGTAAGCCAAGTTGACTTTTAAATGATGCTGTCAAAATTCAAGGCAGATGTTTGAAAAACAGCTACCACTGATGCCAAAGACCATTCAGTTGGCATGCTGCTTGTCCCCATCAGACAGCTAAGCATCAATTCAAATCCCAGCAGCAAGGAAGGTACCAAGACAACAGCTCTGAACCTAGAATTTGGTTGGGATGAAATCCTCTCTTGGGGGAAAGGTAAAATGGTGTCACATAGGAAGAACTGAGTTGTTACTATCAGATTTCCTTCCAGGGCTTCAGTCAGTCCCACTGGGAGGAGCTATTCTCCACGGGAGCAGATTCAAGTTACTGTGTGTTCCCTTCTGATAAAAATCTTCTGCAGTCTGAAGTAGGCAAGACTGCAGTTACTTTAGGAGTGTCCTTGTCCTCCTTTGCGTTGTGTTAGTGAGCATGCTCTTGAGACCAAAGCAAATCACAGAAGTTGGTCCGCAAAAAGTGATCAGAACTGCCTGGGTATATACAGCAAGGGGTCAGCAGGTGATGGCTGAAAGGCTGGGAACAAAGAAAAGCACTGAAAAAAACAGTGTCCTTAGAGGCCATTGCAGACATCCTTGATCGTCTCTCTGTCTATCCAGCTGTGAGACAGGTGCTTTGATCTGTTTGGAAACTTGACTGCTGTCCACAAGAACCTTCATCACAGACTCTGCACAGGGCTCAGGAAGTCCAAGCAGCAAATGTTGGTGCAGTAGGAAGATAGAAAATGGAATTGTGATGTTATATGGTAGCACTGTCTGGAAGCTTTGACTGCACATAACTGTGTTATAGTTAGGGTCTGAAGAATACAATACTGCTCTAGGTACAGTGATATGGAAAATGAGTTTGAACAGGGAAACCTTTCCAGCCCTAGAAAAGTGCAAGTATTTCTTTCAGCTGCACTGGTAAAAGCTATTCATCTACTCAAGTGCACTCTCCTTTTCTGGGGATGACAGATGATGCTTTTGGTGTCTTTCAGGCTATACCTGAAGTGCATTAGATAATAATCCCTCTGATTTACAGATGGAATCTGAACCTTGGACTATCTGATGTCTTGCTAGTTAATTCTCTGCTCTGCTTTGTGGGAAGGCAGAGACTTAGTGGTATTTTGCAATTCATGTGTCTAGTGGTTTTCCAAGTCATTATTACTTTTGCAGTGATGCTCCAGGCCACAGGGACAGGGGTTTAGGATCAATGCTATGGCATTGAACACTATGCTATGGCATGAACACTATTTTGAAAAGTTCTCTGCGTCTCATCTTCCCTTCAGCACCCCTTTCCAGCATACTGATGAACCTGTGCTTTAAGAGCCTCAGAGAAGGAGACTGGGCCCAAACCACGGAGTCATAGAGAATAGTTCAGATTGGAAGGGCCCTTAAAGATCATCTAATTCCAAACCCCTGCTGTGTACAGGGGTACCTTTCATTCAGACAGGTTGCTCTGAGTTCCATCCAGCCTGGCCTTGAACACTGCCAGGGATAGGGTAAGCGCTAATTCTCTGGGAAACCCGTGACAGTACCTCACCATCTTCACAGGAAAGAATTTTATTCTCATATGTGGACTAGACCTATTCTCTCTCAGTGTGAAGTCATTCCCACTTGTCCTGTCACTACATTCTATTGTAAAGGATCCTTCTCTGTCTTTCTTGTAGGCTGCCTTCAGGTGCTGGATGGCTGCAATTGGGTCACTCCTAAACCTTCTCTTTTCCAGGCTGAACAAACTCAGCTCTCTCAGCATTTCCTTGTAGTTCCACCATGTTTAATAGTCTGTGATGGACCTATCCTTCCCAAATTTATCTGTCTCATGTATTTCTTTGTTTTCACAGCATTCCATGGGAGGAGATTCCACATTTCATTTTTGTGTTAAGTAGAAAGATTATGGAGTGGAGGGGGTTGGCTATTTTCAATATGCTGTCGCTAATTCTCCTTTGTCTGTAAAATAATGGGGTTTTTTTTTTCACTTTGTATATGAAATTTTCTGTGCTCTGTTATCACCTTTCTTTCAGTCTAGAGTTTCTCTGCTATCATGTGCGGTCCCTTCATGTATCACAGAATTGCAGAATGAATGAGGTTGGAAGATCATCTGGCAGTTATTTGCTCCCACCCTTGCTCCAGTGGGGTCACCTAAAGCCAAGGGCATACAATCCTAATGTGATTCTGTGGTGATACAGAGCTGCCTTCTAGTACGCAGGAGATTCCTTCAAGCCTCGCTATAGGCACTTTGTGCTTCTTTGTAGAATCATTAGAATCTTCTCATTTTTGTTCGAATGAGTGCCTCATTGTGCATTAAACAGAATGGTAGCCAAACATCCAAGTAAACATGTCTGGAGGCTTTATCATACATAATCCTGCAGGTAAAGTTGAAGAACATTAGGCTGTCTATACCTAAGCATATCCAGACTCCAAGGATGGCCACTCAACTAGTTAAAGAGTTTGCACTTGCAGAATAGCCTGCCAGTGGTATGAGGTTTTCTTTGATCTGGCAGCTAGCTCATGTTAATGAGACTCACACCTCCTCTGGAAAGTGTCTCCCTTATGGTCACTCCAAGCACTTGCAAAACTCTGGGTTCTCCTGAGCCCTACAGCTCTGAGCTGTGCTGTTAATTTGGAATAGTATATTCCAGGCTAGTTTTGTGAGTAGCTTCTTTCTTAGATGGCTTTAAAGTTCATTAAGTGTCCTTATTCTTTAATACTGCTGCTTTTCATCCAGGGCTTTGCTTGGAGCATTTGTAACACTGCATAAATCTGCCTGGAACAGGAAAAATAAATAGATAACTCGCAAATTCCCCTTCACATGCTTCTCACTGTGCAGAAAAAGCAAGAACACAGTGCCTGATGCATAAGCCAGCAAATAGGTTAGCAGGTTAAAAGCAGCAGTGACAAAATGAAAAGCTTTCTTAGAGACTCCTAGGCTCAACAAACTGGTTGAGGTGCTCAGAGCTGGTGGGCTCTGCTCCTTGTTCCCAGAGCAAATGTTGGAATTTTGCTTGCTAGCAGCCGAGACATCTCAACTGCATGCCTACAGTGTCCTCTGAAGCTGCGAGCATGCAAAGCTTGACCAGCCTCAGTGTCTCATTCCTCAGTTCCCGGTTATTCGCCTGCTCCTGCCCGGTGCTCCCTCTCCTCTGGCTGACAAGGAGTTAAGATGTGGGATGCGGGTAGAGGAGGAGGCTGTGTCCTGCCGCAGACGGGCGGGGGTTCCGCTGACTGATGCTGTGGAGCGGCGTCTGCAGCGCGCTTTGCCGACATCGGGGAAAGGAAATGCGGGTGCCAAAGCGCGGAGCGCGGCGCAGCCATCCCTTGGGTGTCTGTGTGCACGCCCTGGCGCGGAGCGGGCCTGGCTTCTGAAGCCTGACCCTACTTAAACCTTGGAACCTGGAAGGCAGGACTCGAGCAAAGGCTCAGGCGTCCTTGCCGGTCATCCAGGGAGCTCAGGGTGGCTCCTGGCCCTGCGCAGTTGAGGCCCAGACGGGTCGAGAACATCTGATGGGAAACGAGACTGTCCCATGTGGCAGAACTTGGTGTCGTTCCTGAGTTGCCTGTTTTGAAAAATTAGGAAATTCCACAGAAAGAGTTGCGGATTAGCAGAGAGCTGATTTAGGATGCAAAGTCCCACATGGAGAAGTGAGGCGCTGTAGGCACACACTTTATGGGGTTGGAAATGGGGCCGCGGCCGAGCCTCACCCCTAAGAGGCTCCAGCTGCGTGGGACAGGAGGGCAGTGTTAGAGGTAAAGAGACCAGGGATGCTGAGGGGTATGGACCAGCCACAGAAGGGTAGAGAGGGCACGAAGATGTCATGCATGTGCGATAAAGGGTATAAAGGTAGTACGGACGATCTACAAGCCAGTGGTGCTTGGAACCATTCATGAGGTCAGTTGTATGTTCTCCTTCAAGGTGCTCTCAGTGTGTTATGGTTAATTTTGATAACTGCCTCCTGTGCACCGGTTGTTGAACAATGGTAATGTTTCCTCAGCCCCATATGGCCTGCAAAGGACTCGTGTGGAGGAGGCTCTATTAGGGTGATAGTCCTATTGTGCTCCCTTCTGTCTATGGAGCATTTTAACTTTGTAGCTTCTATTTGATTTTGTGATTANATGAGGTCAGTTGTATGTTCTCCTTCAAGGTGCTCTCAGTGTGTTATGGTTAATTTTGATAACTGCCTCCTGTGCACCGGTTGTTGAACAATGGTAATGTTTCCTCAGCCCCATATGGCCTGCAAAGGACTCATGTGGAGGAGGCTCTATTAGGGTGATAGTCCTATTGTGCTCCCTTCTGTCTATGGAGCATTTTAACTTTGTAGCTTCTATTTGATTTTGTGATTATTTTTTTTTTTTCATGAGCATTGACAGGACATTGCTATAAAAACATATGCAGCTGTATCTAGACTTGAGTGTATTATTTATTGATGTGGGTAAAATACACAAAACTAAAGCTGTACTAGGAAGCACGTAAAATTTTATAATTTCCTATTCTTGATATTTTATTAGGACCTTCTCTATATTATCAGTCGTCATATTGTTTTAAAACTGTATGATGCACCAACCTGTTTTCCTGATTTTAGCACACTCCTTGGTCTATGGGTGAAATAACAGAATTAGGGGAACTGCAAAGAGAAAAGAAGCAAAGGGGGGAGAAAATGCAAGAAAACTTACTCTAGCAAATTGTCTTTACAATTAAGTTTGCATCTCAGCTTCCTGCCAGTCTAAATAACCTGTGACTGTCAGGTAGTTGCTGAGGAATTGACATTAATCCCTGCTTTGCCATCTTTCAATGCAAAGGGACCGTTACTGTCTAGAATTTGGGGATCTGGTTCCAGAAAAGTGCAACATTTGCAGAACTTCCACCTGTGCAGATAGTTTTCCCATGGGTGCTTTGCCCATGGGCTTGCACCTAGGCAATGTTTTTTTCCAAGGGACAAGAATTGAGCTGATAAAGGCAGGGCTGCTCAGAAGTGCCTCAACAGATAAGCACACTTTGCTGCAGGTGATGCAGCACCCTCCGATTCCCCACTGAAAAGCCCACCCTGAAAGACCCATCCCACCCTGGCCCCCTTATGCACTGGTGCCGTGTGCAGGAACCAAAGTCACTCCTCCAGGCCTCACCCTGGGTTCTAACATGGAATTATTTGTGCTTTTGGAAGACAGCTTCTGGTGAAATGCAGGACTGTGTGTGGAGAACGGATGCCTAACTCTCTGGGAGTCTTGCCTAGGTACCCTCAGAGAGGACTTGAGCTCCGGTGATGCCTGGGTGGGCAGGAGCTGGTAGCTTGGGTTTACTTTGCTGCTGCTGTGTAAAGAGCAGACTGAGCCCTTCATTTCTGTCTCCTGTTCACAGATAAGATCCCTCCCCTCCTCTAGCTGCTCACTCAGCGGAGAGATGCGAGGTGGAAAGGATGCTGCTGAGCTGCACTTTGCTCCAGTACTTGGCACATCCTTTGCAGTATCGGCTGTTTGCTGAGCAGAAATGCTGCCTGCCTGCTAACCGACGCAGCCATTCCCTCCTGCTCCCTTTGAGAGAAGATGGAATCATAACCCAGAGAGTATGTGAGTGATGCGGCTGCTGCACAGAGACTGGCTGTGAGGAAGAAAACTGGAGAGCCTGGAATATGTGCCTGCCTCAGCAGCACTGCAGTGGTAAAGCTCCTGCCTGAATGCATGCAAGTTATTGTTCTTTAGGCATTGCTACAGAGAACTCAGGAGTCAGATGAAATGCATCGGCCTCCTTTTTCACGGCTTCTCTGTTGTCATCATGCATTAATTGCTGGGAGTTATTTTCCTTCCTGTGGCTGACTGCCTGCATCTCTTCTCATACTGCAGGAGAAACAGTGAGGGAGAGAGCACAGCACCAATCCAGCGTCCTGTCCCACAAGAAGGCTTCTGCATGATGTGCCAGCGCAGTCAGGGGCTGCTGCAATGGTGCGTAGAACCTCTGGAACAGCTGGATTTGGGATTATTAATTGTTTATAAAGGTGTCCCAGACTGCATCTAGCAACTACCTGGAGACATTGGCTGTCCTTTGGGGCTTACTGACTGCTTTCAATTTTCCTCTCATTACTGCTTTTACACTCATCTGGGTCGGCAGCATTTGAGTGANTTTAACTTTGTAGCTTCTATTTGATTTTGTGATTATTTTTTTTTTTTCATGAGCATTGACAGGACATTGCTATAAAAACATATGCAGCTGTATCTAGACTTGAGTGTATTATTTATTGATGTGGGTAAAATACACAAAACTAAAGCTGTACTAGGAAGCACGTAAAATTTTATAATTTCCTATTCTTGATATTTTATTAGGACCTTCTCTATATTATCAGTCGTCATATTGTTTTAAAACTGTATGATGCACCAACCTGTTTTCCTGATTTTAGCACACTCCTTGGTCTATGGGTGAAATAACAGAATTAGGGGAACTGCAAAGAGAAAAGAAGCAAAGGGGGGAGAAAATGCAAGAAAACTTACTCTAGCAAATTGTCTTTACAATTAAGTTTGCATCTCAGCTTCCTGCCAGTCTAAATAACCTGTGACTGTCAGGTAGTTGCTGAGGAATTGACATTAATCCCTGCTTTGCCATCTTTCAATGCAAAGGGACCGTTACTGTCTAGAATTTGGGGATCTGGTTCCAGAAAAGTGCAACATTTGCAGAACTTCCACCTGTGCAGATAGTTTTCCCATGGGTGCTTTGCCCATGGGCTTGCACCTAGGCAATGTTTTTTTCCAAGGGACAAGAATTGAGCTGATAAAGGCAGGGCTGCTCAGAAGTGCCTCAACAGATAAGCACACTTTGCTGCAGGTGATGCAGCACCCTCCGATTCCCCACTGAAAAGCCCACCCTGAAAGACCCATCCCACCCTGGCCCCCTTATGCACTGGTGCCGTGTGCAGGAACCAAAGTCACTCCTCCAGGCCTCACCCTGGGTTCTAACATGGAATTATTTGTGCTTTTGGAAGACAGCTTCTGGTGAAATGCAGGACTGTGTGTGGAGAACGGATGCCTAACTCTCTGGGAGTCTTGCCTAGGTACCCTCAGAGAGGACTTGAGCTCCGGTGATGCCTGGGTGGGCAGGAGCTGGTAGCTTGGGTTTACTTTGCTGCTGCTGTGTAAAGAGCAGACTGAGCCCTTCATTTCTGTCTCCTGTTCACAGATAAGATCCCTCCCCTCCTCTAGCTGCTCACTCAGCGGAGAGATGCGAGGTGGAAAGGATGCTGCTGAGCTGCACTTTGCTCCAGTACTTGGCACATCCTTTGCAGTATCGGCTGTTTGCTGAGCAGAAATGCTGCCTGCCTGCTAACCGACGCAGCCATTCCCTCCTGCTCCCTTTGAGAGAAGATGGAATCATAACCCAGAGAGTATGTGAGTGATGCGGCTGCTGCACAGAGACTGGCTGTGAGGAAGAAAACTGGAGAGCCTGGAATATGTGCCTGCCTCAGCAGCACTGCAGTGGTAAAGCTCCTGCCTGAATGCATGCAAGTTATTGTTCTTTAGGCATTGCTACAGAGAACTCAGGAGTCAGATGAAATGCATCGGCCTCCTTTTTCACGGCTTCTCTGTTGTCATCATGCATTAATTGCTGGGAGTTATTTTCCTTCCTGTGGCTGACTGCCTGCATCTCTTCTCATACTGCAGGAGAAACAGTGAGGGAGAGAGCACAGCACCAATCCAGCGTCCTGTCCCACAAGAAGGCTTCTGCATGATGTGCCAGCGCAGTCAGGGGCTGCTGCAATGGTGCGTAGAACCTCTGGAACAGCTGGATTTGGGATTATTAATTGTTTATAAAGGTGTCCCAGACTGCATCTAGCAACTACCTGGAGACATTGGCTGTCCTTTGGGGCTTACTGACTGCTTTCAATTTTCCTCTCATTACTGCTTTTACACTCATCTGGGTCGGCAGCATTTGAGTGAGGGGAGCGTACTTCCTTGGCCAGGAATCAGAGGGTGCTGCACAGAAAGTGCAGGTGTGAGCTCTGGAGGGGACTGCGGTCTGACCAGCCATGGCTCAAGCAGCTAAGCAGCTGAAGAAAATCAAAGATATTGAGGCTCAGGCTCTGCAGGAGCAGAAGGAGAAGGAAGAATCCAATCGCAAGCGCAGGAACCGTTCTCGGGACCGGAAGAAAAAGGTCAGTGGCATTGGGGCGAGCAGCCCCATATCCAAGGGCCTGTGGCTGTGACAGTGTTTGTGTTTGGGGGGGTTGGAGGGTGGGCAGAGAATGACAGAGGGGCAGCCTGGTCCCTGTGCAAACCTGTCTGCAGTCAGCACAAGAAACAGTCTGTCAAACAGAGGACAACTTTTGGGACCAGAAATCTGCTGTTTACCCTGACAGCTTGCAGGGGGAGGGAGCACAGATATAAAAAAGCCTAACGAAGGGGAAAAGCAAGTGTGGGGTTTATCAAGGAAGCTTAATAGACTCACTCAGCACAATAACAGATTTGATCTCTAAGATGAACTTGCTGGTTTCTAGCTTTCTTCAGTTTCCCACAATCGCTTTTTGTGTTCAGAGTTTAGGGACAAGAGACTCCCACCCCTTTCTCTGGTGAAGGACTAATTTTGATGTTCACTCTGTCCCTTGCTTAATCTGTACCAGAGTACTGAAATCAGGGCATAGGAAGAGCAGACCCCTAACGGAGAAGGCATGTTTGTGCAGAGGTCTGTGGGTTCTGCTGCTCCTGAGGGCATGGGACGTGGGTCATCCTTCCCTGCTGGCAGCAGGTGAGGGTGATCAGGGGCAATGGAGACGTGTCTGTCCCTTCTACTGACACCAGCATGCTGGAACCTGGGGTCTGCCAGCTGTTTCCAGCTGAAGGTCCTCTCTGGAAAGTTACTGCCAGTTTTTTCTTACTGTCAGCTTTCTGCACGAGTAGGCATGTTGCTAAGATAACTCTATTGCCCCTTGAAGTCCTCTTGAATCTGAATGCTCTTTTCACAGCAGGGTCTGACAGTATATGTGCTATGCACTAGTGCAGAAAGGCAGCAAAGAGAGAGGTGAAACCAAGGATAATCAAGGATATATCTGAGAGGAGATTATGATATGGGCATTCTTAGGTGGGCTTCTCCTCTACCCAAAGAGTTAGACTTCCATGTGCCCCTGTGAGCAGGAGCCTCACAGCAGAGCTCTGCTGTTGGAACATCTTGGTAGCTGGGCCCTGAGAGTCTTGCTTTTCTTTAAGCTGGACCAGGACAGCGTGGAGAGGTCTGTGTCCACAGAGAGCAGCTCATCAGGGGAGGTCAAGGGACACATCAGGACAGATGTGAGGTCTGCAGGCAGCAGCTGGGGAGTTGAATGTGGGGGTCATTGTGTCGGATGCCTCCTTCTCCAGTGATAATTATTACTTGGTGCCTGCAGGTCCATGGCTGTTCTCTGCAGGGCCTCTTGTGCTGGAAGCTGATGGAGCAGCTTGCCTCTCACATTGCTAGAGGGCTTTAAAGGGGATCTGATGTGAAGAACCACCAAATCAGGACATTTTGCTATTGGGTCAGCTGTTTCTTGTTAGTTTGTGCCCCAAAGCCTCAGCATTAGTGATAGTGTTTTTCCTGTGCAAGTCTCCCTGGGGCCAAGTGGAGGCCTACCAGTATTGGAACCTCTCGTTCTGTTTTGCTGCAGTAATTATGGGGGTTTGATTTGGGTGAGGTCAGTGTCTGTTAGTGCCCTGTGAGCCTGTGTGGGGCTCACGTCGTGTCCATGCTAAAGGCCCTTGCACTGGCTATTGCAATGTACTGAAGCCACTGTGGTGTCACTGGCTCCTTCTGTTCCTCTGGTAGTGCCTGCCAGCCACATCTTGCTTTGAACACAGACACAGGCTCTTTGGGGCAGAGGCTATTCGTCCCCTTGATGTTTGTACAGTGCAGAGTATCAGTGTCCTGATGTCTGCCTGAGCCCACCACGCATAACTGCAATGAAAGTTAGTAGAGACATGACCTACAATCCAGGGAAGTCTTGATTTGACACGAAGCAGAGAAGATGGCCAGAGGGAAGGAGATGAGGGCGTCAGAAGAAGTATCTTCTCATCCCGTTCCATGTGAACTGCTGTTATGAGCTTTTACATCTTCAGTTTAGTATCCATTAGCATTTCCTGGAATTATTGTGTGGTTGTATGTGTCCCATGAACTGCACAGTTGTATCCTCCAAGAACCTTGTATTCTGTGATATTTGGAGGCAGTGAGTTCTGTTATTTAATGCTGTGTTGCCTGAAAACCTTCTCCTTGGACCATGATTGTATATGTTGCTTTCCAGTTTCCATACCAATTTCTTGGGTTTTGTATTAAGTGCATGTAATGATAACCTGGTTGACCTTGTACTATCCATTTTTGTGTTCTCTACCTCTTGTTTGTCTCTTGGCACAAGGACAGTCCAGATGTACAACCTTGTCGCTCCTCCAGTATTCCCTGTACCCAGCTTTTGTAACTCAAGATGAAGACAATTGAGCTTTCATTTGACAGGGGCTGCATCTAGGATTTTAGAAACAGTACCTTGTCACTCATCCATGCATCCAGGAGCAAGTCACTGTCCAGCCCAGGCATACTTCTGCTTTGGGCAGAGCTGACACA
Organism: Thryothorus ludovicianus; assembly: GCA_013397245.1. Classification (NCBI taxonomy): domain Eukaryota; kingdom Metazoa; phylum Chordata; class Aves; order Passeriformes; family Certhiidae; genus Thryothorus; species Thryothorus ludovicianus. Next base: position 96,512 of record VZTB01012423.1, read on the forward strand.
TGAAACAGCCAGGCATGTTCTGAAGTATTCCTGCTCTGTGTGCTCTGCAGAGTGGCTGGAGGTTGTGTCAATCTTAGGATGACCCCAGAGAAAAGTGTTCAATAGTCCTGTGTGTTCCCACATTTAGTGCAAGTGCTGAACTGTGAGGACTTAGCAGAGCTGTGGTGTGATGTATTAGTGACTTCTGATGATGCCCTGCAGACAGGAAGGTGTGATAGACAGCAGATGTGAGCAAAAGAGAGTGTGAATTAACAGAAGTTCACTACTGTTAGAGAAGGTGCCAAGCATGATCTGGGTTGGCTTCTTGCTGTTCTTCTGCAGGATTCTAGCTTCAAATCCCTGTACGTTTTCCTTAGATGGGCAGTTTATAGGGGACTAGAGCTGTTCTGTCATTACTGCAGGGCTGCATGTGGAGTTTCTGATGTGGCTATCTGCACTGACAGGGAAGTAGAGATTGACAGGAACGATATCTGTGCTTCGGATGCAGCTGTATGTCTGTTTTTTGTGGTTTTGAGAGGCAGTCATAGTCAAGAACGCTTCCTTCATTTCCCTGCGGTTGTGATAAGGCTACCTCGGCAGGAAGCCCTCCCTGGGAAGTCATGCAGAGCACTTAAAAGACACAGTCTTGTCCTTGCCAGGGTCAGTGGGCAGCAGCAAAACACATTGGAAAAGTGATATTCTGACACTGTTTATGAGGCAACTCTGTAGCTTGTTTTGTGAAAACAGTTACTGAGTCCTTTTTGAGTTGCTTGTGACTTATTATAGTTATGTATTAAAGATAGAAAATGGAACAAATCCCTTGCCAGGAATTCTGGAAGCCCTGGCAGAGATCACCAAATGGGTTGTTAGAAAGGGCCCAAAGTCTCCAACCCCCAGACTGGGGCCCAGAGCACTTGACTTGCCCTTTGTCTCAAACATACACCTACAAGCAACTTGCAGCTGTTCCTGGTGCCCCACAATTGATGGCTGGTGGCCTGCATTGTAACCTGACAAGCTCTGGCTGAGACTAATAAATAAAAGTTAGTACTTCTATGAAAATCTGTCTTCCTATTGAAGTGTACTTATTAAATTCAGCCAAATATTTAGTCAAGCATAAACAGGGACAAACACCTTCATCTGCCTCTCTACAAAGATACAGATTCCAGCTGAGCTTCTCAATACACATGCAGGATTCACAGAGTAGGAGGCTGGAACCTCTAAAGTGTCTGTGGCAAGAGTGCTATGCAGAAACTAGCAAGAGGACTTCAGTAACAGCAGCAGTGCCAATAATGTCCAAAGAACTCATCAAGTGCACATGTGAAAGCTGCTCAGTCTGTGTGCACCGTAACTGAGGCTACAGGACTAAATAATCTAACCAAAAGCTTCAACAGAAATTCCTGTGATGATTCCTACCAGTGGTTAAATTATTAGCATGAAAGATGAGATCCTCTCAGTACATTGAGAGCAAACATTTTTTTGGGCATCTAAAGAACAAATTAACAAGGCTGCCTGAATTTACCACTTTTTAAACTTTTTTTTTTTTTCTGGCTGGGGTAGGAGGGGCAAGGAAGGTACAGTGAGGAACAAACCTGTTTTCTCTTTCTGCTTCTGTTTACTTTCTTTGTCTCGCAAGTGTTCAGGGGTAAGACAGTCTCTTGTTATGGATTTGTAGAGCTTCTCCCACAATGCATTCTTGACTAGCAAGTGATTCCTAATAAGAAACTCCCTGCATAAAACTACTTGCCTTTTTTTTAGTTGAGAGTTTCCTGAAAACAGCACACAGACCAGCCTAAGGGCTCATGAATCTCCACATTACAGTCTGGCACCCATCCTTAGTGCTGTATTTCTTCTGCATGCTGCAGCAGGAAATGTTTTAGTTCTCAAGATTACACACTGCAATACGTCCTGCCAGGAGAGGTTGGGAGGATGCTTTGGAGAAGGGAGACAAGAAATTTGTAAGAGTGGGTTTGAATTTTGTGGGAAAGCGAGAGCAAGGTGTTTCCATTTGGCAGGAGCTCTTCCATTTGGCAGAGAGAGAGCTCTTCCTCCAGCTGGAGTGAAATGGTGGGAAAGAACTAAGGGAGGATAGAGGATCAAGTGACCCCCCCTTCCTATATTCAAGCATAGAAAAGGGATATATGTGGGCAATTAAATGGCTGGTAACAACTGTCAGAAGAAACTCCAAGCTGAGGTGTGTGAGGTGACTGGGGAGAGACAGCAGTGAGATAATTGCAGTGACGTGGAGGATGCTGATGAGAATGCTTTTACGTGGATTAATTTTTCCATCCTTTGGAAGCTAGGAACGTGTGGTAACTAGAACAAGTCAGGAAGGGTTTGTACCAACAGCCACAAACTCAATCAGACAGAGGAGCAATTACAGATGATTCCTTAGAAGGACAGTTAAACAGTCATTTAGGGTGACCACGCTTGTGCTTATTGTGTGACAAGCAAAAGAGGTCACTCAATAACTGTTCACTGATAGGGTGTATCAGGGTGGTCTGAGCTTAGGATTCTGAGACAGAAAATCAAGACACCTCTGTCAGAATTATGCAATAAGCACATGAGAAACTGGGGTGAGAAATTTCTGCTGGAGTGCTGCCAAGGAGCAGCCACTGGGTCTGTTCTCCCTGCTCGCCTGCATCCTTTCAAATGGCTGTTTCTTTGCAGCAGCCTTCAGCTTGCTCTGGATTTAGAGAGGATGCAGAGGAAAGAGTGAGGGACAGAAGGAGGGCAAAGGATTTCAGCAGACCCAGCTGCAGGTGGCTCAGAACATCACCATGCTAACCGGGCTTCACTGTGTCCTGCTCCCATGGATATCTGGCCACTGTACCATCGTTGGATTAGGCTTGTGAGATTCTTATATTCAGTGGCAGAAGATCCTGCCAGAGATGTGATGTGGCTGGCTGTCAGCCACCTGGGTCTTCACTAGCTGCTGGGAGCTGTGCTGGTATCTTACCTGCAAGCTGGAGCTCAGCAGCAGGAGAAAGGACCGTGCCTCCTGCTGAGTCTTAAAGCACAAGAGCTGCTTTGTGTCCTTTCCCTTTGATGGGGTGGGGTGAACAGGAGTGGAATACGGGCATCTGGATGTGAGGGACATTGGGTAGGGGCAGAATACACTGCTGCAGGGATTCGCTGGTGGGAGAAAGCCGTGGGGGGATGTTGGTGCTATTCTGCACTGCTGCTCCGCAGGCTCTTAAATTATTCAGGTAATAACAGCATCTGTATGTGCTTGGTGAGCCCACTGTGCTGAAATGAGGTGAGCAGTATCTGAAACCTTGCAGCATTCAGAAATCTGTTTCAGGAGCTAGTTCTTTCAAGCTGTGCCCTGTCCTCTGTACCTGGCACCTCGGCCAGGACGCCTGCCCCAGGAGGGCACTGGCTGAATGCAGGCATGAGCCCTGCCTGGAGCAAATGCTTGCAGGGGGGTGAGCACAAAGGACAGTGCCTTCATAAAAGTCCTGCATGTGACAGCCTGATGGGCTTAGTCTATCCACCATAGGAAGTCAGCTGCGGTGTGGAGAAACTGAGGTACAGTAATCCAGATCTGAGCTCAAAGGAAAGTACATTTACAGGGTGCTAAAATTAGAAGTTTAGTCTGAATTATGCTAATTTGTTTTAATTGTCTAAGTGTGTCAAGGTTCTTCTGAAATGTAACCTCTCTGTGGTGGTCTGGAAAGGTACAGCATCGCTGGTGGTGTGATGGAAGGATGGATCAAGGGTGGTAGAGATTTCTGGGTTCCCTGGCCTACTTACATCCTTCTTGCAGTGCTCACCTCCAGCTCTCAAAATGCTGCAAGGCTAGGTTCTGAAAGCATTAGTTCTGGATTGAATAGACCAGCCTTGTTAAAACCTTCAATGAGCAGAGGGCAGCTTCCTAGGTGGAGGGAAGTTCCTGACACCTTCTCTCTCTAAGGGTACTTCTCAGCATGACAGAACCATCTGAAAATTCACATTTTCTTTCACAGATGAATATGTCATGTTTTGAGCTTCAACTCTACAAGCAGCAGCAAAATTTCAAGCTCCCTTCCTATTTGCAAACCAGATTTTGCTGACTGGGTGAAACTTTAAGCCAGAGCCATCCATCTCTGTGTAGGGGACTGTGTTAAATCTATAGCTTCAAAATGTTGCATCCTCAGTGAAAAATCTACAGCAGAGACAAAGCAGCAGGTATTCACTGAAGTGTCTTGGGAGGTGGAAAGAGAGAGTGCAGCAGCAGGAGAGCATTCAGAAAACAGACAAGGTTTCTATATTTATACAGAAATGAGGAAGGAAGGAAAGTGTGTGCATGTTTGTGTGTGTGTGGCCAGGCCACCAGGAAGGTTCCTGTTCAAAAGGTGCTCAAGCAAGACAGCAAACAGAAGTGAAAGCTTTTGTCAGTCACTACACTGTGACAGGACTTCCCAGGCTTTGTAGGGTGCATTCATGTGCCAGTGTTGGAACTTTTAAATGGGAAATGCAGAGAACAGCACACTAAAACTATTTGCATAATATAAACTATGATTTTTAACCAGCTTGATAGTCTCTGCAAAGGAATAATAAATATTGTCACCTTCTTACAGTGTCATTTCTCCAGCAAAATAAGGTGTCCTGATACCTTGCAGGAAATGCAGTGTATTGAGTCCATTCATGATGCCATGCTTGGAATGAGAAGCATTGTGTCTTTTCCAGGACTTGCTGATTACAACACCAAAGAATAAGATAACTATTATGAGGATGTGCTGTTTGGTGGGTTTCATAAACAGGTGTGGAGTGAGTGAAACACAAGTTCAGCTTTAACAATATACTTGCCTGTATACCAAGTTCTTTATTCCATTGATCTGAATATGGAGGGTAAGAGTAAAAGGTCTTTCTTTCGTCTGTCTGAAAATCAGCTGCACTTTGCTGATGACTGAAGTGTGAGCTTTTACTGTGTGCTATAACCAAACACCTACATCTTGTAGGTTCTCACGCTGCTGTTTGAATCAATACTGTTCTACTGTAAATTATTTGCATGGATTTGATTATAGTAGTAAATATTGTGTCCTTAAATAAGATGCTAAACTTCAGTAATCCAATGTTCTTGACTTGTTCTGAGTGGAGTTTCTCTTATTTTGGAGAAACTTGTCCTCTCTCTTTCCCTTGTGGTGGATGAAAGTACTCAGACTGACAGTGGGAACAGGGAGTGGACTACAGGGAGTTGGTGGTGTGTTTAGAGAGTTCTAAGAAAGGTAAATCTTACTGAATCGGCTTTTGATGTTAGAGTTGCCTTTGCTTCAGGGAGGAGTGTTGTAGTTCTTCCCGTTATTAATGCTGAAAGAGAAGTTGCATCTGTGGGACACTGGCTTTGGCATAGGGGGGTGTTCAGCGCTAGGAGATGCCTGCATGGGATCAGTATTTGTCCTGAAAGCTTTGATTTTCTATGCTTTTTCGTTCTTCAGCGATTTTCCTGGCAGAATCATCTTAGCTCACAGTGACAGTAGGTTTGGTCCAAGCAAGAATTGCTCAGCGGAGCATGGCATGGCAGCTCTCTTTACACGCAGCTTGGACGTGTCACTGTGCTGATGCATAGCAATGTGCTCCTGTTGGAGAGCAGCAGGATGGTCAGCAGGCTGACTGCCTTTCTGTGAGGACTGAGAGAAAATGCTTCCTGTCAACCTGCTGTCAAGTGGCTGTAGAGCTGAGATTGCAGTAAGAGGAGCTGCAGTATCACAGGGCAAAAGTATAAAATATCTGCTGCCCACCAGTACTGCTGGTGGCAAAACTGCTTTTCAAAACTTGTGAACTCATCCCTGCCAGTGGTGAGATGTGCTTCCCAGACCTGTCAGGGAAGTCCTCCAAGGCCAGCAGTAGTTCAATAAGGCATAGTGAAAACACCTTTTCTTCATTCATAATGTGAGACAGCAACATTTTCTGTCTCCTGACATCATTTCAGCAGCACTTCCCTACAGGGCTTCTCAGCACGTTGTGTGGCACCACCATCATTTTCAGCACAGGGTCAATCAGGGGCATTTATTCTGCCTTTCCTGTATAGCCAGACACTGTGGGTAAATTGCAGATATTTGGGAAGAGGAGCTGACATCTTTCACTAGTTCACTTTGCTTTAAAGTCATGCCTTAGAGCTAGAAGTATGTGAAGACACGTGGAGCAGCTGATTGAGAGGCTCTGCTCACAGCTGCAGTAGTGATGCAACTTCCTCGTGAAACTGGGAGATAAGGTCCATCATGGGGAAGGGGTGTTGCATAGTGAGAGCTTTAGTCTGAACAGACTTTTTCTCTGCAGAGGTGGTGTGGTTTTTCTCTGTTTTGTTAGGAATAAATGCAGCATTATGCCTGGAGAAAGTGCACTGTAATAAGATATGAGCCTGTAGTTTGTTCTTGATGGTAAAAACCTATTATAAAACACTGAGGGGGGAAAAAAAAAAAAGAGATCAGAAGAGGAACAGGCTTCAGAGTTTCCTTTACTGTTCTTTGGAGATTTCTGGGCAAAAAAACAAACACCACAAATGAAGCACGTAACATGATTTTTGTCCTCTTTCTGGAGCTGCAGCTGCTGCAGTCAGCTCCCCACCCTCAAGCTGTCTGCTGTTTCCAGCCAAGCTTTGCCAACCCGTTGCTGGGATAATATTAGGCTTTTTAATGACAAAAAGTGCCTGGAAAATAGATATGTATAATTTTTGCATTTATATTAAAAGAGGTATATGACATGCCAGTGACTGGGAGGTGCCAAGAAACAACAAAGAATAAAGGAATCTCTCTAAGTGCCCAACCATGAAAACAAGGACCTAATTTTGACCATGTTTTTAAAGACTAGCATGAATAAACATGCATGCAAACATGTTTGGAGGATGTTATGCTTCTGAAGAGGCACTAAGGGTTGCAATAAAGTAGGAGAACAGAGTAAAATGCTGGAGGCTTCCAGCATGTTCTTGTTCCAAACCACGGTCAGCAAGTAACACAGCAAAGCAGCTGTAATAGAACTGGTACTCTCATATATCTGCTACAGTGGGCATCCTGGCCAAAATGGTTTCTCAGCCTCTGCCTGCTGGCAGGTAAAAATGGCTTGTCTTTTCTGTTGAAAAGAACTTGAAGTCAAAAGAGGAAATAATAGGATTTCTTTACTGTTTAATTCCATTCACAGGCAAGCACAGCCTTAGCAGCTCCTATAAAGCAGACACTTTAGGCTCCCTCAAGAAGTTAGGAGGAAATGTAAAGTTTTATGTTGAGCTGCTTTTGTGAGCATCTTCTATATTTGCTATCAAAGATGCAATTATACTTTTTACAATAAAGTGTGCGTGGATTGACTCTTCTGTTCAGCAAAAATCTTTCTTAGGTAATTGCCTTCTATTTCTCTTAAGCCACTTGTTTCCCCAGCTCCTAGAGCTGTCTGTAGCATTTCTGTGGTCTGCTGAAGGCTGCCTCCTCTTACTCTGTGAATTGGATCGTCAGTTTAACAAAAGGACGAAAGAATACAAGGAAATTGCAGCTGTGGAGTAGGCTGAATCTTAAAATGAAAGTGATGGGAGTGACAGAGTGCAGGACATGTTGTCCACGCAGAAGGGAACTCCTACTCTACTAAGTAGGAAACTACTTCTGGTTTCTGTGTTTCATGTTGTGAAGTTCTGTCAGATGTCTAGCATAAAAATGCCTCACGAGTTTCAAATTTTTATCTCTGCCCCTACACTTCGTAGCTTCTTGGCTTGTCCTGAACCACCCTGACCTGGCGGCTCAGTAAGGTAGGTGGATGCAGGGTCAGTGTCAAGCATTTCTTGGCACTGACAGCACTAGGTTTTTGTAAATCTTCAGGGAATCATAGTGCTAAATGCTACAAGAGTGTTAATTTTGTAAGGTAAGCAATTGTGCAATCATAAACTCGGACATGTCCTTGCCATGCAGGGGATCTCTGTGCACTGCTGGAGAAGGGATCAGACGCCAGCTCCTCCTGTGGTTGGCACAACTCGTGTGTCACCACGAGTCACGTGGAATTACTTCCTCCTCTCTGCTGTGATGCAATGGAAGATGGAGACTGTGTTGTGCTGCATCTTCCGTGGCTCTGCTGGCTGTTCTGGCTGTTCGTCCCTTCCTGGATTCCCTATTAATGGTTCTGGGGCCAGCACTCTCATGGGGCTCAGCTCCCAGCACTGATAAAACGGAGTACCAGCATCCTGATTTTTATCATTAGGGGAAAGGGGGAATTTTTTTTATTAGTAACCCAAATTACCCTGTGGAATAGCACTAGTCTGATGTTAAATATTAAACCCCCCTAAGCGGATCAGCTGGGGCACAGAGGCAGCAGCGTGCTGATAGGGACAGGCTGTAGCAGAAGATGAAGTGGTGCTGGACAGCATTAATACTTTCTCCCTGAAGGGCCTTCCATCTTCAGGGCATCCAGGTGCTCTTCCACACAGCTCCCCAGCTTCCAAATGGCATTTTTCACACTTTAAATATTTTGCACGCTTTAAGCTGATCTGAACATCAAAGGCTGGTGAATCCTGGCTCTGGCGTTACCATGGCAACAGCAGCTGAGAGGATTTGGATGTTTCTGGGATGGGATTTTGCTGCTGGGTGTGTTGGGCAGAGTGGGGCTGCGCTTCTCACATCAGTGCCATTGTGGGCATCATGCTGTGTGAGGGAATGGTCTGTCCCAGCCCAGGAGTACTGTGGTGCAGACCTCTGTGTCTGAGCTGCTCACCTCAGCTCCCTCCAGTCTAGGAGAGGAACAGGGAGTCCTTCCCATGCTATGCCACATGTGGAAGTAGGTCAGCTGAATTATACCCTCAGATGTGCTCATTTCTCTCCGCTGGCTCTCAAGGGAGCTGAGCATTGAGCCCTGCTTCAAGCATTGACTCTGCAGGAGTCCAAAACTGCTTCAGTGAGCCTACCCTTGGCTTCAGGTGCCTCTTCTACCCTCCTACAGCTCCAGATATGCTGAATATAGTGGATTTTCAGGCGTGAACATAAAGCTGGGCTTTAAATACTGTGAAAATATGATATTTGTCTGTATGGGTAGCATGCTACGGCAGCACAGTCAAGGGGCTGCTGTTGATCCTCACTGTGAGTCTGTCAAGCTGTGTGTCCTGGGCAAAATGCCCCATCTTCCTCCTTGTGTGCTGTAAAATGGCCCCCTGGGAATTCATTGCTGTTCTGTGAGCATTACTCATTTGGGTGACTCTGGCACCTCTGGCCAGTATCTGCTGAGGGGACAGGCACACGTGTGACTTACTCAGACATGAACAGAGCAAATGTCCATCAGGGGTGGTGTGTGTGTGTGCAGGGAGGCACTTGAGACAGATGGGTGGTTTGATGAAGGAAAGCAGGTAATTCTGAGCATCCTTCCAATTCCTTGTGCTTGCCACAGCAATAGACAACCCTCAGACTTGTGATCTCAGTGCTGTTGGCTACTGCATACTAAAGAAGAAAGTATTTTGTCAAACTGCCTGAACATGACAGAGCAAGATCATTTGGGTGCAGGCTGTGGTATTTAGGTACAGTGCAGACCTCAGACTGGGTGGCTGAGAATAAAGGTACACTAGAAGTGTGGGGCAAGATCTGTGTTCTTGCTCTCTGGCTTGATGCTCAGGAGCAGAGCAAATTTCTTTCCAAGAGAAGCAGAGTGCAGCCTTCCAGGTGGAGACTGTGCATTCATCTTTTCTCACAGGAGGTCAATCTCTGATGCCTCCAGGCATTCACTGCAGCCAAGTGATGGAAATCTCTTGGTCTTGAGGTTCCCAAACTGGCATAACATTTAGGCATCTCTCAGTTATATGTAGACTTGCAGTTACAGCAGGACCAGTGGATCCAGCAGGATCAAAGCTGGGGTGGATTAACTGCAGCCTGAGAAGAGTCTTGTTACGTCTTTCAGATTGGTGCCTGTCTGAATGAAAGTTGAAATCTGCACCATGAACAGTAATTAAGAAGTAATTTGCCCTTGGCCCATATTGTGGGCATAATGCCAAATTCTGAGTTCCCAGAACTGGGAATTTTCAGATTCAGGCTGTTAGGTGATGCCTTTTGCTCTCAGAACTGCCTAGTCTCTAAGGGGGGTCAAACAGTGTGTGCTGATCCTGTGGGTGAGATGTGTTCTGGTCCACTGGATAAGAGAGCTGGATGCAGAGGTTGCTGGACAATTTTATCTGTGCAGATATCTTCTTTGCAGCCAGGATAGCACACTACTAAGCTGTAGCATAAACAATGGGACATGAATATTCTTTTCCTTTGGGAGCTTTGTAGCGCTTTCATGTTCTCACTCTGAGAATCTAACTTTCTGAGTTTTTATATTTGGATAAGTATAAATAAGATAAATCAATGTGATGACATGTTCAGTTGTGTTGCCTGGCTTGTTTAAATGATGAGCAAAAAGAACATTTGATAAGTCGTGGTAAGATGCCAGAGAGGCACAAGCTATGAATCTGTCTGCCTGCTCAGTATGTGTGCAGGGAGGGGCAAAAGGCTGCTGAAACATCTTGGTTTGGGCTCAGACTGCTTCCTCTCCAAGAACTAAATTATGGTTGTGCTGGCATAAGGCAGCTCTCTCTTGGAGTAAGAGAGCAGTCTGCTTCATCTCCAAAGTCATGCCTTTGGAGGCAAGAATGCACAGTTCAAGAAACACAACCTTAAGAAGATCTTATATTTCTGAATTTCCTTTGGGAATCTCACAGATTAAATAGTTCTGAACTGATAAATGACCACAAAATGATTTCTTAGATCAGAGCTATGACTGGAAGAGATTCCTTATTTCTAAGAGCTGCTGAGCTTTGAAAACCCAGTCCATTGGATTTCTTTTCATTTGTTCTGTGCTTCTGCATGCCAGTTTTTAGACTGATTTGGAGAGAAGTACCTGCAAATTTGCCTCCCTGTCCTCCCCCCAAGAACAAGGGAGATGGAGAAGCAGCTAAAGAGCAAGGGCTGGAATATTTGTGTTCAGCAAATCTTTGTCCCCCTCTCAGTACATCACATTGCACAGCTCCTCCTTGGATGGAAAGGTGAAAAGATGTCAGTGTGGACCCCTCACATGCTTCCTCTGTTGCTCATGGCTGATGATTCCAGCACTTTGGAAGCTGAGCACCAGCAGCATCTCTGGACTTCCCATGAAGTCATGACTCACCATGCCAGAAGCCACAAACACCACAGGAAAGCAAAACCTCAGCTGTGTGCCTGCTCTGAGCTGCAGCACCTCTCTCAGCTCTGCAAAGTATCTTTATCCACTTATTTATGCCTGCATCATTGCTGTTTTCTCCCAACAGGAAGAAGTGGCCTGACAGTGCCACTGTTTTTCTGTGTGCCTGCTGTTATCCATGGCTGGGCAGCAGTAGCAGAATAGCTAAGCATTTAAATTATTCAGCTTCTATTGTTGACTCAGCTTTAAAACTACATTGATGTTTCCTGAGGGAATAGCTTGCTGACTGGAACCTGGGAGCCTGGCTGGTCCTGGGAGCCTCAGCAGGTGACAGGAGCACAGGGAGTGTTTTCCTCTGTAAGGAGAAAGGGGACATGCTGGAGTAAGGTGTACCCACGTGTATCCATGTCCTTGCACCAGGAGAGTACTGAAAGTGCTCAGGGGTGCAGCTCTCTTCAATGGCTGCCCTGGACTCATCATGGCATCATTTCTCAGGTGACTGAGTTCAGGAGGGGATGTGCTTCCTTCTTTGAGCAAAGGCACATACAGCTTCCTCAAAATATTAAAGTAAATTTTCATGTTATTTACTCTTCTCCAAGGTGATGTGTTCAAATTTCTCTGCTGCACACTCCTCATTCCCTCGAATGAAAGGAAGGACAGCTGAGGACAGACTGGCAGCAGCCAGTAAGTGCCTGGTTTTGGGCAGTCACTTCTCTGGTTACATGGTGGATACCAAAACCCAGGAAGGAGCCTTGCATTCCTTCACAGCTACATCATCACACAGCTGAAGAGTTTCTCCAAAGGTCAGAGGCAGAACTTTGTAGCTTGGAAAAAAAAAAAAAAGGCTCTTTCTAGCTGAAGGACTAGTTCTCTTCAGAAACCTCTGCCTTCTAAATTTCTGACAGTTTCTCTTCACCCCTGACTCTGTCTGCAGTTGCTGCTGGAATTCAATGTTTTCATCTCAGGTGTGAACCTGGAATGCAACGGCACTGAGGCACTGGGGATGCTGAGCCTCATCCCAGAAGCTGTCTCAGGATAGCAGAGGGAGAAATTAGTTTTCATGTGGGTATGGTAAGTATTACAGCATCCAGGGAACAGCACTTGAAGGAATACTGGACCTTGGCTTGCAAAAAGTCCCTAAAACCCACAGGGGTGCCCAGAGGTTGTTATTCGGTATTATTCACTGTAATTCTTGGTCACTTTTTCTCAACATGAATTTGCTCTTTTTTAGACAATATTCCTGTTTTTTCCTAGTGTAAATAATGTCCCTTTGCAGAGCCCATTTGACTCTGTGTTAGCTTTTGTGAGTACAACATGACACTGAGTCCACCTTTAGTTGTTTCTGAAGCCTTTATGGTGACAATCATATGCTCAGATGTCACTAAGGAGAGGACACAGTAAAATTTTGGGGAATGAGCAACTCAGACAATCTCAGTTCAGCATCTGGAAACAGGTAAGTGTTAAGGAACTGCCTGAGACCTTATTTTTTGAGGTGTTTTTATGAAAATGGAAAGAGCTTTTCCATTTAAAAGCTGTAATTGAAAGCTGTTCATTTATTAGAGTTGTATTTGTTATTTTTCAGGCTCTCACAGGCTCTGATTTCTCAGACAGGGTTGTGCCCATAGTCTTACTTTCTCCAGAACTGCCAAGATGTTCCTGTTAGATATAACAGGCAAGATAACAGTGACAAACTGCTAGTAAAGCGAGCTGCTCTGAGGTATGAGTTTTCAGCACTGATACATGCAACTCACCCTTCTACAGTTAGGGAGAACTTTTGGAGATGCCTCAGGTGTGGTGGTAATGAGTGAATGAGACCTATTAGAGGCATCAGTGGGAAGTGTTCAGGAAATTACAATTAACAAGTGACAGCAATTAATGGAGCAAAGAGACCAGTTTTCTTATAGATGGAGCCTGCATCAGCTTCACAGACAACATTTTCTGGGAAAGAAATGGTTTTCAGTGTGTCGCATACTCAAGGCAAAGTGCTCTGTTCTCCCCTATCTTCAGGGAAGGGAGAAAACAGACAGGTACTTCCTACCTCACAGGATCCCCTTCACTCACCCTCCCAAAATCGCCTTTCCTTCCAGAGCTATAGATATGTGACAGACAGTGACATTAATGCTGTGAACTCCATACAGTTGCCTCAAGATCCGTGGGGCTGCTGTAGCCTGTGACCTACCAGCCCATGTGGATGTCACCAACAGCTGAGGATCCCTCAGTGACCTGAGCTCTGAGCTGTGGGGAAGTTGCTGAGGGCTGTTTGCAGGCAAAACTCCAGGTCTTAGTGGGGAAGCAGAGACTTTGTGGCTTGGCCAAACTTGCCAGGATCACACCTAAAGGTAATATTTCTCTGTCAGAGGAGCTCTGACCTGCAGACATGTTGTATTTAGGTGCTTTTCTCATTCCTCTAAGATTCTGCCTCAGTGGTGGGGACCTGGGGTAATTCCATCTTATTGTATCTGTCACAGCACTTGTGGTCACCATTCCAGACCCCACAGTCACCACAGCTGCTTCCTACCCTGCCCACTGTTACAGGCCTTCCTTCCCTGACCCTGCTGTGGCTGTGGGCAGAGGGTGTCATAAGGGAGCCCCCATGTTCCCTCCTGCATTGTACAGGATTTCTCTGTCCCCTCTCCATCCTTGTGGAGGGTATGAGACAGCACTGGATTGCCAGAAGCCTGTAGGACTGAGCCAGTCTAAGACTGGATAAAAGATTTGCTGCCCCAGGGATTGTCCTATGCTGGAGTTCCCATATTCTGGATTTGTGAAAGTCACCAGTGCCAGAGGTTGCACAAAGCAAAGCCAACCCGAATCTCAAAATGGGAGAAGTGAGGGAGGCAATCTCATGGGCACTGTAATGCTGCTTTTCCCTGAGGTGTGCTAGGAGGTAAGCCCAGCTGGATTGTAGGGCACAGGTTAGGGCTTTGTCAAGAGTACACTCTCCTGGTGGATGCAGGATCTGGTGAAACTTTGAATTATGCTGAGGGAGAAACTCTGAATCCGTTCATGAGGCCTGTGTTGGAGTGTGGACTTGTGTTTGCATTCACAACAAGCAGCTACAGAGCTGGGGGGAGTGAAGCAGGACCTAAGGCACTGATAGACACTGACTCTGTAGGTTCAGAGTAGTGTGGGACTTTTTAGAGCAAATATAGTGTGCCAGCCAGCCAGCATTTATAGTGCCCATGCTTTTGGCAACAAACATTTGAGTTCTACCTGAACTGAAGGTGAAGTCAAATATCAGAGGGAAATAGTGTCAATGAAGTGCTGAATGACTCTGGACAAAGGGAAGGGGTTTTCCCTAGACTGAGGTAAGGACTCTGCTTTGCTCCAGTGCTAAACTTGGTCTTTGCTCAGTATAAAAATCCCAATTTCTATGTAATGCAAAGCATTTTGCCATCCCAACATGTTCTGTTGATCTACTTTTCCTGCCTCTCAGCTCATATAAGCTATTCTGGTGGTGGGCTGGGCTGTTCTATAGGAATTCCCTAGAGAGATACAGCTGGCAAAGCAGTTGTTTCTCAAAGCTGCAAATGTCACAAGCAGTATTTATCTATAGACTGCCCAGGCCTTTCCAGGTGTGATTCCCTAATGGCTGTGCATTCGCTGGTTTGGCCCCAGTGCCTGGCTGGAAGCACCTTCACCTTCTTGACCCTGTAACTGGCAAAAAGAGCCAGGTGAACGGTAGCTGGAAATAGAAACTAAGCTGTGTGGCTCCCCTTCAGCACCCCAAGTCCTTTGCCAGGCTGGCCCCAGTTTAGCATCTGGTGCCAAGATGGGATAGGCAAAGCACTAGCAAGAGGGATGACTCCTGCCAGCCAGGTGCTCTGCAGGGTCACCCTAAGCTGGAGCACGAGGAAAGGGTGGGACGGGAGCGGTCTCCAGGAGGTCTGTTCCTCGGACAATTGGTGTGACTCCCTTGCGTGTCTTTCAGAGAGGGCATGCACCAACCACTGTGGACCCCTTGCCTTCTTGCTGCAAGCAAGGATCTCCTGAAGGGATGCTGGAGCAGGAGTCTGCTGTGCAGGTAGAAGGGGGGAAGGGGCGCGTTCATTGTACTGCAGTGGGCTCTAGGCCCTGCAAAGAGCCTGGAGTTGCTGTCACTAGACCTCATTTGCCACTTCAGTTCCATCTCGGTGTCCTTCATTTGGGACTGTACCCAGCCAAGGTCTGCAGGGACCTGTGAAAAATCTAAGGTCTTCTGCTCACTGTCTCCAGTCCAGCCTGCCTGTGTGTGTCACACAGCAAGAGACAGTGTGATTCTGGCCACAGAGCTGTTTCATCTTGCTTTATATTGCTGAAGTTTCATTTTCCCTTGTACTCTTGGAAGTGTAGCATTCATGCACATGGGCTCCTCCCTGTTAACAGCTCACAGACATGTTTATGAAGTATGGTTCAGGCATGACATTCACCAAACACTGTGCCCAGCCTGGCAACTCTCCCCCAAGCTCCTGACATGGGACAACCCGTAATCTCCAGACTCCAGACAGGAGCTTCCTTGTTGTGCTGGCTTGCAGTCAGGTGTGTTGTGGTGATAGGGTGCAGTCCTGCTGCTGATAAACCTCTTCCAGCCTGCTCATGCTTGGTTTGGCTGCAGCATTCAGCATAAGTGGGTTGATCAGAGCTGCAGACCCTGGCTGTCCAGGGTGAGCTGACCTTCTCCTGCAGTGATGACATGCATGCATTACCTGAGGGTGAGTACTTGGGCATGGGCAGGGGTTCGTTGGGCAGCAAAAGAGGAGACGAATCAGGTCAGCTGGTTTGCATGAGAGAATTTAGGTATATTCTGGCTGGTAATATGAACTTCAGTCCAAAGATAACACCTCTTCTTGCCAAACAATTGCTGCTAAATGGATCTCAGATTGGCAGAAAGGTTTGCTGCCCTTCTTAGGTCATTGGTAACTTGTCTAAGATCATTCTTGGAGCCAGAGACAGTGCCTGGCAGTGAAACCAGGTCCCTTGGTGCTTCATTTGCCTTGTCCTTCTCAGCGCTGCTTTAACTGGGAGAAGGGAGGTGCCCCAAGTGATGTTTTTTGCAGAATTGTGATGGAAGATGGTGATTCCTATGTCGTCACCTTTCTTGTTTTACCCCTGGGACAGGTGCAGAGGCTGATGTTCCTCTCTCAGCTCAGTGCTGTGTGAGCTCTGCTGTGGAGCAGGTGGCTGTGCTGCAACAGCTTTGCTTGCCTGTCCTCACCGGGGATCTGCTGCCAGACATGTATTACCTGTGCTTCTGGTGCTTTCCTGTCAATGCTTTCTTTCCTGCATGGCTTCCAGAGGCTGCACCCCAAGTGCTGGCCAGGCAAGCCTGGCTTAAGGCTCAAAGGCAGTAAAGCTATGGTGGCCACAGCACAAGGACTGTACTGTGATACCACCCAGCATGCAGATACCAGCAGAAAGCCCCCTTCCAAGTGCTTTTGTTCATGCAGGCAGGCAAAGCAGGTGTGGACTAGTCCTGCTGGAGGAGAGGTAGGCAATGAGTCATAACTGACTGCAGAAATCAGGAGCAATTTATGAGCATCACTAGGAAAGAAAAGGAAGTTCCTCCACAGGGCACCAGAGCAGACCCTGATGGTATGATCTGGACTGCAGCACCTCACCTGAGCATGAGGGTGCTGACAGAACCCAGGGCAGGCTGAGGCTGGTCCAGAAGCTGTGTCTGAGTCCTGACTGACATCAGGCAGGCTCAGAGTGTGTCTCCAATTCCCCCCCTTGCAGTGGCAGCATGCTAGAGCCCTCTTAGCTCCCCAGTGTTTATTGCACAGACCTGCCTAAGCCATGCCATGGTCCTAAAAAGGTAGTGCGTCAGAAAAGTAGGAGATAGAAAGCAGTTGCTGTGCTGCTGCATCTCTCTCAGCAGTAAATGTTGTTATGTTATTAGAAGAGGTGTAGTGCCTGAGCAAAGAGCTCTCATGTATTGTCTTCTGTCACAGTCTATGTATTTTTTTATGAGGTAAAAATAGCTTTTCTTTTTCAGGATATGCAGAGAGCAGAGGCTCCTGCTAACATCAAAGGCGAGTGACAGCTTTCCCCTGGGTGTGCACGGCCTCAGCCGGCAGGAGCAGTAGCTGTGTTAATTCTTGCCTCGCTTTGGCTCTATGTGAGAGGAAAGATGTTCTGGTCTCCTTTTCCTGTTCAGATCTCTGGACCAGCCATTTTACTCTCCACTGCTGCTGGACCCAGCAATGTACTTCAAAGGGAAAGTGATAGTTTGCAAATGACAGAACAAGATCTTGAACACTTTAGAAAATCCATTAAGCAGCAGAGAGTCACTGCAGGCTTTCACAGAGCTGTAGGCTGTAGCCCTCCAGGGGATCCTTATCATAAAGATCAGTCTGCTGTGTAGGGGCAGGTCCTTGCTGCCGTGTTCTGTGCAGATTAAGCTGTTTGTGGTATCTGCCCTCCTCACAGTTCTGACCCTGTTCCAGCTGGAGCAGCCAGCACAGCGGACCCATGAGCCGGGAAGGAAGGAGCCAAATGGCAACACAGATGTTGTCTGCACCTGAAAATGCTCAGCAGGGACTGAGTTAACCTTGACCCTGACCTGTACCACCAGTGACAGTCCAGAACTACCTCTCCTGTTAATGGTGCACAAAAATGGGGTTTCCAAAAGCTCATTACTTATGATTATGTAATGGTGGAGAGGCCAGTCTGATGCTGGCACCGGAAAGCTTGTCCTCTCTTCAGCACTGGAAAAATGCTAATTGACAGGTTGCTTCCCTTCCCACAAGCCTGCCAGGGGCCTTCCTTCCCTCCTTATGCTTTGGGATTTCTCATTTGCCAGTCGTGCCGAGTTCTTCTCCAGCTCTATCCTTTGCAAAAGAACGTGAACAGATCTTTCACTTCCTGCAGGCTCTGATTTACCTGCTGTGACTTGGTTGAGCTCCCCCTTGCATCCTGCCCTGGGGATCTCTGCTGGGTCTATCAGCCATCAACCTCTATGGAATGTGCTTTAGGGCTGTTGTGAAATCTCCACTAAGCAGAAAGGAGCATGGACATCGGGTTTACTCAGGCTGGTGCATGAAATGAGGACAAATTCACTTGGCAGATGACTTCTTGTGCCTTGACTCTCATCAGTCCTATTAAGATCTGCAGACCTGTGCTAAATCATGTGGGCAGAGGTGAGGATGATGAGAGAATAGAAATTGGGCATATGGATTTATCTGTCTTGAATCATATGGATATGGGTGAGGATGATGAAAGAACAGAATTTAAGCATTTGGATTTATCCTTTCATCAGATGAATTTTCCCAATGCTTTTACTTTTCTCTTTCTTCTGGATTTGCAGTATCTGCCTGTTCTCTGGCTGGTGTTCTGCTGGCTGGGTGCCTGAGGCTTTGCCACTGTGGCCTCTCTGGAGATGCTGTATTCTGCTGAATGCTGCCTTCTACTCAGAAGGCAGAAACCTTCCAATAGGTTTTGTTTCTGCTGCAGGGCCCTTCGAGAGCATCCAGTTTCTGTTAATATAGATAGGAGAGAAAGTTCTGTAAGACAGACAGTATGGCTTCTGTTTCTGAGCATTTTGAGTTGAATCTCCTGATCTTCTCTGATTATCCTATGGAGACCCTAGGTGTTATCCCTAACTGCTCTTCATCTTAGCAGCTCTTTTAGTGTGTTTTGAAGACTGACAAATTTTTCTCATCTGATGAGAAAGGTTTGAGGTTATCACCTGCAGAACTGTTTACTTGATGTCTGCAGGGTGGAAAGGTCCAAATGAGCATTGGGTCCAGAGACGTTCCTAGGCTGGACAGTTACTTAGAAGTAAACCACTACACTGATGTGAGGTTTTGGTGTTTCTGCTGGAAATAATGCCTCAAAGGTGAGGATCATGCCCACTGTTGGACACAAGCCCACATGAGCAAGGAAATGTCCAAGCAAATGGCAATGGCTGCTGCCCTTGGCAAGGGTTTATCACGCATCCTCAGCTGGCAGCGCTGACTTTAGGTTCCAGGACACTGGCACTAGTAGCTTGAAGTAACTGGATGACCTCTGAGATGTGAGTTGGACCTCTCCACAGCATCTAGACAGGATGCCCATAGCAATATCTGGCTTGGTGCCAGGATTGAGGTTTGTATCTCACTGCCAGTCCAGGGGTTCTTTGGCTGTTGGGGTGACTGTGCTGCCCAGCCTTGAGGTGTTTCCTTGCAGGAACTCCTGTCTGCTGCTCCATGAGTCTGTGTCAGCTTGGCTGAAGAGACAAGTGGGCAGGCAGGGAAAAGAGGGCAATGCAGCAGGATGTGTGTGCCAGGCTGGAATAGTGTGGTGAGTTGCTTCTTGACTGTCTTTGTGTCCCAGAAAACACTGTGAGATCACAAGTCCCTGAACTCATCTGTACTTGGAGACCATCTACTTACAGCATTTAGCAGCATATACAGAGTGGCTCCTGCCAAATGTGGCCACCTTTAACAGGAGAGGCAATGCTGAGACCCTCCCTTTTGTTATCAGTGATGAGCAGCAGGAGCTGGTGGGAGCTCCTCCCTGGGTGTGAGTGAGAGCAGCCACTGCCAAAAGAGATTATAGGAGGACGCTGACTGCCGCCAGAGACACAGCAGGCTTACAAACCTCTGACTGCAGCCCTTGAAATCCAGCCTGAGCCTCCAATTTGCCTTCCCCTTTGCTTATTGTCTTGGTCATGGCTACAGTGCAATGGGCTCATGTGGTTCCAGCCTAGTGGCATTAATGCTTTGAGAGCAGGAGGACTCCTGGGGAAAGGAAGAGAAGAATCCTCTCCTCAGGGCCAGGAGAGGGTGTCATGAGAAAAAATTGACTCTGAAACCAGGTCAGAGGGAAAGGGAAAAATTTAGATTGTCAGCAGACAAGGGGAGATTTTTCCTGAAGGAAAAGAAAGGGAAGAAGAGTAGAAGCACAATCTGATGTGCTGTGCTAAGTTTTTGGCTTTAGAAGGTCTTGGAGCACTTAATGAAGTCCAGATTTGAGGCTTCTCCTTGCAGAATTGCTGGCAGCAGCCTTCTGACACTTCACAGCTTGGATGTCTGCAAGTCTGTAGAGCATGACGCTCGTATATAGGATTTAGCAGCCACCTAAGAGTGCAAGAGGTACACAACAGGAAGTGAGGCAGCTTATTTTCTCCCCTGGAATATGTCCTTCCTGGAAAATGGCTAGGAAGGCAAAGGAGAATGGAAATAAACTCTGCAAACTCCGAATAAAGGAAAATCAGCAGAGGCATTCTGCATCTGGAAGCAGTTGCCCTGTGTTCTGGGACACACAGCAAGTGACTGTGTGTGCATGAGGCACGGCTGTGCTGCGCTTTGTGCTTATTAGTGGGTGGTGATAACTGTGCAACATGTCTGTGGCTGGGTGGGTTGGGATGGTGCTGATGGGGTATGTGTCTGTGTCTTCTCCATGTGCACATCTACTTGTGTCCATGGGCTCTCTGCATTTCTTGCTGTCAGTGCTCCTTTTTGCTGAAGTTAGGGGGATGGCAGTGACCCAGCCCATGCTTCCATTTGCTGGAGGGGGAATTGCCCTGAGCAATAGGCAGGCAGTCCCATCCTGCAGCCTGACATCAGAAGGACAATATGACTGTGGATCTGCTTTTAGCGTTTGAGCCAAGCTATTCCATGTCCTCTGGTGGAACGTGTGGTCAGATTGCTGGTGTCTGATGCCCTGCATCTCTCTGTGCATCTCTGAAAGGCACATGATGAACATAGGGAGCAAAAGGGCAGCACCTCTGACACACTCCAGCCTTGGCATGATTTCCAAGGCCTGGGCCACAGCATCTGGAGGGTCAGGAGGGAACCCCAACCTCTCTCCTCTGTGGCAGGAGTTACCTGTGAGGAGCCAGGTTCCTGGGCATATCTGTGGGGCTGCTTTTCCTCTGCTGTTCCTGAGGTGGTACCTACAGCTCTGACCCCCTCCCTGCATTTGGCAGCAGTCATTTGCTTTCTGGAGGTGGCTTGGTATTAAATATCCTGTCTGACACAATAATGGAGAGAAAATGAACGAATTCCATTAGCAGTTGGCGATCCCTGCAGGGTCTGCATTGGAGAGAGGACGGAGCCTGTATTTTTAGATAGAATGCAATGTAACTTACTGGCTCTGTCAAAGCTGGGGAGTAGATAACCAAGGAGGGAGAGAGGGGACACCAGGCTCAGGTTTCAGCTGAAGTGCCGGACTATGGCAGCACGAAAGGGCAGGTCCGGTCCAGACGTGGCTGTGAGTATTCAACACACTTCTCCTTCATGCCCACAGAGACCTCTGCTTTGCTTTTCTGCTTGCTTTCTGCTTGTAATCTCTGCTGCTGGATGTGCTGGGGCTTTGGGAGCCCCTTTGCTGCAGGGCCATGTAGAGTTTTACCAGTTAATCTTCAGAACTCCATGTGTGTCCCAGGGATGACAGAGCCTGGCTGAGCTATGCTTTGATTTTTCAAGGGTTTGCTGCCTTGTCGTCGATCCCAACCTGAGAAGCAGAGGCTTCTAGCAGTGTCTGGAGTTGGAAAAGCTCTTTGCATTCAGCCTGTTGCTTGAAGCTGTCAGTGTTTCGTCACTGGACCCCAGACAGCACACAGAGCTCAGAGCGTGAATGTGCACTTCTAGGCACAATGCTGGTGTTGCCTTCTGCCTCTTGCAGTTGATCCTTCTTTGTGAGCAGAGCATTGAGGTGCTGTGTCTCCTCTGTGTTCACAGCCTTCCCAGGCCACAGCCCTGCTGTGAATCTGGGGGCTCTTCCCTGACAGATGGGGCTCTCCTCTGAGCTGGAAGTGAGCGGAGCCAGCTGGCGCAGGAGGTCATGCAATTGGCACGTGTTGCCCCTGCACGCGGAGGCTGCGCACCGCGATGGGGCACGGTGCTGCTGCCCTCCACCACCTGTCCTTCTGACCCACGGCTGCCCCAGAGGGCCATGGCACCCTGCCACTGTGGTGGTAGCCTGGCCTGAGCTCTGTGCCTGGCCCAGCAGGGCCAGGTCACCTTGTCCGTGGGCCTTACCTCTACAGCGGGGAACAGGGTCCCTGTGGGCCCGGGGCATGGCTGCCTTTCTCTGTGGTAGGAGTGTCAGGCAGAAAGGATGAGCTGGGGGAGGCAGATGGAGGAGACCAGAATGCATCTGAGTTGTGCTGCTCCAAAGTCCTAATTCAAATGTCTCAGACTGTAAAGAGAAGGGAAGAGAGGAGCCCTGAACCGGTGTGATGCATCATCCTTCCTAATATGCCTCCAATGCTTTTGTCTCTGGCTGTGTTGCTTCCAGCTCCTGTCCAGGAGCTTCCTAATCCTGGATGCTCCTCTGCAACCAGGCTGTGGGCAATACAGGATGGCTTGGGGTGGCAGAACAGGAGCTCCCCTAGCACAGCAGGTCCCTTGGTTGGTTCTGATGTGAGTGGTAGAAGAGGGGTTCTGATTTTTCTCTTGAAGACAGAGGATTGTGTCCTGCACCCATGCCATGGATGTCTTGTGGCTTTTGGCTGCAGAGAGCCCCTTGGGCTGGCCCGAGCA
This sequence comes from Thryothorus ludovicianus, assembly GCA_013397245.1. Taxonomy (NCBI): domain Eukaryota; kingdom Metazoa; phylum Chordata; class Aves; order Passeriformes; family Certhiidae; genus Thryothorus; species Thryothorus ludovicianus. Next base: position 119,029 of record VZTB01012423.1, read on the forward strand.
GGCACATACCAGCTCCAGTTACCCAGTCCAAGTTCCCGGGCTCACAGACCCACATCACTGCATTTCCACTCCGTTCTCCAACTTCTAGTGAGCCATGCCATTGTCTCCATTTGCTGCTTCTCACTGCTAAGTAATGTTGCTAAAAGTACTGCTGTGCCTTGCCTGGATTGGCTGTGGTGTAGCAGGGAGGCACTGTCAACAAAGAGTTGTGACTTTCACAGCTAGATGGTGCTCAGCTGCTCATGTTGTCCCTGGTGCTGGTACCCGAGCTCACTGCTGTTGCTACCCAATGGCTTCTGGAGGAGGGTAGGGGTGGGCTCACTACAGTTCCATCAGTGCAGTTCTTCAGCCCTGGCATGGAGGAGTTTGCTGGGCCATGGGAGGCTGTCATGGGGGCAGGAGCTCCCTCCCTACTGTCCTCATAATGTGATGGGACGAGCTGCAGACCTTCTGCCCCAGTATCTGGATGCTCTTCACTTTTAGTCCAGTCCCCAGCCCTTCTTCTTCCTGTGTGATTTGGGGCATCTCAGTCTGTCCCAGCAGTTCCCACTGTGACTTGCCTGGCCTCTGCCTTTTCTGTGTAGTTATGTTCTCTGCAGCTGAGCAAAGAGTTGACCCAGTGCTGGTGATGGGGGAGAACAAGGGGGCTCTGAATTTCATGCTTTTTCTTTTTGTCCCCAAGGCCGATGCTGCAACCAGTTTCTTGAGAGCTGCAAGATCTGGGAATCTGGACAAAGCCTTGGATCACCTCAGGAATGGGGTAGATATTAACACCTGTAACCAGGTAGGTGAAACACACAGGGCTTCTGGTACTAACTCTAGTTCATGTGAAAATGTGGCTGACCAGAGGACAGACCTGGATCATTTGTCTTGGGGGCCAGGAGGGCAGCAATAGCTATAAAGATCTTGGGAGACTAAATATACTGGCTGGAGCCCAGCAAAGGACATTTACAGGTAAGCAGAGGGGGCTCCTTTAGTGTGGAGAGCAAATGGGACAATTGGAAGGAGCACAGCTGCTTCTCAGAGGGCAGAGAAGACAGCTGTGAAGAGTAGCACAGTGGCTGGAACATCACAGGAATGGCTCTTGGGGGTTATTGCCCTTGCCTGCAGTTCTGAGGCTTTTGGATTCCTAGAAGTTGCAGTTTACCACAAGCAGTGAATGTTTGCAAAATGCCAGTTGTGGTGGTTTGGGAGGTGTTGGGCAGGAGGAGCCCTCCTCATCCTGCACAGAGACAGGTTTGTACAGGAGCAAAGAACTGCAGGCACTGAGGAATTGTTTTCACATCATCATCAGAACATTTTGTATCTCTGTAGCTGCCAAATGCAAGTGGCTGAGCCTGAATTGGGGCAGATGCTGTAGGGACAGATTCAGGGGGCTTAGGCTGAGCAGGGAGAGCAGGCAGGCTGTGCTGTCACTGCTTTCTGGAGCAGTGGTGTTGCTGGGGAGGCTGACTCAGCAGGTAACAAACACAAAGGCACACTCATCTGTTTCAGTAACAAGTCCCCAAACCAAATGACGTTCAGACCTGCTGCAGCCAGTGCAGTTCCTGGGGATGGGTTCCCAAAGGCAAGCAGAGTGCACCATGGATATTCACTCATTTCCAGCAGAAAGCCTAAAAGTAGAGGGAGGATTTCTACATCCACTAGTTCTGTAAGTCTCTAGCCCAGAAGGGTTTGGGGTTCTGGAGAGGGCTCTGTAAAGAATTACAACAAGGTGAATCATATACAAGCTAAAGATTATGGCTTTGAACTTCTTCCTCACCAAAAGAGATGGTCTGTCATCAGCTATCTCCACTGACCAGCTTCAAGTCCTGTTTCCAGCCAGATTTCTGGTGCTGGTGAGGGCATTTAACACTTTGATGGAAAGATAATGAGGCTCTTCTCTCAATGATGTCTTTTCACTGGTTCCTGCCATCGCCCTGAGGTTAGATGGCACTTTGGGGTTTCCTTCTGAGGAATATCAGACCTGTGGGAAAGGTCCAACCTCACATGTCCTGTATAGAATAAAGAGGGATATATGTGGTCAGACCTATCCCACAGGCCCTGTATTCTTACTCAAGTTCAGAGACCTTGACATGCCATCTGATCTTCATCCTGCCGATTTCACCTCCTTCATTGCTGCATCAGTGTCTCCACCATCCATCTTTCGTGTTTCAAATTCTGGCATGGCTCCTCTCATCCACGAGGAGCTGGAGGACTTGAGGATGAGTGCACCTTGCTGCAGGACTCTCACCAGCTGGGAACAGCACCGTGGTGCCACCTGGGTGCCCAGGAGATGACCTTTGTTGAGGTGGCCAGTCCTCATGGACAGTCCAGAGCAGATCCTGCTTTGGGACGACAGGCTTAGTGTAAAGTCTCTGTGCTATTCAGTAGGGCTGTGCATTTATCACATTGATAGCTAGTGACTAGGATTTCTGGGAAATATTTGCGGCATTTGGTGAGGAAAATACAGCACCTTTCTAATTGTGCACATCCTGTGGCAGTTTTGGGTCGGATGAGCTGTCAAGCCAAAGCAAATGTGCAAAACAGCCTGTATCGTTACTGGAGCAGAAATACCAATGGGCCACAATGGAAACAATCTTCTGTGCCTATTGCACAACTATTTGTTACAGCTTAATGATTTGTCACAGGTTTATGGCATTCAAAAGGTTATTTATGAATCCTTTGTGTAAAAGGGCTTGTGAGCTTATGAGGGGAGCAGCTGAGCATCTATGGTCTTGCTCTCCATTTGTTGGTTATGTGAGTGTAACTGAGAAAAAGCTTGCATATCTGTGGCCACTTATCACTTATCTGACTTGTGAGCTCACAGGGGTGAGGGTGTCAGTGATTATCTATGTGGGGTTGTGTAGGTGTTTTTCATCATAGAAACAGGGCTTGGCCAGAGGAGATGGACTCAGCGTAGCCAGATATGGTTGGGGAGCATTTGCCTTTGGTAGCACTCACACTTCATTTCTGCTTGGAAGCAGACCTTTTGTGCTTGAGGCTTGATAGAACTCTGAAGATGGTGTGCTGAGGAAGCCTGTGGATTTTTAGATTTTTGCTCTTTGTGCTTTAATCAGAGTTGGGCAAAAGAATCTGTGACTCTTCAGCAATGATCCTGGGCAACTGGTGCTTTGAGTGAGAAAGAGTAGAAAACCCTGTTCCAGTCTGACAACACTCTCTAAGCAGTTCTGAGCTCAAAGGGAGGAATTGAGGGCTGGAATTGAGCCTGCCTGGGCATTTTCTGCTCTCCTACCAATATTTAGATGGGGATGAAGCATTCCTGTGAAGTGGCCTTCCAGTCAGGAGTTGAAATACATGATTGGGAGGTGGAGTACTTGGGCAGGAGCAAGTGTCCCTCTGTCATGCAACAACACTGTGCAGGGGTGAGTTAACCTAGCATATCCACCTGGGAGAAGTGAGGGACAAGGAGAAAAAGTGGCATCTGAAAATGCCTGCAGGTATTTAACCTCTTTTCCAGAAAATATCTCACGTCTTTTGTTTACATCTGGGAAGTGGAAGAGGGTGTCAGAAATAACAGAGCAGAAGCTGTCCTAGTTGCCTTGAGGATGCTGTCTGGCCTGGCACCCTTCTTTCTGGCAGCTTGGGGATGCTAAAGGGGCACTGGCCAGGCTTTTCAGGTTCCTCATGTAGGAAAAAGGCAAGCTAAACTGGATTATGCACAGAGATGTTCCTGAGAAGTCACTTTAGCTCTTTGGGAACTTCCTGGAATTGGTAGACCTTAACAGTGATGCAGCCAACACCTTCTCTACGCTTTCTGCTGCAGCTGTACTCCGGGGGGAGCAAAGCCCACTACAGGCTGCAGGATGGGTTACTGGTGGGCAGTCTGAAAGCCAGGGAGAAGCCAGCTTTTGGCCTGGAAGCTCACAAGCTACTGTGAATGCAATTTGGCTGCCTCTTGATAAAATCGTTGTCTCAAGCAGGGCTTCTCACTGCATGTCTGTCTGTGTAAATATGAAAGTTTAAGGTTTATATGTGCACTTATAGAGCAGTTGAGGTGCATCCTTGCTCTGGGCTGTGCACAAAGCTCAGCTCTGTGCTTTAGGTGAGAAAAACCTGACTGTGAGAGGGGGCACCCCATGGAAAGTCACTTGAGCAAAAAGACAGGCATTGACATGAGGGATGTGCCAAGAGCAGGGAGGACAGAAGCAGTTCCTATGCCTCAAGCACATAAACACTGAGCTGTGGTACCACCCATCTGTATGAAATTGCCTACGTGGGCTGCATGTTTTTCTCATGGAGAAACCTCCAGCATTAGTCAGTAACTCAGTTTTAAATTGTGTGAAGGGTTCCTGGAAGCATGGAGCTGTTTGTGGCACCATGGCTGGTGTGCTGGATGTCAGTGCAGATCTCAAGGACTGTGCAATCACTCCTGACTCCACCAGCCTGGGCTTTCTCCAAGCATGTGCCCACAGTCATGTCTGTACAGGAGCTCAGAGCAGGGTGCTCCCCAGACAGCTCCATCCCCAGGTGATGACTAATTCCCCTTTCCCACCTTTGCTTCCTCCAGAATGGGCTGAACGCCTTGCACCTGGCCTCCAAGGAGGGCCATGTGAAAATGGTGGTGGAGCTTCTGCACAAGGAGATAGTTTTGGAAACAACCACCAAGGTAAGGACATGGAAGTCTAGCCACAGTGGTCACAGCTCTGCACTCTGCCACTGCTGCCAGGCAGTAGCTGGGCAGTGATCATGCTGTTTGCTGTCAGCCCCCAGAGAGACTGTGCCAGTGACAGTGCTCCTGGGCTGAACCCTAGGACCAGGCTCTGGTTTTAGAACAGGCTTGGCATCTCTAGGTGGGTAGGAGGTGCCTGTCCCCTGTGGACTTCAAAGGGGAGTAACATAAACCACAATACGTGCCAGTTCTGTCCTACTAACATCTCCCCCCTGGCTGCTGCCCCAGGGCAGATCCTGCATATTCCAGCTCTGAGATGGTGTCGATACCATGGTCACCACCTGGAGAGCTCTGGTGCTCTGTAAATAACATCTTGCTCTCTCATGCGTCACCACAGCAGGTGTGGTTTTCGCTTGATGACAAGCAAGACAACGGCACAAGCAAGCAGGGCTGACAAATGAGCAGCCTCTAGCACCAGCTGAAGGGCTGTGAGAAAAGGAGGAGGCCTCAGTTGCCCCCTCCCTGGTGCTCTCTGGGTTCTGGACACAGAGCAGAATCTGGCATTCTGCCACACCACCCAAAAGCACAGGTCGGAAGAGCCTGTGTGTGCATTTATCATCCCTTATATCTGCTGGGATGCCTTGGCTACCAGGGTGCACACTGCAGTTTTGCCTGAAGACTGCCAGCTCAGCTCCCCCATCCTCCCCCCCCTCATCTCTCAGTGCTGAAGATGCACAGCACCTGACAGTGCATAGAGCTTCTGCTGCCAGAAACTTCATGGGAGAGATGAAGTCACTCTCTTCCCTGGCCAGCATATGGGAAGAGTGGCTGGTTGTTCTCCAGCAGGGACGGAACATGGAGTGAGAGCTGCATGGTCTTCTAAAGGTCTTCCTGGCCAGCTCTGGTTGCATGCCTGTTAGCACATGTCAAACCCATGTTTGACACCCCTGGTGTACTGCGTTGCTTCAGCCCCTGAGCACTGTCCTGTGGTGTTTTTCAGAAGGGAAACACAGCCCTGCACATTGCTGCCTTGGCTGGACAACAGGACGTAGTCCGGGAGCTGGTGAACTACGGGGCCAACGTCAATGCACAGTCCCAGGTAGGGTGACCTGGTCTGAATCAGGAAGGCACCCATCAAGTGTGATGGTGGTGTCCTTATGGTAGGAACTGTGCCCAATGCAGGTGTTTCAGCAGACCTTTGCAGTTTCACTCTGGTTTTGTTCAGGAGCAAGGACTGCTCTGCCAAACTCCTGAAAAGAGACGAGTGTGCAAATGGTGTGCAGGGACTCTTGAGGCACATGGGGAGACCAGCATGGTCTCTGTTGAGGGAGTCCCTGTCAATACACACAAGTGTGCTGAACTTATCCTGGTAGGACTCATGGCTGATGCCTCCTTAGCAAAGTTTTGAAATCTCCAGCAGCCCCTGCAGTTAAACACACTGTTCTTCCTTCAGTCTCTCTTCCTTGGGCCTAGTAGGGATGAAAGCTCTTCAGATTTTACCTGATGGGAGAATTGTCCCTGAAGCTAGGGACAATACTGGCAGTGAGCAGAAGGCAGAGTCCTGGGTTGATTCTTATGAAGCATTTCCTGTTTTTTTTCTGGATATGTGGAGCCTTGGTCTCCATCTCTCTGTGATTGTTCCACTGTTGCCAGGAGGTTTTGGGTTTTTTTTCCCACACCCACAATGGGTGCTTCTGCCCCTGTTCACTGACCTGGGAGTGTGGGTATTGATGGGGATGTAGGTCTTCAAAGAACTCAAGAAACATAAGGAGGAGTTGTGTTGATGTGCACGGCCCTGTGCTTGCAGAAAGGCTTCACACCTCTCTACATGGCAGCGCAGGAGAACCACCTGGAAGTTGTGAAGTTCTTGCTGGAAAATGGAGCCAACCAGAATGTAGCCACAGAGGTGAGGTCCTTGGGCAGGAGCCTGTGGCCCTGCTTATGGGGGCTACTGGGAGGTGTGCTGGGTCCTGCCATGGCCCCTTGATTCTCTCCCGGTCCTTGGCAGGATGGCTTCACTCCACTAGCTGTGGCTCTCCAGCAAGGCCATGAGAATGTGGTTGCTCACCTTATCAACTATGGGACAAAGGGTAAGGTCCGTCTGCCTGCCCTGCACATTGCAGCCCGCAATGATGACACTCGCACAGCTGCTGTGCTGCTGCAGAATGACCCCAATGCTGATGTCCTCTCCAAGGTGTGTGGTTTTCCTATGCTATCTCTGGGAGCTTCCCTACATCCCCAGGGAGAGCAGCAGCTTGGTATGCTGTATTTATCCATAATTTCATCAGGGAGCATGTGTCTGGCTGGCTGATCCCTCCTTCTTTTCCTAGACTGGATTCACCCCTTTGCACATTGCAGCCCACTATGAGAATCTCAGTGTGGCCCAATTACTGCTGAACCGTGGAGCCAGTGTCAACTTCACACCCCAGGTGAGTGCAGAATGGGAAGCTACTGGGGCTTGTGCTGCTTCAGCACCAGAGAACAATGCTGTGCCTCCTGTCCATGTAGGGTTCAGCAGCAGTTGCCAGGGCATGCTGGCAAGGTAAGACTGTGCAGAAAGTAGCAGAGATGCATGGGGAGTTGCAATTAATAACCATCATGGGCCGTTTCTGCTATGTCTCCCTTCTGTCAGAAGCAGCCATGCATCCCTAAAAGCTCTGTGGGACATTGTGTCCAGGCTGAGGGAAAGCTGGTGCTGTGTATGCAGGGCAGAGCTCATAGAACCTGCAGTTAGGAGGCCTCTTCCAGACCCACAGGTGAAGCCCAATCCTGGTGCTTTCCTGCAAGCTCTGTGTATCTTGTGCCTGCAGCTTTTAGCTGCACAGCCCTTTCTCACAGCCCTGTTAAACAAATTGTTCCCAAGCGTTGTCACTGGGCAGAGATGTTGCTCTCCCTGCCCTCTCTCATTTGTCCCTTGCCTCCTTGAAAGAGAAGGGGCTGCTCCTTCTGACAGACTGTCGTTCCTCCTGACAGAATGGGATCACTCCCCTGCACATAGCCTCCCGCCGGGGCAACATCATCATGGTGCGGCTGCTGCTGGACCGCGGGGCCCAGATAGAGACAAGGACCAAGGTGAGAGCACTTCTGAGCACAGCCCATATTTAAATGGGCCATCTCCCTCCCTGAGCTCCTTGTGCCCAGTGCTTACCCTGCAAACATCTTGCTGGGAATGTGAGGGAAGGCCTCTGGTGCACTAAGAGGATGGACCAGGGGTTTCACTGGCACGTGTGAGGTGAGAGGAGGCTGCATGGCTACAAAGGTGTGCCCTGGGAGCTGAGGCCAGGCTCAGTTTTGCCTTGTTTTGCAGACAAGTCCAAAGCCTCTGTTAGTCCTCTGCCTGAGGGAACTCTGCCCTTCCGTGCCATACTGAGCCCTTGAACCCTTCTCTCTTCCCAGGATGAGCTGACCCCTCTCCACTGTGCAGCACGCAATGGACACGTGAGAATTGCAGAGATCCTCCTGGACCATGGGGCTCCCATTCAAGCAAAAACCAAGGTACCCAGGTGACTTGGTGGGGCTGTGATTGGTGCCAGGTCCCAGGACAGCACAGTGGGGTAACAAGCTGTGCACAATTGCTGGGTGGAGCTCATAACTGGCTTGGGGCTTTTTTTGGTCTGACGAGGGGTAAGAAGCTTCTTGCCACACTTGGCCCTGGAGTCCTTTGCCTGAGGGCTTCATCCTTCAAAGGGACGAGTCCTGAGAAGGGGATGGCCTGGGTACAGTCTGCCCCAGGGCAGCAGCTCTTCAGACCCTTCCCTTCACTCGACATTGCTCCTCTGTAAGTCTCAGTGAGGGATTTTGGGGCTCTTCTCTGGGGAACAAGCTGTCTCTTCTGCCCTAGAGTAGTGTCTGGAGGTGCAAGGCAGGGGCTGGATGGGATGTCTGGACTCCTCCTGGCCCAGCCCTGAGGCCCTGCTCCACGGTTGCAGAATGGCTTGTCGCCAATCCACATGGCAGCACAGGGAGACCACCTGGACTGCGTGCGCCTGCTCCTGCAGTACAGCGCGGACATCGACGACATCACCCTGGACCACCTCACGCCCCTGCACGTGGCTGCACACTGCGGCCACCACCGCGTGGCCAAGCTGCTGGTGGAGAAGGGGGCCAAGCCCAACTCCCGAGCCCTGGTAAGGAAGGGCGGGTAGACTGGACCAGGGGAGAGGGAGTGTTCCTGCAAATGACTGTCCATCTGTCGGTCTGCAGAATGGCTTCACACCCCTCCATATTGCCTGCAAGAAAAACCACATCCGTGTGATGGAGCTGCTGCTGAAGACAGGTGCCTCCATTGATGCTGTCACAGAGGTAGGTGGGCTGAGCCCATCCTCAGCTCTCTTGCTTCAGCATGTACAGTGTGAGCAACATGGCAGGATCTCCCTCTTGCTTCTGCCATACCCCAGGGACCTTCCTTGGTGCTCTTTGCAGCTCAGAACCTATTTAACCTGGCAGCGTCTTTCCAGAGGGTAGGGAGATGCAGGGGAGACAGCAGCAACCTGTTTCCTCCACACTCACCTACCAGACTCCTGGAGCAGACCGGGGACTCAGATTTTGCCTGTGATGAGACCTACCCTGGGGAGAAAGAGGAGGGGACAGTAAGAGTTATTGAGTAAGAGATATCGTCATGGCCCTAAGTCCCATCTTGGTTTCTGTCCCCTTTCTCTTCACAGTCTGGCCTGACGCCCCTGCATGTGGCTGCCTTCATGGGACACCTGCCCATTGTCAAGACTCTGCTGCAGCGTGGAGCCTCTCCTAATGTGTCCAACGTGGTGAGTTCCACCCTGGATGGGGCTTTGGGAGTTCAGCTTATTTGGGTTCAGCAGGACATTCAGGTCCTGCACCTTCTGTTCACCTGACCAGTCCCTGGTTCCTTCTGCTTTGTGCTGGCACGAGGAACCAGTAAGGGTTGCAGGCACCACTCTCCTCTGTTCAGAGGAATGACTGCAGGAAGGCATTTTCCCTCCTTTGGCCTTACCACTTTATCCTGTCTTTGGTGCAGAAAGTAGAGACTCCCCTACACATGGCAGCCAGAGCTGGGCACACAGATGTGGCAAAGTACCTGCTGCAGAACAAAGCCAAAGCCAACGCTAAGGCCAAGGTAGGTACAGAGGACCTGTGTGATAATCAGCCCTGGGAACAGCTAGTGCAGGTTTCTTTGCTGTCATGTCATTCCCTCTCTGGCAGTGGGAGCAGGGCTGGTACCCCTTTGTCATTGCAAGGAGGGACTGGTCCAGGTCTGCCCAAACAGCTTCTTTGCCACCCTCACAGGACGACCAGACTCCTCTGCACTGTGCTGCACGCATTGGCCACACTGGCATGGTCAAACTCCTTTTGGAGAACAACGCCAACCCCAACCTAGCCACCACAGCAGGGCACACACCCCTGCACATCACTGCCAGAGAGGGGCACATGGACACAGCCCTGGCCCTGCTGGAGAAGGGAGCCTCACAGACCTGCATGACCAAGGTAAGCTGCTGAGTCCACTGCTGCGGAAGGCATCGCCCAGCTGGGGCAAGGCTGGGCAGGCTGGTGGCACAGTGTCCCTGTCACAGGAGGGGCAGCCTCCTCCTGTGTTGCATGAGGCGCCAGCACTCTCTTGATCTCTTCTACCCTGTGACGGGCTGCCTTTCTCCTCAGAAAGGATTTACCCCTCTCCACGTTGCAGCCAAGTATGGAAAAGTGGATGTGGCAGAGTTGTTGTTGACACATGATGCTCACCCCAATGCAGCAGGCAAGGTGAGTGTTGCTTCTATGGGAGGAATGGTCTGGTATGGGGAGAGGCTCTGTCTCACCTGTCTGTTCTCTCTCCCCTACTGCAGAATGGCCTGACTCCACTGCATGTGGCAGTGCACCACAACAACCTGGAGATTGTCAAGTTGCTGCTTCCCAAGGGGAGCTCCCCACACAACTCAGCCTGGGTAGGTCTGGGCTGGGCGTCCCTGGAGATGTAGTGGGTATCGGGTGCCTGCCAGTCTGGGGCCAGCACTGCCCCCCGATCCTGGCACTCAGGAAATGTATAATGGCCTGATCACCACCAGCATCTCTCCGTGTGTGCTGCTCATGCTGCCTGTCCTCACACCGAGTGGAGCAGGCAGGGTGCCAGGCAGTGGTCCTGTTCCAGCAGATCGGCTGTGTCAGGGGTGGTCCCTGCTAGCAGCGTGGCGACTGCTGCGTGGGGAACGTGTTTCCATGGCAAGTCCTGCAGAGCAGCGCTGCGGTCTGGCAGTTTAGGAAACCACAGGCAAATGTTTGCATGCAGCTATGAAGCAGTGAGTCAGAAAACCCACGAGCTTGTGAGAGTCACCCGGCTCTGCCTGAGCATGGGGAGCATCTCCCCACAGAGCACACCAGCAGGCACCTTGCTCTCCACGTTGTTTGCAAAAGCTGCATCCTCAAAACAGCCAAGTGGCTGGTGGTGCCAGCCCTCCCCATCTGGCACTTTCCTCTGCCCTGTGCAGACATGCTGGGCAGGCACCGGGAGCAGCCGGTACCAGCGCCAGCCCCGTTAGTCTGCGTCAGCAACAGCCTGCACGTCAGCCTGGGCAGCGGGTGCCTGCCAGCTGCTCTGCTCCTGCAGCGTGGCAGCAGAGGCAGGACTCAAGGCCCTGCAGTCCCTGCCTGAATGCTAATGCCGTGCATTGGGAATTTAGCTCCACACCTCAGCCAGGCACATTCTAGGAGGTGTGTCTGCCCCAGATTTTTGCAGCTCCCAGAGGCTTCATACTGCTGCAGAAATTCATGTGTAGAAAACTCTAGGATAGCCCATACCAGCCGAACCTGAAGCAGCTGGTCTTTGTAGCCCCGTGCTGACTTGGCTGGAAGAGTGGGATTTGGCATCAGTGCCAGGGCTGATTGCTGTCAGAGAGATGGTGGTGGGGGGCACCCCTGAGCCCTGGAGGCAGCTAGGACGGACAGACCTGGCCTGCAGAGGCCGGGTGCCACCTCCTGTCCCTTCTGGTCTGCTTGGCAGAGCTGAGCACTGCAATGAGCTTCTCTCCCTGCAGAATGGGTACACACCCCTGCACATCGCTGCCAAGCAGAACCAGATGGAAGTGGCAAGCAGCCTGCTGCAGTATGGGGCTTCTGCAAATGCTGAGTCCATGCAGGGAGTCACTCCCCTGCACCTGGCTTCCCAGGAGGGGCATGCAGACATGGTGGCACTACTTTTCTCCAAACAAGCCAATGGCAACCTAGGCAACAAGGTAAGTTGTTCCAGCTCATCCTGCCAAGCTGGAGACAAACAAGCCAGCAGAGAACAGCAGTCTTTATGGTGGTCCAGGCCTCTGTGCCTCCCTGTGTTTGGGCATCAGTACTCTGTGTCAGTCAGTTTGCCAGGCTGGAGACCTGACAGAGTCTCTGCTGCTGGACCTGCAGTGTTGGCAGTGCCACTGTGCTGAGACCTCCTCTCTTTGCAGAGTGGCCTGACTCCTCTCCATCTTGTGGCCCAAGAGGGGCATGTGCTGGTTGCTGATGTTCTAGTGAAACATGGAGTCACAGTGGATGCAACGACCAGGGTAAAGTAGTGCATTGACCATGGCTTTAGTGAAACACGTGGGGGAACCTCTAGGCCTGTTCAGAGAAGAGCATTTATTTTATTTTCTTCTCCTTTGTGCAAAAGACTCCCTTCTAGCAGGCATCCTTACCATTTTGCCTATGTCCTGGGGGCTTCCTCCTCTTCCCCCCACCTCTCTAGAGGGGGGATTCTTGCCTGCTCCTACAGCTCACCTCTGTACCCACAGGTACAGCATGGTTTGAAGCTCTCTGCTTTGGTCCTGGGCTTTTGGGAAGCCCCCATGTGTGCCTCATCCTTCATGCATGGGGGCTTGCCTGTGGGATGAGCATATCCCAGCCAGAAGGGCAGTAAGCAGTGGTGAGGGCAGACCAAGACCTGATCTTGTCTTTTAGATGGGCTATACCCCACTGCATGTGGCCAGCCATTATGGGAACATCAAGCTGGTGAAGTTTTTGCTGCAGCACCAAGCGGATGTCAATGCCAAGACTAAGGTATGGAGGTGTCCTGTGCTCCAAGGACTCTGCGGCCATGGGCAACAGCGTGCAGATTGATGGGGAAGTGGAGCTGTCCTCATGCTCCAGGCCTGAAGTACGGTGTGTGAGGCCTGGGGGTATTTCTGGGGCAGCAGACTTCCAGAACTGATTGCAGCATCCTCTGTCCTCCCTCACAGCTGGGCTACACGCCCCTGCACCAAGCGGCACAGCAGGGCCACACGGATGTGGTGACGCTGCTGCTGAAGCATGGCGCATCTCCCAACGAGATCAGCACAGTGAGTACAAGGCTTCCCTGCACCTCCCCACTCTGTGTCTGTGGCATGCTCAGGCAGCTGCTTGAGCTGCCCTGTGGCTGCTGCTGACCCAGTCTTCCCTCTGTGCACAGAATGGCACCACTCCCCTGGCCATCGCAAAGCGTCTTGGCTACATTTCTGTCACAGACGTGCTCAAGATTGTCACAGAGGAAACTGATATCCCGGTGAGCTCCTGGGTACCCAGACCCGTATGGAGGAGGGGTGGGACTGGGAGCAGCCTGGGAAAGGTCTGCAGCAGAGTGCGTAGCCCAGGTGTAAGGAGGGGGCTGCAGACAGCTGTGCAGCAAAATGCTGGCTTCCTCTGACTCTGCTCTGCTCCCACAGTCAGTTGGCGACAAACACCGCATGAGCTTCCCAGAGACTGTAGATGAGATTCTGGATGTATCAGAGGATGAAGGTGAGGGATGGGAGTTGGGTCACACCATCCCAGAGATTTGCTGGCTGGGTCAGTGTGGAAAGCAGCAGTCACGGGGATGGCACTGGTGTTCCTGCTGGAAGAGGGACAATCCCAGGGTGGGGGAGCTATGTGGGCTCTGCTGTGGTCTTGCAGAGAGGACAAGGGAAGCCCACTAGACTCCTGAGGGGGCACCTCCTGGCTTAGGTGCTTCCCTGCACTATACAGGAAGGATATGTCTGAACATCTCCATGACCACATGCCCCAGGGACTCTGCTGAGAGTCCTTGGGCATGCAGAGCCCCCACTGCACCTTGCTCTGCTGGAGGGTACCAGCTCCCAGCCCAGCAGCAGCTGGTTTGCTCCTGCACCCTCCCACCAGTACCTCACTTTTGCCTCTTCTTACTTTGCAGGCACTGCTCATGTCACAGTAATGGGTATGAAATGTGTCCCCTTGCCCCAGCTCAATGGCCCATTTCACCCCATGGCCACTAACCACCCGCACGCCATATCCATCTGCTGAGCGTTGCTGCTGCTCTGGTGCTCTCCAGCACCAGCCCTGCCATCCTATCCTGGCAATCCATGTCCGTGCTGCTTGCTGTGGTGTGACTGCATGAACGGATATCCTCCCACTCAGGAGGACCCTGACTCCCTTGTCAGACCCAAGCCCTGTCCATGGCAGGTGGAGGAATTTGGTATTGTGACAAACACTGGTGTCCCTCTACAACTGCCCCATGCCATCCTGGCCAGAGCAGGGATTAACCTGAGAGCTCAAGTGTCCTGGTGCTGCTGTGGTCCCCTCCCCATCTCTGGGGCACTCTGCTTCGGGAGGTACTGGACACCCTCCCACATGGCACTGGCTAGAGTCAAACTCTGATGAGCTGGTTAGCAGGTATTGATGGGACCAGCGGTCAGCGTTAGCAGAGATCTGTGCCTCCAGTGGGGTGTAGTGCTAGGGCAGCCTCCTGTACCCCCAGTCATGCCTATGTCCCTGTCCCAGACATCCATGTGTAAGGCATCCCCTGCAGTCTCTGCACTGCATTCGGTGCTGTGAGAAAGAGATTAGTGAGCAGCCAAATTTCCAGATGGCTCCCACAGCTCCTGTCCCGCTGGTTTGACACATGGGTCTTGCCCTGNGAGCAAGGATGGGCCCTGGCTCCTGCCCTGAGGAGGGGTGGGGGCAAGGGCTGGATATCTGTGTTCCCTTGTACATCTGCTTCTGTTTGCTGAACCAGCTCTTGGTTTCAGAGGAAGAGCTGATTGCACCAAAGCCCAAGACACCTGATCTCAGAGACCAGGAAGGCAAAAGGGAGATACTGGAGTTCATGACCACGACGACACTGGAGCAAACGTAAGAGACACTGTGTGGTGGGGTGGGAGCAGGTAGAGGGCACAGGACCAGCCTTGTGCTGGGCAGGGCTTCCTGCAGGGCACATAAGGCTCTGGGCAAGGAACAGATCACTGAGCCCTCCCTGGCTAGCATGGCAGGCAAAGCTGGTTGGTGCTGGTCCTGCACCAGGACAGGGGACTGCTGCTTAGTTTGCCTTTGTCCGGCAAAGGACATCCCCAGGACTCTGTAGGGGTGGGCAGGGGCTGAGGGACCCTACCACTTCTGTGGCTGTCATTACCCTCTCCTGCCAGGGTGGAGTCTCCAGCTGTCCTGCAGGTCCCCTGCATCCCACCTGAAACTGTGGTGACCAGAGCTGAGGAGACTGAGCAGGTAGGACCTGTGGAGACAGAAGCTGAGCAAGTCAGCCTGCTGCATGCACCCTCGGTGTCCCCACAGGAGGTGAGCATGAGATACAGCCTGCTATGGCCTCCTCCAGGCATTCCCTGCTGGGGCAGCTCCCTCATCACCACAGAGCTCAAGTGTGTGATGGGTAATGGGCATTGACCCGGTGGTACAGGACTGTCCAGCGAGGATTGTGTAAGGGTGGGCAGGCTCAACACACCCAGATAGGACCCTTTGCCAACAGGGTCTCTTTCCTGCCTTACACAGCCCTCCAAAGAGTTCGATGAGGACTCCCTGATCCCCAGCAGCCCTGCCACTGAGACCTCAGATAACATCAGCCCAGTGGCCAGCCCTGTGCACACAGGGTGAGTGCCCAGCCTGTGCAGCACGTGCACGCTCTCTTCCCAAGCTGGCTGCAAGGTGCCCACATGCCCATGCCTCTGTCCACTTCAGGTTCCTGGTGAGCTTCATGGTGGATGCTCGTGGTGGCTCCATGCGGGGCAGCCGGCACCACGGTCTGCGTGTGGTCATCCCGCCCCGGGCCTGTGCCGCACCGACCCGCATTACCTGCCGCCTGGTGAAGCCCCAAAAGCTGCCTGCACCCCCACCACTGGCTGAGGAGGAGGGTCTGGGCAGTCGGATCATTGCTCTAGGGCCTGCTGGTGCCCAATTCCTCAGGTAAGCACAGCTGGGAAAAGAGCAGATTGGGCTGCCCACATCAGGGTCATCCCTCAGGACTGGGAACAGATCTGGGCTCATCTGGAGGGCTTTGCAATCCAGGGCAAGACCTCTGCCTATATCTGCTTCTTGAGTTTGGCAGAGGAGAGATCCTACCTCTTGTTGGGTGCAGCATGTTTCTGGCATGGATCATTCAAGAGTAACAGAACAGCAGCAGAAAAGCCCTGAGCAGCCCTGTCCCAGCAGGTGCAGAGCCCTCTCTTCCCAGAGAGAGGGAGGTCAGCAGTCCTTCCCCCAGCAGCTGCACAGTGTGGGCAGGCACTCTGCCCAGGGCCACCTTGCTGCCTGCGTGTCCTCGTGGCAGCGTGTGGGTGCCAGCGGCCTTCCTCTGCTATCTGCAGCCCTGTCATTGTGGAGATTCCACACTTTGCCTCGTATGGACGTGGAGACCGTGAGCTGGTGGTGCTGCGCAGCGAGAACGGCTCTGTCTGGAAGGAGCATCGCAACCGCTACGAGGAGAGCTACATGGACCAGCTGCTCAACGGCATGGACGAGGGTGAGCGTGCCAGGAAGGCAGGGGCTCCACACCCCACAGCTCCCTGCAGGCAGGGCTGCGGTGGCCTGGGAGGTGGAATGGGGCTGTGTAGTGTTGTCAGTGTAGCACGGGGGGCTACTGAGTGACAGCCACAGGCTTGGTGTGTGAGCACTGACACCTGTGCTGCCCTTGCAGAGCTGGAGAGCCAGGAGGAGCTGGATAAGAAGAGGGTCTGCCGCATCATCACCACCGACTTCCCTCTCTACTTTGTGGTCATGTCCCGGATTTGCCAGGACTGCGATATGATTGGCCCTGAGGGAGGGTGTTTGAAAAGCACACTGGTGCCCATGGTACAGGCCACCTTCCCAGACGCTGCTGTCACCAAAAGAGTTAGGCTGGCACTGCAGGTGAGCCTCGGAGAGCCTGGCCTGGGGCCCATGCTTCTGCAGTCAAGGGTGGGCAGCGAGCCCAGGCTGTGCCCCAGCCTGGGGAAAAACCATCCCTGATGCCCATTTTGTGCCACCCACAGGCACAGCCTGTGCCTGATGAGTTGGTGACTAAGCTTCTGGGGAACCAAGCGACCTTCAGCCCCATTGTCACAGTGGAGCCACGACGGAGGAAGTTCCACCGCCCCATTGGCCTCCGGATCCCACTGCCACCATCCTGGAAGGACAATCCCCGAGACAGTGGTGAGGGTGACACCACCAGCCTACGTCTGCTCTGCAGTGTGATCGGTGAGACTGCCAGTGTGCTCTCCACGGGGGTGGGCTGGGCTGCCTCAGGGGGTTGCAGCTCCAGGGACCTCAGTAAAGGGCACAGCTATGGAGAAAGCAACTGCCTAGGGGATGCAGACCCTGGGCTTATGGAAAGACAGTATGCTCACCCTTGCTTTCCACTGCAGGAGGGACAGCCCAAGCCCAGTGGGAAGACATAACAGGCACCACAAAGCTGATCTATGAAAATGAGTGTGCTAACTTTACCACCAATGTATCTGCCAGGTGAGTCCTGGCAAATATGTGCTCATCTGAGGATATCTGGTGCTCCTTGGGCCTTGCTACAGCCTTTGACAGGAGAAGCCCCTTACCCTTGGTGCTGTGCTGCCCTATTCCTCCATGTTTCCTCTAGCCTTGAGACCCCCATGCTCCTGAGCACACTCCAGGAAATGCTCATGACAGCTGGGTGTGCAGAAGGAAGGGGCCATTATTTGTACTTAGGTGGGTCCCCATCACAGATGGGGGTACACCTGTGTCCAGAACTCTTGGGGCTTCCTCTGCAGTCCAGTTGGCTGTTGAGCAAGGTGGAGGCAGCTCCCTGGTGCCACCGCCCAGCAGCACCCCGACCCAGATCTCCTGCAGGTTCTGGCTGGCCGACTGCCCACGCACAGCTGAGGCTGTGCACTTTGCCACCATGCTGTACAAGGAGCTGACAGCCGTGCCCTACATGGCCAAATTCGTGGTGTTTGCCAAGATGAATGATGCACGAGAAGGCCGGCTGCGCTGCTACTGCATGACTGATGACAAGGTTGACAAGACTTTAGAGCAGCATGAGAACTTCACTGAGGTGGCCCGCAGCAGGGACATTGAGGTTTGTCCCCAGCAGCATGTGTGGAGGGCAGCAGGGAAAGGCATAACAAAGGGGAAACTGATGCCACTGGAAGAGCCTGGCCTTGGCCTCGATAGGAGAGTCAGGGTTACCTGCCCTGTCAAAGAGCAGGAGAAGCAGCTCTGCACAGGGTCTGAGCATATTTTCTGTTCCCGGTCAGGTGGTGGAGGGAATGCCTTTGCACGTCGAACTCTCAGGGAACCTGGTGCCTGTCAAGAAGGCTGCTCAGCCCCGCACCTTCCTCTTCCAGTCCTTCCGTGAGAATCGTCTTGTCATCCCCATCAAGGTAATGTCAGAGTACAGGACTGGGCAAGCAGTTAGGGCCCTTGGCTTGCGCTAAGCCACCTAACTGGGCTCTGGCACTCAGGTCCGGGACAGCAGCCGGGACGCCAGTGGCTCCCTGTCCTTCTTGCGCAAGGCCATGAAATACGAGGACCTCCAGCATGTGCTCTGCCACCTGAACATCAGCATACCACCTTGCACCAAGGTCAGTGTAGGGTCTTTGGCACTCTAGTAGGGGGCAGTGAGGGCCCATCCCTTCCCCAAGTGCAGGGGACAGTCCATGCTGTCGGCTTTCTTCTTCACCTGCTACATGTGGCCAAGTCATGCCACTCTGGAGCTGAAGGAGAAGCAGTTGTGCAGCAGAGCAGCAGAGCTGCTGCCCCCTTTTCAAGCTGTTGACCCCTTGGTTTGTCACCACTTTCACAGGGAAGTGGCAGTGACGAGCGAAGGAGAACACTGACGCCATTGTCTCTGCGGGAGCGATACAGCATTCTGAGTGAGACCAGTTTTGGTATGCAGCCTGCTGGGACCATTCCAGCCCACTCACTACCTGCACTTGGGGTGCCCAAGTCAGTGGAAAGGCTGGATCTTGTCATAGTTGCACTCATGGCAACTTCCCTTTCCCTGAAGGTTTCCTTGGTCTGTGCTTGGTCTGTGTGACCCCCATGGCCAGCACCCCATTCCCCTCACTGCTCTGGTGCAAGGCTCTATGCAGCTGAACTGTGACTCCCTCTTCTCCTCCAGGTTCTCTAAGCAGCACGGACAAGGCAGACCAGAAGATGGTTGACATAGCAGAACAGCTGGGCCTCAGCTGGGCCGGTGAGTCCACACCTGACAGTTCTGAGAATGCACAACACTCCTCGGACAGCTGACACTTGGGGAAGCTGGAAGTGTGCTGCCAGGTGTAGCAACTGCTTTGCACTGCACCCCTGCTGTGAGCATTCCAGGGCACTGAAATGAGCCTTCCTGTGGCTGTGCACACATTCACACACATGAGTACCAGGCTAGGGCTTTGTTATGAGCTGTACTTACTGCTGGTGTTTGCTGCAGCCACACATCCAACAGTGGAGCCCACACTTCTTAGCATGAGGCCCTACTGTGCTGGTCACAGACAGCCCAAACAGGGGGGCTTCAACCCCTGCCCCATCCCAGCTCCTGCCCCTGCACATTCTGCTGTGTTCAGCTGTATGTAACAGAGGGTCTCTGCACTGATCCTGGCTGGGCCCTTGACAACATCCCTAGCCTTGTGGTGGGAACCAGAGGGTGTGATACTGACATGGTGTTTTCCCCAGAGCTGGCACGTGAGCTGCAATTTGGGGTGGATGACATCAATAGAATACGTGTGGAGAACCCCAACTCCCTCCTGGAGCAGAGCATAGCCTTACTCAACCTCTGGGCCAGCCGCGAGGGCAAGAATGTCAAGAGTGAGTAGTCGTGGTGCCCTTTTACAGGCACAGAGGTGGCAGGGCTAGCTACACAGGGCAGTGTGTGCACCTTCAAGGATCACTGGCTGGCTTTACAGTGGTGGTTCATGCATATCTGCCTTCCCTGCCCACCTGGAGGGTGTCTGGGGCATGGCTGTGTCTCCCTAAGTGACTAGTTTGCTGACACCATCTTCCCCCTGCAGTTGAGAACCTGTACACAGCACTGAGGAACATCGACCGCAGTGAGATTGTCAACATGCTGGAGGGCTCTGGTCGGCAGAGCCGCAGCCTGAAGGGAAGCTGGCGCTACACGGACAGAGACTACTCCCTCTCACCATCCCAGATGAATGGTGAGCCCCAACTTCTGGCAGGGAATGCAGGAGGGCCCTGGGGGCACAGTTTGTGTAGAGATTGGGGCTGGTGTCTTGCCTAATGGGGTTGCACCCACTGAGAACTGAGTGGGCACAAGGCATTGCTGACAGCTGTGGCCTCTTCACTGGGGCTTCTGCTGCAGAAAGCTTGGCTCTGCCATACTGCTTTCTCAGAAACTCTCCAGGTGTTCCTTATCCCAGTGTGCCAGTGGGGCGTGTCTCTGGCTGTGCAAGCTGATCAGTGGCCAGGGAGCTCACTGAGTCCTGGCTGTACAGCTGTGGTGGTGCCTGGGCTGGGTCCCAGGCAGAGTGTGCCTGGATGTGGGGACATAGTCGGAATCAGCTGTGGCATATGCTGCTGGGGAGTGGGCACCAGACAGGGGCAGGGCTTTGTGCTGCTACAGCCCTGCACTGTGGCTCTGCCCCTGCAGCGCTGGCTCATCGCTCTCTCCGTCTCTCCCCTTGTTCTGTTTTCTCAAACATGCCACCTAGTGCTGCCAGGTGCGGGCACTCCTGTGGGGTCACTTCTTTTCACCTTTCTCCTCTGAGCTCATCCTGGCCTCTCCTCTCATCTTCCACTGCCTGTCTCCACTGTCTCCACCTCAGCTAAGCCCTCTGGGAGCCACATCCTGCTCCAGTGACTGCATGTCATCAGGGACTACACCTCTTACAGCTGTCATGCTTGCAGGCAGCCATCCCAGGCCTTCTCCTCCTGCACAGTCCCACACTCCTTCCCTCACTGGCACTGCACTGCATGCCCCTGGCCAGGCACCGGGGTACCCATGGGTGAGGTGCCCTTTCTGTGCCAAGGGTCCCGGCTGTACCCTGTGCCTTGGCTGTGGCACAGCTGGCCTTCCCTGGCTGCCAGGGGAGCAGAACAGGCTCACTGCTGATCTCCAGGGGTGAAAAAATGGCTCAAAGCTGAAAAAGGCTGAGCAAAGCCACCTGCATGGATGGGAGTGCCTGGCTTGGTTGTAGTTCATATGGATGTGCCTGAGCTGTGCACGTGTCCCTGAGACATAAAAATGGCTTGTAGCCCTGGAGACATCAACAGGGTTGTAAGGCCCTGGCTGTCTTCTGCAGGGCCTTGGCATGGCATGTTCTGGGGCCATCCTTCTCTGCTCATGGTGCTTCCAACCTGCTCTGCTGTGCTGTGGAGAGTGTTTGGCTTTGAAAGTTGGTGCCTGCCAGACTTGGCTACTAGAACTCCAGGCTAACTGCCAGCCAGCTGATGCTGGATGGGGGCTGTGGGCAGGGACCGGGGTCTGATGGAGCAGAATAGCAAAGGGGGCACTCTGTGTCCTGCAGTGTCAATGGAGAATTGTGTGAACACCAGGCCAGTCCTCCTCAAAGGGAGGAGGCAGCCCCAGGACCTGCCCAAACCAGCCCCAGGACTCGAAGGGAGGCATGGCAGCATTTGCAGGGCCCATGTGAAAGCAGCTGCTGCTGTAAGCACAGCCCTGCTCAGCCTGGCCACAGGGGGCTGTGGCATGACCATTGCTGTCCCTGGGGCAGTCATCCTCCCAGAAGCTGTTTCCCTTTTGCCCTGTTGTGCTTGTGCGTGTGTGAGATGGCTGCTGGACATGATGCCTCTGTCTGCCCATCTAGGTTACGCTTCACTGCAGGACGAGCTGCTGTCCCCTGCCTCCCTGCATTACACACTGCCATCCCCGCTGCGTGCCGACCAGTACTGGAATGAGGTGGCCATCATGGATGCTATCCCCATGGCTGCCACTGAGCAGGATGCCCTGATGGAGATGTCCGACATGCAGGTGTGGTCCTCGGGGCTCACCCCCTCGCTGGTGACTGCTGAGGACTCCTCTCTGGAGTGCAGCAAGGCTGAGGACTCGGATGCCACAAGCGAAGGCCGGTTCCCAGGGCAACTTCTAGCAGATGCTCATGGCCCGGACAACATGGGCTCTATGGACCTGGTTGAGGATGACACAGTGGACTCAGATGCCATGAATGGCCTGATTGACCTTCTAGAGCAGGAGGAGGGGCAGAGGCCAGAGGGGAAGATGCCAGCTGGTGATCATCAACCAGGGACTGGGGAGCAGGACCCGGAGAGTGAAGTCTCTTTTGTTTCAGTTCAGCAGAAGGTGCAAGCCAGGATCATGACATCACCTACCTTTAGCCATGCTGTGGAGAAGAGTGCAGACAGGTACTGCAGCCTGGGGCACCAGGGTGACCGTGGTAGGGGAGCACAAATGCTTTGCCAGCTATTGCCCTGAGCTGGGCCAGCTGCAACAATCTTCCTGCTTTGCTTGCTTCCCCTGCTGGTCTCCAGCTCTGGAGCCCAGGCGTCTGCAGTACATAGAACAATGGTTGGGCTGAGTGCCTCACACCTTTCTAGCAATGCTCTGGAGGGCTTCTTGCAGAGCACCTGGAAGGGACCCTAGTGAGCCAGGCCCTGCATGGAGGTTGTACTTACAAGAGCTAACCCTAACCTGGGCTGCCTCCTCCCACATTCCCAGTGGCACTGGACCCATGAGGTCCCTGACAGCACCCAGAAAAGCTCCACAGCATTAGACCACATTAGAGACAGAGCACACTAGACCACGAGAGCACAGCATGCTCTTGCCTCAGACTCTGGAAGCTGAGCCATGAGGCTGTGGGATGGGCAGGGAGCATGGCATAGAGGTGGCCTGTGCCTTTTGTGCATTTGTGTGTTTTGTGCTGCTTCTGCTGGCGCCCAGCAGCACCATGAGAGGGGAGTGGAGCCAGTGCCTGAGGGGTGCAGGCTGCGCTGGTGTACCTGCCGGATCTCGGCTGGTGCTCAGGGTGCAGCACTCCATGCAAAGCTGACTGCCTCTCTCTCTCTGTCTCTCTCTCCCTGTCCCTGTCCCTCTCTGGTGCCCAGGCTGAGGGACTGGAATGCAGAAGGCTCCTTTATCTCCTGCCTACAGGACCTGACAGCGGGCTCCTGGCAGGAGGGAGTCACCCGAAGGCTGCTCCCAACGCATACCACAGCCTCCGGGGCACAGGGCCAGGAGCAAGAGCAGGTCCTGATGCCAGCCACGGAGCTGATGCGGATCAGCTCTGCAGGGGACAGCGCCTGGCAGCCTCAGCACCTCACAGGCGGCTGGCAGGAGGAGGCCGACAGCCGCTTCTTTGGGCAGGTGAGGGTAGGAGCAGGGGACTCAGTCCTGCAGGAAGTGGTGACCCTATGGACAGCCTTTTCTGGAGCCTGCTGCAAGGCCAGTCAGGCAGACCAGGTGCAAGCTCCTCAACTCTACTGGCATAATTCCTGCCCCTTGGGGTGCCTCTCAACCCAGAATAGCCTGCTGTGCTTGATACCTGAGCTCTTGCTCTCCATTTATAACCCAGTCACCCTCCCAGGCTTGTTCCTTATTGAGTATCTGCCCTGGCTGCCAGCCCAACAGCCTGCTGGAGCCAGAAATAGAGTTGGTCTAGGGGCCAGGCTGGGTGGTGGGCTTGATGCCACGATTACACAAAGCCAGCAGGTACAAGGTGAGGGCAAGCACCTTCCCCCAGCCAGGGCACGCACACCCATCCCGGCAGCAGGGCCATGCTCGGAGGCAGCTGTTCAGCTCTGCCGTGTGCGCTACCTGAGTCACGCTAGATTCCAATGACACCCCAAAGCCCTGGCTTTTGCCCAGGGCTTCATTTGTCCTGTGAGGGAGGAGCGCATGCTGCCCGCCCGCTGTAGTCGGGAGGGACAGGCTGTTGGGCAGGCTGACAGAGAAGAGGGACAGAGCCCTCCCGCTCACTGCCTGGCCGGGGCACTGCTGGCCACATGACTTTGAGCGACGCTGTGCCTGCGAAGGACGCCCCAGCTGCCCGCTCCCTTCTCGCCGCCCACAGCCGGCGGAGCGGCGGCGGCGGAGGCCGCAGCCGGGGCCCAGCCGGGCGGCATGGCCCAGCCCTGAGAGCGGGCCCAGAGCCGCGGCACGCCGGCAGGCAGGATGTGGGCTTTCCTGGCCCAGCTGCTGATCGCTCTGGTGCTTCTGGCCTTCTTCCTGGTCAGCTGCCAGAACGTCATGCACATCGTCAGGGGCTCTGTCCGCTTCCTGCTCAAACACGCCCATCGTGAGCTGGACAAGGAGCTCGGGGAGAGCCCGGGGCTGGCGGATGACGAGGAGGCTCTCTCCGCCAGAGTCGTCCGCCGGCGCGTCCTCCTGAAGGTAACGAGCAGAGACCGGCCCCAGGGCAGATGCAGAGGAAAGCAGTGAAGGGTCAGAGCAGGGAGGGAGACGGAGGCTGTGGGTGCATGTCAGGTGTGTAGTTCTACCTGCAGAACTGCTCTCCTCACCGTCCTCACGTGCCCCGATCTCCCTCCTGTTCCTGCAGGGGAATGAAGCCCTTCATCTTCCCGGAGAGCAGGTGACAGAGGAGCAGTTCACAGACGATCAAGGCAATATCATCACCAAGAAGGTGAGTGACCAGCGGCAAGGGCATGCCGAAAACTTTCTCTTCTCCCCTCCACCCCTGTTGCCTGGGGCCCATGTAGGGCATTCGAGTCCCGCTGCCTTTGGTTACAGTCACGGCACTTCTCCAGCTCCTGGGACGGAGGCTGCACACCACGTGCAGTTTAGGACCAGAGTGGGTGAGGAGGGAGTCATGGTGCCCTGGGGCTAGCTGTGACGCCCAGCTGTGTGGGTCTTCACAGATTATCCGGAAGGTGGTGCGTCAGCTGGGCCCTGGTGACATGGGTGACAGGCAGGAACAGGAGGAGCTGATTCTGGAGGGCTCCCTACAGGAGCCCCAAGACCTGGAGGCTGAGGATGATCACTTCATGAAATATTCCGTCTTTCACCGGGATGGTCTGGGTGCCAAGGTACAGTGTGGCTCATAGCCTTGCCTTGCAGGCAGCCTGCCTGGGCCAGCACCCAGGACTTTCAGGACTTCTGCAGTTGCGACCATGTTACCCTCTGTCCTTTCTTCTGCCCTGCACTCCTCTCCCGTTTCCCCTCTAAGACTTCCAGGGGCAAATCTTGCCCACTGCACCAGTCTTCTTTCTTGGTGTTTTCTGCCTGCCGACTGACTCTTCCTTTCCCTCTCCTGTCCTCTTTATGTCTGTCTGTTCATCTGGGTGATGTCCTGTTTCCTGCCCCTGCGGCTTCCTCAGGAGGAGGTGCGAGTGCGTGTCCCGAAACCAGAGGTCTCTGGGGGCAGGATGGGGGCTCAGATAGTGAAACGAGCCAGCCTGAAAAGGGGGAAGCAGTGACCCCTCAAATGGCCTCTTTTGAGGTAACCCTACCTTTGCTCTTCCTTCTTTCCTGGCACTTCATGCTGCTGCCTGCACTGAGCTGCTGATCATGCACATTCTCCTGGGGGAGGTGTGGTGGGGCTGTGCCCAGCTCTCGGCCTGCAGAGAGGGTTTGCTGTGCTGCAGCAAAGGCTGAGGGTGGCAGCAGTGTGCCCTGCTGCTAGCCTGCTTCTGGGTGCTGTGGGCACAGGGTACCCTGATCTGCAGCAATGCTCCAGCCAGCTGCGTGCACAGCACCCCACTGCAGCCACGGTGCCAAGGGCTGCTCCTGCAGTGACAGCATCCTGTGTGCTCGGGGTGATGGTCCCTAGTGACAGGGTCACAGAGTTGTTACTCCTGGTTATGCAGGGCTACAGGTAGAGGGATGGTCTTTGTCCAAAATCACTCCAGGGACTAGATTGCATTTGCCTGGGGTCTGAGCAGAACTATGCCCTTGTGCATGAGCACTAACTGTGCAGCCTTGTGGCACATGAGACCAGCCTTTGGAGCTGATGCCTTGGTGTCCCCCTTCTCAAGGGGTGCAGGTGGGCACTGGCAGAGCTGTGTGTCAGATGAAGGGTGTCCTGGTTCTGTGGGGCTGTGGCTTACTGCCTCTGCTCACAGCACTGTTCTGGGAGATGCAGCTGCTACCTCTGTCCACCATGTAGAGGCAAGCATTGAGGTCTGCTGAAGCCAGGATGTGGGCTGGCCTTGGCAGGATGCTGCTGGGGAATGTCAGGGCGGTAGGGATTCAGGAGTGGCAGGTGCAGGAACATGACACTTAGAGGGGCTGACAACAGGGCATCTGCCTTTGACCTAGGACATTGCTTTCATTGACCCCCATTGAGCTCAGAATGACCCCTTAAGTTTTGTGCATTCCCTGATCCCCCTTCCTTCCTTTTGGAGTGGGACTAGACCATGTTGAAAGCAGGGTGCTTGGCTAGCTTGAGCCTAGCTGCATCATTTTTCCCTGCACGCTCACTGCTGGGCTGACAGTGCAGCATGGGGGGAAGGTGTTGCATGTGTGCTCCCCAGCTGCCTAGCACTGCGTCCTGGTAAGAGGCTGCCAAGCAGGGGCAGTTGCTCCTCTGGCCTCTGCTCTGCATGCATGATTCGCTTGGTCCTCCCTCTGCCTTCTCTCTCCGCTCTAGCCAAGAGAGTTAGGGAGCTCTCTGTGGGTGTATTAAAGTCAAGAGGCTTTTGCTTGTGGGCCTATGTTCGTGCAGACTCTGTCCTCATCTGCCTGCCCCACTGCCCAGACAGTCCCTGGCTCTGCCTCTCTCTGGGGCACCGTTCCTGTTGCTTTGCTTTTCCATTGTGTGAAAGTGGCGCAGGGTGTGCACTGGGGAAGGTCTTCCTCACTGCTGGGAGAGTGGGGTGCTGTCACCCTAGCTGAGGTGGAGGGCTCAAGGCTGGCCTCCTATCTCCCAGAACCTAGAGCAGCCCTCCCAGCTCCTTCCCAGTGCCATGCTGCAGTTGGTGCAGCTCAGCCACTGCTTGCTGCTCTCTGCAGATGGGGAGCACCATCAATACCATCGATGTCATTGCTCCTAGTTCCTGGCCTGCCACTTAGTGGTGCTCTGTCATTGTCTGACAGCCCTTAAAACTTGTCTTATGGTTGCTTGGCAGCATGGGTGCATGTGGGACAAACACAGTGTACAGAAGGGACTTCCCAGCCATGTACCTGGCTGCCTCCACCATTTATCCTGGATGTGCCACCATGAATGCCTGGTAACCACATTTCTGTGTCTCTCTGTGTCTCTCCAGGATCACACCTCAACACCAAACCACTGAACTTCACACACGTTCTGACACATACCTGAGAAGAGAGGCGAGGAGAGCAGAGAGTAGAGGGGAGCAGGGCTGGCTGTACATGTTTCTATAGGCTAATGGCATGATTTCTGTATGAGACATACTTACCGTCCTATCCGCATGACTGACTGACTGCAAGACGCATGAGCTACAGTACTTAAAACTGACGAGGGGCCTCCATCCCTGCCCCAATGCTGCCAGGAGCCCAGAGACGGCACCACACACCAGAGGTGTGCTCTCAGCTCCCTCGGGAGGCAAGAGCTGGAGTGGAAGAAAACGAGAGGGGAAGGCATTCCACCTCTGTGTGATTGCGTGTGTAGATGCATCCCCACGTCTGTGCTCCAGCTGAAAGAGGAAAGCTGGGACAGCATGGCGCTGCTCACCACGGAGGGAGAGGTGCTTGGCTCCCCCGCAAATGCCTGTGCTGCCTCTGCTGGACTTGCTTCTCGTCCCTCCCTGTGAGTGTTGGGTTTTGGGGAGGGCAGCAGTGGCCAGAGGGTGCAAGGGGAGGCTGCAGGGAGCACAGCTGCCCTGGGCAGAGGGACTGGTGCAGGGCTGCCCTTCCTCTCCCCAGCACGTGCAAAGTCTCCCACCAGGGCAGAGCTCTGGGCTGAGCACTGAGCTCGTTGCTTATGTTGAAGTGTAAACTGGACAGCAATCAGCCTTGTGTATATGAACCAATAAATACTATGCAAACCCCTAGGGACACTCTAGCAGTATGTACAAAGCACTAACAGCTCTGCTCTCAAATACCTCTTCAGGCTGCAAAGCCTTTGGAATATGTGAGCAGCTCTGGTGAATGGAGTATGAAGGCTATAGGAGTGAGAGGACAGCAGCCTGCCCTTGTCCTGTGCCCCTCTGCCTGAGCCTGGCCCCTTCCTGGCCTGAAGAGGGGGGGGATAGAGGTGCAGTCCCATGGCCCAGCCCCAGTTTGTGTTGGCTCCAGCTGGGTTGAAGCTGTAGGCCTGCGTTGAGGTGCTTGGAGGCCAGAGAGGATGTGCAGTGAGGGAGAGCAGTGGGTGCTTGTGTCACATATGGGGTTGTGCCTAGCTCTACTCAGCACAATATCTGCTCAGGAGATGAGCCAGGAGCTAGCAATAGCCAACAGCTGTGCAATACACACCCCAGGCAAGGGCTTTGCAGGGACCCTGGCCTCCCTGCAAGGGGGGTTATGGCCCTGGATACTGACCCTCCCGGGACCAATCCCAGAGATGTGGGGGCTACTGCCCTGGTGGCCACATTTTGTCCAGGTGCAATCTGTTGTGGCCACAGCCTGAGCCCTGGGGGCTGGGGCAGCCTCAGACTGGCTGCTCTAGCAGGAGGGCAGAGCTGGCCTGAGCTGCCCAGGCAGCCCAGAGTCGGGCACTAGACTGAACCTGTTGTAATGCTTGACCCCAAGGTCAAGTGCAGGGTGCAGGTGGTGGCACTTGGTCCCAGGTCCCTGACCCTATCCTTTACCTAACTGATGTGGGGACCTGGCCTCTGTAGCACAGTGATGTGAGCACCCACTGCTCTTCCTCCTGGAAGTGGCCATGGGACCTGCTTCGCAGAGTCTGAGTTTGGTCTCTGTGGCCAGGTGCAAAGCAAGCGCACCTCCAGCTTCAGGCCATGTGGTGATGGCCTTGGCAGGGCAGCACTTTACTGCCTTTCAGTGGGTGCACATCTGCTGGGAGAGCCCCTGGCTGCCCTGCAGTCGAGAAGCCTTGCTGCAGCAAAGCCACTGACCCAGCTTAGCCTTGGAGAGCAAAGCAGTCCCCCCCTCCCTACCCCAAAGTTGAGCCATATAGGCACAGACTCTCCATCCATCACCCTTGCTGCGTACAATAACCTCCCTAGACCCACTGCAACAGCTGACTCCGTAGCATCACCCTAGAGTTGTGTGTGGGTCCAGTGCTTTGGCCTTGTGTATGCCGTAGGGAATGTGCTGTGCTGCAACTGTGCCAGGCACCTGCAGTGACATTGCTTTGCGCTCAGATTGCTTGTAGGGCTGGTAGGGGGAGGCTGCACCCAACACTGAGCCTAGAGAATGCTGCAGTCTGCACACTAGACGCTTTTTAGAAGTTTTAAAAATTACCTTTATTTTCTTTTTTTAATTGTTATGGAAACAAGCCTTTTGGATCTCCCTGTCTTAGGCCCTGATGTATAGATCATTTCCCTGTACACCAGCTATCAGACTATAAATTAATAAATAAATCACCACAGTGTCTCGTCTCTGCTTTTCCAAAGGTGGGGACCCCGGGGGCGGGTTCCCTCTTGCCGGGAGGGCGGGGGTAGCCGTGGGAGTGGGGGCTTCTTGTGCTCTGCCGTTCCTGGGGGCGTTGAGGGGAGCAGGAACGTGCGTTCGCCCCAG